>JAPKLX010000040.1:1616952-1629017 GCA_026898415.1 Leonotis leonurus
CCCCCCCCCCCCCCCCATACACCAAACCTTGCTCTTTCGGGACCAACACTAATTATTATGGCCCAATTCGTTTTATTTCTGGGGCCCAATTAAATTAATAATCGGCCCGTTACCCAGTCCATGATCCGGCCCAGGCTCTAAAATCCTCCTACTATCTAGACATAAACACAGCTAACCCTACTCTTTTCTATACTTTACCCACAGACACTTCGTGCGTCTGTCTCCTTCCCCTTTCGTTTTTCTCTATGTTCCCCAGCGACATTCATCGCTTCTCCCCGTACTATTCTCCACGGAACGACGCCGCCCAATTGCCGTCGGCCGTAGCCATCCTCCGAGGTAGGGTTTCCCTCTTCTCCCAACCTCTTATTTTCTTCTACCATCTAATTGTCTTATGCATGTAAATTTCCTCTAAATTATAGATTGATGTAGGGTTTTGGTAGAAATTTAGTATGCAAATTTGATTTCTTCTCTTCTGATAATTTGTGTCTATTGGCATTGGTAGGGATTCGATATGATTGAAAAAAAAATGGACTTAAGGCCGGTCAGTTCGGTTCGAGGGCTTGGTTGGTCGCCGGACTCACGGCTGGAGCTCTCCCCATCGAGACACCCCAAAAGGAAACTAAGCTAAGTGTTCTGTTTACTTTTATGCTTTCTGCGTTGGTGGGGAGGGTTAGCTCGTAGCTTATGGCCTTCAATCATGTCTATGTTCTGGACTAGGTACTTTAAATCTGAGTTAGGCAGGTCCGAATTCTATTAATCAGTCAAGCGCTTGTGTGTTTTGTGAGTCCTGCATCTCATTGTTTTAAAGTCATATCGTTTCCAAACCTGTATGTTCAGTTATTAGTTGTATGTTATGGGATGGAGTATAGGACTATATGTCTATGTTCTGGAAATCTGAAGTAAGGGAGCAGTCTTAAATTATGTAATCAGTAGCTGCAACCCTTCTATGGATTCCTTTGCTAAGTATATATTTCATTTTACCCTTGTGTGTTGCATGTTTGGTTGAGGTCAGAGTCTAGGGTGAAGTAGTGAATTTCAGATTTTGTTCCAGAATATACTTTGAAGAACGAGTTTCTAAAACAAAATAGGAAGAAAAGACCTATGTCATTGACTTGGATATGTCTTGCTCACATAAGTACATTTAAGGTAGTATTTGAGTAGGTTATGCTCTGAACTAACCAAGGTTGTGATACTGTAGTTTTGGGAATTAAATTCAAGTCTACCTATCCACATTAATACATGAGTCCTAAGAGTATAATCATAGTGGTGAGAGTTCAGTCTTTACTTCTTACCTGAAAGGTGATTAGTGGGCTCCTAGAATCTGAGAGTTCCTTCTCTTGAGTTCTCCTTGAAGGTGTGAGTCTGGACAGAGTTTTCTTCCGAGGTCTTCTCTTTAAATTCCCTCCTCTAAGACTCCCCTTTTTTTTTGTTCTCTCTTTTTTTTTTGTATTTGCTGAGTGTTTTACTTTTTACTGTAAACCTTCTAAGGCATGGAACTGAGGGGTATTTATAGATGAATGGAATGGTTATGGTTGTGCTTTGTGTTCTAATCGATTGTAAGTTGACTTAAATTTGAACATGAAGTCTCTTGGCTTCACATTGCAGGTTTTGGAAGCAGGGCAGGTTGATAGAGGTAGCATGGATGAGCTGTAGCTCTTGGGATTCTTCCCTTCCCAACTTTTCCTTCGTCCAAGAAAAGGTGAGAGTCCTTTCTCTGATCTCCTCCCTTTTTTTTCTCACCCTTTTGGGTCCTTACTTAGACATCCTATTGCATTGGGTTAAGTGTGGATTTTCCTGCACTGTATCTCTTTCCATTTTTAGAGTCTTGTAGTGACAACTCCTAACTCTATTCTCTCCCTCCTGTTTTCTTTTAAGGTGATGGCAGGTTGGGGTGTACCAAGTAGGAAAGAGGAGAGACCAGTTATCAATTTCCTCTTATTTGTTCCTGCCGCCCATGTGACAACTTTTGTTCCTATTATTTCTTTTCACCCCTTGTGTAGTTCATTCCTTGTTTAGTTCTAGGTTTGGTTGTATTACTAGAATAGAACATTGCCTAGGGATTTCTTTTGATATTGACATGTAAGCTATATCATCTCTTCCTGTTTTCTCTGAATTCTCAGATTTGAGCATGTAATATTCCTTGTAATCTACCCATTTATTTTGTTTCTCTCGTTTATTTTTATTATTTCCCCCCTTTTTTTTGTTTATACACCCTAATAGAGATTGAGTATGAGTACTTTCTATAGATGTTCACATTTATAGAATTCGTTTTCTTACAATATTTGTACTGACCATAAGCATTTAAAATGTCCATCATAGTCTTAATGACATTAACAAATATTAAATCTCCATAAATGAGTTGCATTTCTTACCACATAAATTACTTTTCGTTTCCTTTAAACTTCATCTCACTATAAGAAATGATCTAAAGGCCCATTAATTAGTATACTCTCCATTAACGTTAAACCAAATGAATGGTGGTACTAACATCATCGACTACCACCAATCAACGACTTGCTACAAATTTTTAATTAGCGACATCGACTCACGTTCTAAGGGCTCAAACATTCCTAAATTGCATGGTTTAATATTAACTTAGACTTTTCTTATTACTTGTCGAAACGTTCGTCTCGTAAATCAATTACAAGTTTGAAAGTCTTCGGAGAGTTTTGCTAACTTTTTTTTTTGCAAAAGTCGGGGCATTACAAGCAGGCATACGAGGGTACCGAATTCGGCGGATATCTCAAGCCTATGGTGGTTATCAGGGAGGTTCCTAGAGAGGCCAGTACGGTTCTGAGGAGGCCTTCGGCCGGTTCCAAACCGACCTATATGCCAGGATGGACTCCCACCACACACTCCTCACTTCTGTGCAGACTGATGTCTGCGCCCTTGGAGACGACTACAGGGAGCAGCATACGATGTTGCAGACGCTCGGGACTCAATTCCAGTCCCTCGACACCCGCTTCACCTCACTAGAGGAACAGTGGGCGCGATGGACGGGATTGAACCCTCCACCACCGCCTTCTGCTCAGGATCATCAGGATCCCCAGGACCCGACATATTAGGTTGTTTCCTTCTTTTCCGTTTTCATTTTCTTTTTCTTTTTCTTCTTTCCTTTTCTCTTGTTATGCTTTGCGGTGTCTTGTTTTCTTGTGTGCAGGTTTACGTAGTTGGATGCCTTTCGGTTTCTTGCTCATTGTCGGCTGCCTTATATTCATTAGGGAAGTTTCTCCTCTCCTTTTCTTTTTACATACTACGCGGACGTAGCATGATTTTAAGTGTGGGGGGTCGTCTCGTTCTAGATGATTGTGTTTGTATCTTATTGTTTGCATGCTTGTCTCGTTTTAGTCCACGTCCCTTGCATGATCAGTTGTTTTGCACTCTTTCTTGACTTATTGTGAATATATTTTGATGAGAATTGATATTGGCATGTTGAGCTTTGGTATGTGAATGTTGGGATGTAGAACTTAGATTGACTCGTATGTTGATTAATGTTTTAACTACTTGATGGAGTCCGTTTAGTGGAGCACGTGGTCTATCTCGTTGGCCTGCACCAATCATGATTCAGGTTATGAGTGTTACTCCCAAGTCACTTGCATTTTTTCCCTATTTATTCTTGAAAAAAAAAGAGAAGTAATTCTCCAAAAAAATCGAATAAAAATACACTAGAAGGGCGTACCATAAATAACGAGTCGAGTTCGTGAGTTCTACTCCTCTTATCCTAGATAATGAGTACGGGAAACCGCGTTTGGGCCACCTGATGTGAACCATCGATGTTTACACCCAATGAACATACCCTTATACGTTCTTGATTGAATTCGTAGAGAATTTAGGGGAATTAAATGTGTCAAGTGTTTGGGAGATGTGAGAATGTGTGTACATCGTGATTGTATCTTTGTCGATAGTTTGGGTTTGCGGGCGACACTTCGGTCTTGATTGAATGGTTTAACGTTATTGATGGACGAGTTAATCTAAGTTCATGTATAGAGGTATGGATGGATGTGAGATCGCGTGTTAATATTGATTTGATTTGAGAATGTTTATGATTCGTTTTTGCTTGAGGACAAGAAAATGGTTAAGTGTGGGGGGGGGGGGGGGGGTTTAGTATATTTTTGTTCGTGTTTTAGTTGTGTTTTGTGTCTCGTGTCATCCTCTTTTCACTCATTTTAGTTCTTGTTTGGTGCGTTTTTATGTCGGGGTGTACTTTGTCTTGAATGTGATGTAGGTGGTGAAATTGTGTCAAAGATGGTGCCCAAGAAGTGTAATTTGGCCCGGAGAAGGGAATCGAGCTAGCTGGGGTCGAGCGAGAGGTGCGAGAGATGATCGAGACATGAGCCGGGGCAGCCAAGGCCACCCCACGGGCGCTAGCCATGCAACGCCCGCTGGGGTGGCAAACTGAAGTGGTACAAAACGCTGGGTCTAGCGAGCGCTGGAGGCAAGGAGCAAGAGCCGGCAGAATGCCCAACCCAGCACGCGCTGGCCCGGCGAAGATTGAAGACAGAAGGCAGCGCGCAGTGCACGCTGAATCCCTATCCGCCGCTGCGCGTAAACTAAGAGCACGATTTCCTCACTCTTAAGGGATTTTTTAGTTAATACACTCTCTCTCATTTTTCCTTGATTAGAATGCTATTTTCATCGCTTTCCTAAAATTAGAAACGTTACTTTCTACGGATTGAAGAGAAAACAACTCTTGGATCTTGGGATTAATTTAGTAAGTGATTTTATCATTGGATTCTTCTCTTGATTTAATTCTTATCTCCATGAGTTCTTAAATTCCATCTAGGGCTTAGATGTTCTAATTCCTCATTTAATATCTTAATTTATCCATGCTTGTTGATTAATTCTTGAACTTGAATTGAATTAGATGTTTGATCAACATTTGATTCACCTTAAACACTAAAATAGATCGAGAGATTGTTCTTGTGTTCGACCTAGAATTAATCAACCCCCAATTCTAATCGGGAATGTAGAATTTGAATTTTTGATTTAATTATTGAATTCCCTTTTGTGTGATTCATATACGAGAGTTAGGATCACCATTTAATAATCAAATACGTGTGTTAGATGTTAAACAACTTGGGGGAAACGTGATTGAATATCAAATGCATGATTGGATAAGGTATTAATTGTTGGATGAATGGATATCTAAGCCCTAGGCTTCAATCCCTTGGTTAATTAATTTCTTTAGTTGCTCTTGCCGAGATTTCTTTTGTGCAGGATTACAGTTTGGAGGAGATTTTTGAAGGATCGGCCGACAGGGAGGAAAGGCTCCGTTTGGAGGCCCAGTTCGCAAAACCACCTCCTATGCCGTTAGCTAATGCACCAGCACCGGAGAAATTGGAGTTGAAGGAGCTTCCTGCGAATCTGAAGTACGTATTTCTCGAGGAGAACGAGCAGAAGCCAATAATTATCTCAGCTGATCTGACTGAAGCCCGGCAGGCTCGGTTAATAATTGTGCTGAAAAAGCACAAGTTAGCCTTTGGTTGGAGTCTGGCAGACATCAGAGGTATCAGCTCAGCAATGTGCATGCACAAGATACAGCTCGCCGACGATTCTCTTCCAAAGAGGGATGGACAGCGACGACTCAACCCAGTACTCATGGAGGTCATGAAGAAGGAGATCTTCAAGCTTCTAGCCGAAGGGATCATCTATCCGATCGCTAACAGTGAGTGGGTGAGTCCAGTCCACGTTGTACCCAAGAAGGGCGGGATCACAGTGACTATGAACGAAAGAAGGAGCTTGTCCCTACCAGACCTGTTACCGGTTGGAGGATGTGTATTGACTACCGCAAGCTCAATGCGGCTACAAAAAAGGATCACTTTCCTTTACTCTTTATTGATCAAATGTTAGATAAGCTTGCTAGACTATTTTTGTTTTTTGGATGGTTTGTCAGGTTATTATCAGATTGCGATCGACCCGGAGGACCAAGCAAAGACGGCCTTCACCAGCCCTTTCGGGACTTATGCCTTTCGAAGGATGCCATTTGGACTGTGCAACGCACCAGGTACGTTTCAGCGATGCATGATGTCTATTTTCTCTGACATGATTAGTGACTTTGTAGAAGTCTTTATGGATGTTTTTTCTATTTTTGGCTCTTCGTTTGATAATTGTCTTTCTAAAATTGATCGTGTCCTAGATCGTTGTGTTGAAACCTCTTTGACTTTGAGTTGGGAAAAGAGTCATTTCATGGTACGTAGTGGAATTGTCTTGGGACATGTCGTGTCTGGTAAAGGAATTCAGGTCAATAAGGCTAAAGTTGAGGTAATTGAAAAATTACCTCCACCGACTGATGTTAAGGGAATTAGAAGCTTCTTAGGGCATGCTGGTTTTTATTGTAGATTCATTAAAGATTTTTCTAAAATTTGCCAACCTCTGTGTCGTTTACTTGCTCAGGACACCCCCTTTAATTTTGATACTGACTATCTCTCTGCCTTTATTACTTTGAAAGAAAAATTATGCAGTGCTCCTGTTATTGTTGGCCCTGATTGGTCTGTCCCCTTTGAAATTATGTATGATGCATCAAACTCTGCTATAGGTGTTGTTTTAGGTTAACGAGTTGATAAAATGTTGCGTGTGATCTATTATGCTAGCTCTACCTTAACCCCTGCTCAAATAAATTATACCACTACTGAAAAAGAGATGTTAGCTGTAGTATTTTCTCTCGATAAGTTTCGTGCTTATATTATAGGGTCTAGAGTTATCATTTTTAGTGATCATGCTGTTTTACGTTATCTGTTGACTAAGCCTCAGGCGAAGCCTAGGCTGATTCGTTGGGTCCTGGTATTGCAAGAGTTTGATGTAGAAATTCGTGATAGAAAAGGAAGTGAAAACGCCGTTGCCGATCATCTCTCTTGCTTAGAGCATGTACCTTCTCCCCTGTCTTATGATCTAGTTGACGAATCTTTTCCATATGAGCATGCCTACAGTGTTAATCATGTGCCTTGGTTTGCTGACATAGTTAATTATTTAGCTTGTGGCGAATTAAGGTCTGACCTCACTTCCCAAGAAAGGAAACGTTTTCTCCATGTGTGCAGGCAATACTTTTGGGAACCCTTTCCTTTTCAAGCTCGGAAAAGACGAAGTGATTAGGCGATGTGTAGCGGAGGAGGAGCAACCGAAAGTACTAGAGATGTGCGATGAGACTCATTGTGGCGGCCACTTTGGAGGCCAAAAGACGGCGCACAAGGTTCTTCAATCAGGTTTATTTTGGCCGACTTTATTTAAGGATGCACATGCTTATTATCTCTTGTGTGATAGATGCCAAAGAGTCGGCACTATAGGTCGTAGGAATGAAATGTCTTTGAATAATATGCTTGTTGTTGAAATATTTGATGTGTGGGGAATTGACTTTATGGGTCCTTTCCCTATGTCTCAGGGGTATGAATATATTTTGCTTGTCGTTGACTACGTTTCCAAGGGGGTTGAGGCTATCCCCACTAGGACGTGTGACTCTCACATTGTTCTCAATTTTATGCAGGAAAATATTTTGTACAGGTTTGGCTTCCCACGAGCTATAATTAGCGATGGTGGCAAACACTTCCGTAACAGACTGTTCGAGAAGCTAAAGAAAAATGGGATAACGCACAAGATCGCGACCCCATACCATCCACAGACATTGGGTCAAGTAGAGACGAGTAATAAGCAGATCAAGAATATCTTGGAGAAAACAGTTCAGCCATCTAGGAAAGATTGGTCGATAAAGCTGAACGACGCTCTTTGGGCATACTGCACGGCATACAAAAGCGTGTTGGGGATGAGCCCGTATCGTCTTGTGTACGGAAAAGCATGCCACCTACCAGTTGAAGTGGAGCACAAAGCCTATTGGGCAATCAAGGCCTCCAACCTCGATTTGCAAGAAGCAGTGGAGCACCGTTCTCTACAGATGTCAAAGTTAGACGAGCTGCGGAACGAGGCGTATGACAACGCCAGAATTTACAAAGACAAGGTGAAGGCAATCCACGACCGCAGGATTCTCCACAAAAATTTGAAACCTAGTATGAAAGTGCTACTGTTTAACTCCCGGTTGAAGTTGTTTCCCGGAAAATTGAAGTCTGGATGGAGCGGCCCATTCTTAGTGAAAGATGTTAAGCCGTACGGGGCAATAGAGCTTACTAAAGAAGGAGACGATGACTCATTCGTGGTGAATGGGCATCACGTTAAGCCATACATCGAGCGATGGCCTACTAACTTCACGGTGGATTCCACACCAATTGAAGATCCACCCTCCAATTGATCATATATTTCCGTCAAGCTTATGACGTTAAACAAGAAGTCTTTTATTTCCGTTGATTTTGTTTTTGTTGTTTTATTTATTTTCGTTTCTTTATTTCGTAGTTGGTTAGGAGAAGAACTCAGTGAGTTAATTTTATGTTGCAGGAAAAATTGGGAAGCATGCACGAAACCAGTGAAAAAATAGGAAAAAGGAAGACAATTACGAGAGCTGGGCCAGCGCTCGCTAGCACCTAGCGAGCGCTAGCCCAGCGTTCTGTCCCATCCAGCATAAGGGGCCAGCGCTCGCTACCCCCCCCCCCTCCCCCCAGCGAGCGCTAGCCCCAGTTCCTGTCCTAAAATAGAACGCAGGGGTAGCGAGTGCTAAGCCCCCAACGGTCGCTACCCCTGGCCCCTACCTACCTATCTAGTGCGCAGGGGTAGCGCTCGCTACGTCCCCCCCCCCCCCCCCCCGCGCCACCCCCCCCCCCCGCCCCCCCCCCCCCCCCGCGAGGGGAGGGGGCGCCCCCCCCCCAGCGACCGCTACCCTCACTCTCTGCCTGTTTAAACTCCTTCTCCCCTCTTTCCTTCTCCCACTTTTTTCCCCAATTCTTCTTCTTCCCTAACTCTCTCTCTCTCACGATTTCTCCCAATATTTCTCCCCCAAACTACATTCTTCTACCCTTTCTCCTCTAAATACTCACATCATTCACCACCTTCAACCCTCCTCTCATCTATTTTACCACCCAAACATTTTCCTAACCACAAAATCTCCAATTCCTTCTCCCCAAATTTTCCAATCCCTAATTTATTTTCCAATTCCCCCAAATTCTCAAACCCTAATTTCTCTCCCTCTCCATAAATCACTCTTATCTTTCCAAATCCGACTACACCTCCGTCATTCTCCGTCACCCAACGACACTAGTCACCATACTACCTTCCCAGTGACTTTCCGGCGACTATTCGGTGACCTCCTTTTTCATCCTCTACTCTAAATGGCGCGCTCCAAGAATCGTGTCGGCGAGCAAGCGGCAAGCACTTCCCAACCGGAGGAGCCTACCACCGAAGACCTCCAACAAGCCTACAATTTCCCCTTCCCCCTCCACTCTCACTTGGAGGGGCAATTTTACGAACGGTGGACTCGGCATGAGGTAACTCTTCCTTATACTCTTGATTGGAATTTGCTATCTAGTTTAGGATGTGTTAGGGAACTTGAGCAATATATTGATGTTCTAGGACTTAGAAAATATGCTCATATGTCCTTTAAATGTTCTAAAGTACTTATGCATGAATTCTTGTCGACTTTGACTGTGCCTGCGGATCTTACTTACTGCACATTTAGATTGTGGGGAGTACCCCGTCGTGTTTCTATCACTCTTTTGTGCAGGATTATGGGATTCCGCAGCAAGAATGTAGGGGATCAAGCCCCACCTTCCCCCTCCATTCAAAATGCCGCGTGGAATTCCCTCATGGGCTTTCATAACTGGCAAGCCGGCAGGATGCCGGCTGGTTTCATTCAGAGCAATGTCCTGATGATTCTTCATAAGTTTCTATCTTGTGGAATCACCGGCAAGGAGCAAGCCAACAAGGTCAATCAGTCCAAAGTCTATCTGCTCCAGAGCGCTGTTAGAGGCTCCCGGGTGTGTGCCGGATACTATATTCTTAACACGTTTAAGAATATGTTGGCCACAGTCCGGTATCATGCCACACTGCCCCTCGTAATCTGTGCCATTGCTAGGCACTTCGAGGTTTTTGATCCGGAGAATCTTGATCCAGCCGATACTATCTATATGTCGAGGATTGATCACTCTGAACTCCACCAGGCTCGCATCTGCACCAATGATTACACGTGGGTGCCATCCACCTCCCAACGCTTTGTGGTTAACCACACTAATGAGTTGGCCACCATAGCCGCCAACTTACCTGATGTCAGAGGAGACGAGGGAGCAGCTGACTGAGCGGCCGAGGAGGAAGGCTACGAGGACGCTCCTATGCCGGATGCCTTTGCTCCCGGACCTTCCTCATATTCGACAGGCGCTGGCCAATATCACTATGGCGCTGGCTCTTCCTCTACCGGTGGCATGGATCACCTCACGTCGCAGTTTCAGTCTCTTAGCACTGAACTCGGCACCCTCCGGTCTGACTTCACCTCCTTCAGGCAGGACTTCACCAGCTTCTCCCAGGACTTTGGGGCGCATGCTCACGAGGCCCAGTCCTTCTACAGGGAGTTTGGAGACTTCAGCTCCTCCATGCTTCGGAGCCAGGAGTGGATTGAGGAGAGGGTGACCGCTACCCACGACATGATGTCTGAGCAAGCTCGTCAGTGGAGATTGTCTCAGGAGCAGTCGGCTCTCTAGTATCAGTAGATACTTGAGAACAACCTACAGATGGCCGAGCTCAACGCCCAGTAATCACCCACCGCCGCCGCCGGATCAGCAGTGACTTCTCACTGCTGTTCAGTATGCTTTCTTATCTTTTATTTTTGCGTGTGTCCGGGTTGTGTCTTTTTAGTTATTTCCTTATTCTTGCTGTTTTTGTTTCTTTTGGTGTTTCTTTTGCAGGTCTAACTATTCACAACTACTTGAGCTTTCTCCACCGCCGCATCATCCCGAATCGGGTAGTTCCTTTCCTCTCCTTTGTTTTTATTGTCGCAATGAGGACATTGCTTGTTTCTTTCATGAGGGGATCGGTAGGATTTTATCTATAGCATGCGGCGTAATTTTAGAAGTATGTAGTTATGTACCCTGTTTGACCACTAGCATGTTAGAGTTTCAATAGGATTAGTGATCGATTTTGATGAGATACATGTTGATTGTGCTTGAGAACATGAATGGACATTGTGAGTTTATGATTGCGTAATAAGCTCTACATTTTGATTATAATTGTCGTGGGACACTCGATTTTGTGATGGATTGATGTGATAGCTTGTAACGTGTGCATTTGGTATAAGATTGCTTGATGGCTAGACTTAAATGTTAATAATTTTAATTGTGAGATTGAGTTGGGAGGCTTCTGCTCCTCTGGAAACCATAAGCATGGGAAACCACACGAGAGCACTTTAGATAACCTCTAAATGTTCATATCTCGTGACTTTTGGCCATATAACCCACTCTTTCCTAAAATTTGGCTCGGATGGCCTTTAAAATTATTATTGAATCAATTGAAGTGCTTGAATAGGTGATAAGAACTCTACCCCTCTTCCTCTATGAAATCGAAGAAATTTTGAATTCGAGGAATGGGTATGGGAAACCACGCTAGGATACTCGGTTTAACCGAAGATCACACCTAGTGACCAATGTTATTAATATCACTAATAATTCTATGTGATTTGGTTCCTTAATAATTGTGTTTGAAAGATAAAAATTCTAAGTCTAGCCTTTGAGTAATTTAAAATCAAATTTGCATATGTCACTAGTTTGATCGGATTGAAGTTGCACCTTCAAGGGAAACACGTAATGGTGATTGATGTATAGTATTATTATTCTTTCCGTAAACTCGTATTGAAATTGATTGTTATCACACAATTAACTTGCTTCTTGTTTCTAAATCTCCGTATTCTATTTGAGCTTACACTTTCTTGAGGACAAGTGATAAACGCGAGTTTTTCGGGTTTCATAATGTCTTTTATATGCCGTTTAGCGGTTTAAACCCGTGCTCATGCACATACTTGAGATAGTTTTGGATAATTGTTGAAGAATTTGATAATTGCATGGTTTGTAATGAATTTTCAGGAAAATGGGTCACGATTTAGCTAAAACCATCAGCTGGAGATTTGAAGTTTGGTTCGAGAGGAGTTCGTAGGAGAAAACAGATCTAAATTCGGAGTTCATATGAGAGAGAACGGTCCGAGACAAGTT
>JAPKLX010000040.1:1639017-1675844 GCA_026898415.1 Leonotis leonurus
TATACTCTAGCACACGTACACTTGCGTGCTTAGAAATTAGCGATCAACAAGCAAGGTATTGTGTGTGGGGAGGTTATTTTATATATTTTCGGTCTCGTTTCTCTCATAATTTAGTCTATAGTATCGCTTGTTGTCGTTCGATTTGATGCTTTTGTATTCTATATGTTACATTTTAGGTAAAGATCGACACATGAAGTTGAACAATGTTCGAGAAGAGAAACGAGGGCGAAAAGAGGTGAAAAGATGAAGAAAAGGGTGGAGAAGGCAGAACGCATGCCTAGCGGTCGCTAGGGGCTAGCGACCGCTGGCTTGAGCCACGGAGGAGAGGCAGAACGTGAGGCTAGCGGTCGCTAGCCCCTAGCGACCGCTGGCCCCTGGGATAATTGAGAGACAGAACAGTGGGGTAGCGCTCGCTAACCCCCTAGCGGGCGCTACCCCTTTGCAGCCAGACCTCATCCAGCAAGGGGGCCTAGTGAGCGCTAGTCCCCAGCGCTCGCTAGCCCCCTGCTTCTGCCATGTATGCAGCGAGCCAAGGTAGCGCTCGCTGCCCCCTAGCGAGCGCTACCCTGGCGCGATCTTATTCTTCTATTTAAATGCCCACGCGTGATTCTTCAGGGAGAGCTTCCTTCACGTTTTTTTTACTTCTAGTCTAGGGTTTAGACCACAAGATAAAACACTTTAGCTTAGTTTATCTTTAATTGTTCATTCCTTTCAATTCGAAGTTGTGGATTCATTCGTGATTCAAACCCGGTGATTATTAATGCATTATCTTCCTTTCTATCAGTGAGTTCTTTTACTGCTTTCTTTACCGCTTTATGATTTATTTCCTTTCTGCTTTGTTATTGATTAATTTCCAAATCAGCAATATAAATCTTTCAATCATGTTAATCAATCAATTCAAAACATGTTTCAATTCAATTTCCTTAATTCATTGTTCTTAGATTTAGAATTTAATTACTTTACTAGTTTTCGCCTAGATAGATTAATTAGTTTAAAAATCAAAAACCCCTTCTTTTATTTGCTTTCTGTTTTGCAACATAGATAGAGCCCTGCTTAGCCTTCCTTGAGAATACGACTTAGGATCAACTTACTTATCTATAACGAATTCGTACTCTTGCAAACAATTTACTATAATAAATTGTAAGTATATTGGCTGGAAACATTCCTCGTACCCGATACTGAGTCCCTTTATCGGACAGTGGGTCTGGTTTAAACAACGCCACGTACTACAGTTTAAAAATAAGTTGAAACACTATTACTATTGATTAATTATATTTTTTATTGGTCCTGAAAGAGCTAGATTGGTGTATGGGGGGGGAATACATCAATCTAAACTTTTAGGGTTTTCTCGTTTTTAAAATTAAAATACAAGGCTTAAGCACACTTAAAAAATAAGATAACTTAGAGTAGCAAGATAATTCTTCTTATTAGGAAGACTTAATCTTACTCAAATATAACCTTATGTGAAAATAAACAATAATCAAGAATAACTATTGCAAGTTAATCTCGATTAATGTTGTGCGCGGAATTTGGTGGTTAATGCTCTTTTTAATGAGAGAAACTTTTTCTAACTCGTAGATCTTTAACAAAACAGTTTAGAATGCAAGAGTATGAAGAAGATAAATATGAAGTAAACAAGAAATAAAGAACGCAAGTAGTTAACGTGGTTCAGGATAAACTTTCCCTACGTCCACGGCTCGATCAAACACTAGATCGAAAATCCACTAAACTTTCTCCTTTCTTTTTACTCGTTGAGTACGAGCCACAAGAATTATCAAAACTAGATAATTTCTTGTGATTACACTTCTTCTCCCTAAGATTGATAACTACAAACTAGGGTTACAACTGGATCAAAACTAGATCCTAACTTAAGGTTTTGTAAAACTTTTTCCAGAAAATAAACCTTCAAAACTATAAACTCTCTAGAGAATTCTTGACTGGTGAAGGAGTGTTTTTGAACGTTGAGAGCTTGAAGATTTTTTAGTAGCGTAATGGCGATTTGATGCTTGAATTCTCGTACTCATTTCTGGAAGTGAATGTGGTATTTATAGATCCATGGCTAGAACTATCCGTTAGAGAGAGAAGATTCATTCTACCTCGCATTAATGGTTGCATTAATTGCATGGCAGTGTTTTTGATACACGCGCTGCCATATGAGCATCTTGTTCCACCTTTCACGCGATTTCCCAGTGCATTGTCATACTAAGAATGATTCACAGTACTGCTAATTTGATATTATCGTACATCATTCCTTAAAGTATGCTTTTTATGTGACAATGCACTGAGTGGTTGACTTGTGACAAATTTAGGTATGTCGGCAGTCCACCATAGTTATTGTGAGGACCAGCTCATTCGCTTTTGGTCTAGCAGGTCGCTGTGTGTTGAGTTGTTCTTCCACAAGTTAATCTGTTTGATTCCTAATTAACATTTATAACTTCATGTTGAACAAATCTTGATAGTAGATGAAAATGAGGGACATATCGTTCTTGTTAGAACGACTTGTTGTATTTGGACAGCGAGCTACTAGGGATTTTAACTCCAACTGTTCTTCCTCTATAGATGTTTCAAGTATAGAATTCTTCTATCCTAGTCACAACTTGATTATAAGGATAGATGGTTAACTTATCTATCTGTTCCTTTTACATTGTAGTTGTTTCTAAACTAATTCTAGAAGGACAAATCGTTATAAGTAAGTTTGAAACTTCAAACTTCTTTTATAATTATGATCTGTGTAAAATAATTCTAGAAATAATGAAATCAAAACCAAGACAAGTAAGTGTGAGAGACAGATCGTTATTTTTACTAAAAAACGATCTGCTCAAAACTTAAAGCTAACTGTCTATACAACTTAGTGAATACTTGTTATCTTAGTGGTCAATGTGTCCAGGAAAGCTTTGCAAGCATAATACAGATGGTAAATTATATGATCTACTTCTTAAACGATGACATTGACTACTTGGTTTTCTGAGATCATAAAATGACTAAGTGTTGTTTCGAGAAACATCATCAAAACATAAATAAATTCCTGGGGTTCCCAACATTTTTGGACTAATCAAATTTTGGATCTTGATTAATTTAAATTAATTGAATTAATTAAATTATTGAACTTATTAACCAATAATTAATACAAAATTAATTATTTAGTTAAATTTTAAATATTGATGATTAATAATTAATTAAGAGTAATTAATTATTAAAATGTGTAATCTTTATTAATAATAATTATTTGGATTAATTAATACTTAATTTATTTCAAATCTTATTTTATTATTAATTAATCAAACTAATTTATTGATGAAAAATTATATTACTTAATTTAGTGAATCTAAATTAATTCAAAACGAGATATGAACCTTTTCTAAGGGTCTCCAATTACCCGAAGTTATCTAAAATTTACGATTCTTATGTCGGATTTGATAGTCTCAATTATAACAAATGCAAGCAAGCAATTAATTATTTATCGAATTAGTAAACATTTATTTTCTTTGAACGAAACTAAGGTTTTCGAAGAAAACCTTAAGCTTCATTGTGATTTAGTAGATCGGATATGAAACCCCATAACTTCTAAATTCATTAGAGTGATTATACAAAATAGGCAAAAAAAATTGTAAAAGACAAATAATAGCCACCAACAAAATAATATTTAAATTATAGTCATTTTCAAATTTCTTGTACTAAAATACCCTTATGATTATATTTTACATTTTTGAGTATGAATAGTATGAATTATATCGAATCATACCATGCATACGTAATACTTAATTTTATTAAACTGTATGTGCGTATGAGTCGTATGAATGAATATTATTCATACATTTCATATCATTCATAAAATTAAATTTAAGTACAAAGGTATTTATGGTAATTCACATAAAAAATGGCTAGAATTTAAATAGTTTAATGTTTGTGGTTATTCACTACTAGAAAAACGCTCATACATGACATTAAATCCGTGTCATGTATGAGGGTAAAAGAATGTCAAATATGGTGGGCTCATCTATTCCTCGCTCATACATGACACTGAAAACGTGTGATGTATGCGCTCATATATGACATTATTTTATTAAACGATGACACTAAAATAATGTCATCTATTTCATAATACATGACACAATATAATGTCATCTATATAAAAAAAATGTCATTTATAAGCGAGAAGTTGACACATTTAGGTGAAATTCATGACTTTTTTAGAATGTCATCTATAATTCAAAAGATGACAGTAATTTAATGTTATCTATATTAAAAAAAATGTCATTTATAAGCGAGAAGTTGACACATTTAGGTGCAATACATGACTTTTTCAGAATGTCATCTATAATTCGTAAAATGACATTACTTTTAATGTCATCTATAATCTGATAAATTTAACTATTTTCGTATTTTTTCATTAATTAACCTGTATTTAATAATTTTGGTTTCATCAATATATTTTACAAAATAAAACAATGCCAAATAGAGAATTCATACACACACTAAAAATATTTATATGCATTAATTGTCTAATATTCAACTTCGTACACGGAAATAAAAATAAAAATGACAAAATACTAAAAAGTTTGGGTTAATATTTCAATCCACATTAACTAATGTAACTTAAACTAATACACGGACCCAAAGCAGTAGAAGTTTGAATCACCATGCCCAAAATCACCAAACTTCTTCATCGATCAAAGCAATATTGTCACTAGCTTCACATGTCAATCTAAGACCTGCAAAGGACCCTGCTTGCATGCACAATTTCATAACATCTATCATCACCCAACTGAACTCATTTGCAGGAAATAAGTAACATAATATATGATGAAACAGGAAATCAACTCACATGAAGCATGCCCACTTGGAAAACTCTTGTGCCCTTCTTTTATGTCTTTGTCTTTACCATGACACACCACATTACCCCACATATCATATGCCTATCCACATGAAACATACTATAATATAAGAGATCAATAGAGCAGCAAAGAAATTGGCTTTCAATGATATCCTCAAATAGTTCCCAATTTTCACAAGTTGCCTTGTATAAAAATCTCATTAGATAGCTTTGCGCAGTTGAGTTCACGATCTTTACAAAGAAGTTCATCAGCATTATCCATACCACTGTGTTCCAGATCGAGGCGAGTGAGAAATCCCATTTCGCTACCTAAGAGAAACAATCTTTAGTAGGCACACACAAAGAAGCCTAATGCTACAATCAATTAAATTTCAGAACTACAACCTTGCTTTGGTTGTTCAAGTGGATGTTAATTTCACTAACCTTCCTAGGATGCATTTCTGTGATTACCAATTTCATAAGGAGATGGAGGGGGAGGGGGAAAGGGAGAGAGAGCACGAGGCCTAGTGCTAAAAACTCTATCAGAACTATACCCTTACCTCAATTCTTGCATTTCTGTGATTACTATAATTGAGGAGAGGAAAGAGAGGGGTACATACCTCAACGGTAGAAGGAGCTTGTGGTTTAGTAGCCAGGTACTTGTCTTTGACGGAATGAAGATTGGCTATAAGCTTAGGCATAACAGAGCTGAAGCCAGGTACGAAGCTAGAGACCCAAAGCAGTTCATTTTCCATCCAATGAAGAAGTTGATTGTTGCATACAAATATTATAAACACAGTCTGCATTATATCACCATTTCATAAAAGTTAATTAAAAGAACACTGATATTCGGAAGGGAAGATTAAACGATGGAGGGTCTTATTTATTGTCCAACCTGAATGTGAGTCTTGATAATCGCTTTGCCTATCACCGTTGCCAAGAAAAATTCCCAGAAAGGAACTCCAAACTGTCCGCACATTATTCCCGCGAGATCAAATAATGGATTAGGTACCTACAATATATTAGCCCATGGATTATAAGCCGCAGTTGCAGCTTGTACAAAAATGAACATCAAGAAAAGTCCTCTGGAGTAAGAAAAGGTTAAAGCATCTAACTGAAGCAAGAATGAGGATTGTGAAGAAATTCAGATATTGAGCATGTGACAGCAAGCGGCGTTTGAGTTGATTCAGATGAGTAGAAAAAAACCCCTCATTTTCTGCTGAGGAAGAATCCAATTCTTCCAAATCATCAACAGTGCCACCTGACATGCGAGCTACACAAAAAAGGAAAATGTTAAGTTATTTATCATCCTAAATAAGCTATGTAGTATATTTCTAGAAGTTTTTAATTCGTTCAGGACCATAAAAGCAGCTTGCATGGTACAAAGAAATGAAAGCATCTAACCAAAAATCATACCTGCCCTCGAAATGAAGTAGGGGGGAAGTTCACCAAGTGCAGTTCCAAGGCCCCATAGAACAGCCTCCAACTGGATGTGGGGCAATATGCTACTGAGGGGGATACGTACACCCTCTGTTGCTGGAAACAACGGAGGCCCAAAATCGACACATTTCTTTGCAAGCCATGAAGGGCTTCTTTTTAATTGTATGGTATCATATGAAGCAGTTTTTGATGTCTACTCTGCCACATTTTATTGCTTTTATAGTAAAGAATGCAATATGAGGTCCCAAATATAGAACAAAGGTGTGCAATCCAGATCCTATACAAAAGAGCAGAGTAATAATTTAAGATATTAATCAATAAAGATGTTGCATGTATAATTTTAAGTGAACACAAAAGCAAAACAACGTGGCAAAGGCAAAGGATCATAAAGGCTAATTTCATGAGAGTTCAAATACTCTCATGCATAGTTAGTCGGAACTTACTAAAGCCAATCCTAATATAAGAGGGGTATAACATTCAGGGAATATGCAACCTGCTTAAAAGATCCAAAATGATTCTCGAGGAATGTAAACATCCAGAAGTAATGGATGCCTGACTCAGTAAGTACATAGAACTGCATATAAATACGCATTAAAACAACAAACCAATATACATTACTGTCATGTGACAACCAACATCAGTATAAAACGTTGAGCAAATCTAAGCTCTTAGATATTATCTCAACTATTCTGCAAACAGAATGAGACCAGTATGTAACACTAAAATTCCCTCACCTGTATACTCACTATTACAGTTGTCTTGTTAATTGTTATTGTGAATTCTGTAAGCAGAATGAATATTACCCTAGAGAAATATGCAGACTGAGGTGCCTAGAACACGTAATAGGAAGAGACAGAATTCACAATAACAATTGCAGGTAAATTTGAAGGACATCTCACCCATTCAGACAATTAGTAACTACCTACAAGTTCCTGGGGTCATCCTCAAACCATTCTTCATATTTATATCCAGTTATTACCCAGGGCCAGTTTAAAATTCCCATTCCACGCTTTACTCACACCAATATCCTTATCGTTAGACAAATTAGTGCACTGAAAATGTTTTCAGCAAGGACAAATTAGTGCACTGAAAATGTTTTCTGTATGTTTTCCTTTTAGAATTTCAGCAAGGGCATAGAAAATGAATAGTAGATATCTATCCTAGATGAATAGTGGATATTTCCTTTTGATACAAATAAATATAACTCTGCAGTACTTATTGATATTAGATACGTAGCACAGGAGACAGTGTTGCTGTACTGGATTTCTGCTTACGACTAGATCAGTAAATAGTAAATATATCTTTGAGATTTGTCTACTCGACAAGTTTGTTTGCCTTGAAAATATTCTTTTGTTATGAGACCACCCAGCAGGGGCTTGTCTTAGGGTTTATTCCATCATTTCTAGCATATATCAAGAGATGACAACATGCAGCTAACATATAAGTCTTAGCTTACCGAGTCCAATCGATGATGCTACCCCAAGTGCCACCCACCACAGTCCAAATTGAACATAACGCTGAATTTCCTCAACGTGCTGCATAACAGATTACAAGTAGATTGAGTTAAAGAGGAAGAACTCAAGGTTTGCCAATCAGATACCTAATTTTTTCAGAAATAAAGCTACAATAATTGATGCTTTTTAATCTACGTTATTTTCTACGCTGAATTTCCTCAACGTTATTTTCTACGTCAACACCCAATATTTTCCATTAGCTTTTTAATTAGCATAAATACAAAAATCTCAACATAAATATACTTTATGCTTACCATAAAACAACAACTCATAAGCAAGTGTTTTTTCAACCTCAGTTATAAAAAGTTGCAATTTTTTTTCACCGGCCGAACACGGCATTGAATATATCAAGCAAACTAGCAAAAGGGCTCTGATAAAAAAATCGCGACAAAGAAGAAACAATAGAAAGGGGAGGGGGAACATACAAAATACCTCGTAAAAATTCAATCCCAGTAGAGTAAGGTTCATGACTGCAAATATTAACCAGAGAAAAGGTAACCAAACCATATTTTTACCCCGAAGGTAACCTTTTCTTAGCTAACAAGTAGAGTTTTTGCCCAATCATTCAATTATTTTGTAAAGAGCAGAAACTTAGGGTTAGAACACAATCAAGAAAGTTTGATAGAATTTCAGAAAATAGATAATATAGAACCTGAAAATCTAGAAAGAGAGATAGATGGTAGAGTTTACCTATGGAGAAGAGCACCGGCGAGCTTTCCGCCGTCCAACGAGAATCGAGAACCAGCATCGTTATTTTCTACATCAACGGCGTGTCTGCCTTGCTCCTCCCTTCAAAATTTCACTGGGTTCCCACCCTTTGCTTCGTAGTTTCTCTTCTTACTCTAACCATCGTTCAAATTGAGAGATGGAAGTTGAGAGAGATGGATAGAAGAGGGAGAAGATGGTGGTGAGACGGTGGCAAGACGATTTTCGTCGGGGAAGCAGCGGCGCACGGAATGCTATGGAGGGAGAAGTGATGGGAGTGGGTTTGTGGAGGGAGAAGTAAATTGAAGAAAGCTGGAGGGAAATTCGACCAAGTGTGAAAATAAGGGTTTATGATAATAAACACTAATATAGATGACATTTTTTTATTAATGTGTCATGTATATTAATTATAAACACACCCATAGATCACATTTTGATGATATTGTCATCTAAGTAATAGATACACGACATTATAGCATGGCATTATTTTAAAAAATGTCATGTATATTTTTAATCACACTTCATAGATCACATTATTTTTTCACAATGTCATCTATGCAAAAAAATACGCTCATACATGACATTTTGTGAAAAAATGTCATCTATCATGTGTCATGTATGTTTAAATTTCTAGTAGTGATTATTTGTCTTTTACAATCTTTTTTTGGCTAGTTTGAATAATTAACACAATTCATTATGTCTCGAATCAATAGAGATATTCTAAGAGCTCAAACAATTCTAAATGTGACTCATTACCTAAAGGTCCATCGAGGGAGTGACGGTTAAGGAACGAGAAGGAGAACCAAACTTGTCAACTAATACTGATATCTCAGGTGGGTTTACTATACAAACTACACTTTTGTTGTAATAAAGCATGTTCAAAGAAAATGTGAAAGATTGTCATGCATAAAATTATTTGTGTTTTATGTGCGATTCCTATTTGTGTTGATCCATGTTTGAGAACTGGTTAACTTGTAAATAAAGATCGGATCTTGAGCCACATGTTGGTCAAGGTTAGTGTACACATGGGCAGTGAGATTGTGAGTGTAATACCCCGTCTTTTTAAGTTCCAAAATAAATGATATTCGAACGCGATTATTATTTATATATTGATCGTTGTAATTAATTAATGGAAGTTTAATCTAATTGACGAGGAGTTTTGGTTTAAGATAACAAATAATTAAAGAATTTTTAAAATATATCTTAAGAAATATAAATATTAAAGTATAAGTTTTATACTTTGGATATATAAGTATAGGTATAAGTTATACTATGACTAAAATATGTAAATATGGGCATATGGAAGCTATGTTGAGAAATAGATATTTGGTATTCATGGAGTACATAAAATATAACTATATGGTTAAGATCATATCTTTATATATATATTTAAACTTACATACGATGGGTATATATATATATATATATTTGCTGAAAAGTAGTGCATACCATATAAATCTACACGTATATATATACATGTTACAAACTGCAACATTTTATTTTTATGGATTGGAAGGAAAGAAAGATAGAACACTCAAGTATATGCACATGAATACACAATTATAAAGTAAGGAAAGACAATAAAGTAAAACACTTGAGTTGAACCAAAACTATATAAATATATATGTATCATTACATTGTATGATAGTAAGCAAAACAATAAAGATCTAGGTGAATTCATAAAGCAGCTATGCTGTTGCAGTCTCTAAAATAAGGAAAGAAGAAAGTATAGCTATAAGTGTAAGAGATATGATCATTATGATATAAACAATAGAAATAAAACACCAAGTAAGAAATATCTAAGGCAATATGGCTGCTATGGAGGGATAGAGATAGTGCAGGGAAACTGTAGTAGCTCGGTTGAATGAGGATAAGAGAAGACTTCCATACCCTGCTCCATGCCTTCCGCCCATGCCCTACAAAACAATAGTATTAAGTCTATTAGAACTAGCTACCAAGTCTTAAGCACTAAGATAAACAACACACACTACATCTAACTATAAAAAGGGGTGCAAGGCTGCCTTGTAACCGTTTATTACAACCAGAAACACACACATAAACACTTAAAACCACAGCAGTGCAGTAGCCACTTTGTCTTCCAAGAAGAAGTAGTTAAAGTTGAAAGTAAGAAATTTAAACTCTAGTTATACCTTAAATTCATATCTTTCAGTTTTAACTCACAATCTTATTTAGACTATAAAACTGTTTTATACCTCCAATTGAATCCATGAATACAGAACATATATCTATAATGTACCAGGATTTCATTGAGAAGTTAGAATTTATTCTAAGTTTCAGATTTAGCAAAACAATAACTTAGCAGACATAAGTGATGCCAAGCTTTACATTTAGAACTATTCTTTACCTAACTGGATGTATCAAACCATATTTAGGTTTCAGATTTTGAAACATAGACATATAAGACATATTCTTATATTTCAGAACATAGAACTATCTTTAGAAAACAAGACTCAACCGAGTAAACCTTTCAAAGATCCAATTTAAATATAAATGTTTTTGGCAGAATATTAAGTTAAAGAGAGGAGTTCAAACCAGAGAAATACAGATTTCCACCACTGAGACATGATCATAAAATATTTCAATTAACACCCAAAATAAATCAGAATTTCTTACAAATATAGTTCATCACAATACAAACAACAGTGCATTCAAAACTGAGTTCTAGATGCATTAGGAAATTAAGAACTGAAATTTTAGAAACATAAAAACATAACCAAGGAAGACTTAAGCTTTACCAACTCCCTACACCCAGAATTATTTGCTTCAGAAATAGAAATCTTAAGTTCAGTATATATATATATATATATATATATATATATATATATGCTTTAAGATAACAATTAATGGCCAGTGTATGAACTTAAGGTAAATATAATCATAGTTTTGAAAAGCCAACCATAAGCAGTTAAAGAACAGAACCATTCTCAATCCCTGAAGACAAAAGTATCCACCCGGCAGTTTTCAAGCTTTTAAAACATAGTTCCAGATTTTAGAGCCTAAGATTAAATCATGTAGTTTTCAGTCCAGTATATATGTAGATATATATATGTTTTATATATCAGTTTAAATGGTAAACAAACTTAGAATCTATGGGTTGAAGAAACGAGCCATAAGTATTTATTCCACAGAACATAGAACTGAGTATATGTTCATAATTTTGAACAACAACCCCTAAGCATATTTTTTTTTTTCAGAATATAAAAAACAGAGTACCAACCTTGCAGTCCAGTACTTAAAATGTGTTCAAAAACATACATATCCCAGAATCAATTATTGCAAAACAAGCATGAATTTTTAAGCCATAGAAAACAGAGCACAAATTCAGAACAATGAAGTCAGAACCTTATAAATTGACTTAAAATGTTACAGCAAGTAAAAATCATCAACTAAAAATAAAAGGAACACCTAGCATACTTATAAATTCATTTCTTGAACTTAAAACTAAAAATATGCACATACAGAACAGGAATTTAATATCTAAAATAAGAAAGAAATAAGGCTTAGCTTGTGCAAGCTATTGCATTCGGGTGGTTCTGAGAAGTTCACCTCCAGCCAAACTGCCAACATAGAAAAATAATTATAAAGTCAAACCAGTAACAAGAAAGATTAAAAGAGCTCCTCATATACAGAAATCTACCTAGCAGAAGCAGAGATGATCAATTTTCCCCACCGAACCCTAAACCATCAAACAGACACTCACCACCGAACCAGTAGCCACGCTCCACCTCTAAATTATCTTAAACCCTAACCAACCAACCGAATACCCTATTTCAGCAAAGAAACCATTTCAGAAATATAGAACATTACTAAAAATGCCACCAAATTAAAATCTCAGTTCCAATCTCAACATGCAGAAGCAAATAAGAGGTTTAAAATTTAAAAATAGAAAGTTTAGAGCCGTTTTTACCTACTGGAAAGAAATTAGAAACCAATACTCCCATAAGAGAAACTGGAGCTAGGAAGGGCTCTACCCACCTGCAGAAAATAGGAAACGAGAGTGTTCGATCGTCAATTTTTAGAGTGGTTTTACGATGATGAAATAAAGAATAAAACGGACACGGGATTTACGTGGTTCGATCGTTAATTAGATCTACGTCCACGGAGAGAAGAGAGCCTTTATATTGATATTGAGTTCTTGAGAGTAATAATACAGAATCCGTTCCTAATCTAGCTTTAGAGACTGTATTTATAGATAATTAGAGGTAGTTACAACGGATTCGAGATCGTGGGGCGTGAAATCCGGGGTCGTGGGCTGGGCCTTAGTCTCTGGGCCTCTGGACCGAGGTGATTGGGCTCATGGGCCGAGCTACTCATGGGCCGAGCTGCTTTTGGGCCGAACTGTTCATAGGCCGAACTGCTCTTCGGCCGGTGTCTAGTTGTGCTGGGCCTTAGTCTTTTGGGCCTCTGGGGCGAGAGTGGGCTACATCCTATCACATCCCCCCCCCCCAAAAGAAGATCATCGACGAAGTCGAGAGCTTGACGAGGTTGATGTTGTTGCCGAAGTGAAGATCTGGACGAGGTGATGATCTTATTGTCTCCGGACCTGAGCTGATTTCTATGGACGAGGTCGAAGTGTTATTGTCGAAGTGAAACTTTTGACGAGGTCGACATGCAGCTTCTGGCTGTCGGCGAGGTCGAGGTGGTAATTTTGTTGGATGGTGGAAGACAGCTGTTGTAGGGAACCCCTCGTGACACGCGTCGACTGTCTATTGGTGCATACGAAGAGGCGGGATTTTGAAAAAGGCGGTTGGAAGAAGGCGGAAAGTTGCCTTTAAAAGCTTGCTTTGTACGCTTATAAACACTTTTCACCCAAATCTTAAACCCTTGCTCTTACGTTCTGCGTAAATTCTTCCAAAAGTTCTTTCTGCCGTTCTGCCTCCATCAATCGTTGTTCCAGCACTTAGTCGGATTTTCTTGTGACAAGTAAGTTATCTACTTCGAAAATGGCTTCTTCTTCATCTCTTTCCCCAGTACATATAGACGTAGAGTCGCCCTCGCCGTCTAGGATTTTCCCAGTGAGGGTCACGTTGAGGGTTTTTACTCGAGCCTTCGTTCCTCCTGTTTTTCGGGAAGTTGAGTTTTTGCCCTTGGTTGGGTCGGATGCTTCACTTGAGTTCTCTTCTACCATGAGCGAATCGCACATGGTGAATCTGGCCCGGAAATGTGTATTTCCGGAGTCGATGGAGCTGGTTCTACCTCGGGCGGAGGATAGGGGTAGTTCCCCGCCTGTAGGATTTTTTACTGTCTACGAAGACTACCTATAGTTCGGTCTTCGTTTCCCTTTGAGTCCAATTTTCGTTAATTTTTTGGAGAGATGCCGTTTACCTTTAGGGCAGTTGACACCGACTTCGATCAAGCAGATCGTCGGTTTTTGTATAGAGGTCGGCAATCGTGGTGGGTCGGCTACCGTAGATTCATTACTTCGCTTTTTTAGGATTAAGCGCGGGCCGACGGGGTGGGTATACCTTTCTCCGGCTAATAAGTTTAAGTTGTTCACCCCGTCGAAGGTGACAAACTGGCAGAAGAAGTTTTTCTTCTGCCGAGCTGAGGGGTGCCCGTACACGCTTGGTCGGAGGCCAAGTTCGGGCCCCAACTTACCGAGGAGCCAGTTGGTGAGGTCGAGGGGAGCTTGGTGAACCTCGGCACAATTAAAAGGGATTACGCCGAGGCCGAACTGTCGAGGCACGGGCTAAGCCCATGTGACGCTTCCGCCGACGTGGATCCGGGTGAGGTTTTATTGCATGTTGTGTGATGGTATTAAGCCGAAGTAGATTCTGATGTTCTTTCCTTTCCTTTAAAGTGAACCCCGAAGTGCTCCAGACGGCTCTTAGGAGGAAGAAGAAGAGGGCGAGGACCTCGTCGGCTGCGGAGGAGACGCCGCGCCGCGAGCAGGTGGAAAGGGAGGTGGTCGACGTGACTCCCCCTGTCATCAACTTGGCGTCACCTCGGAGGGAGGTGGTGGGAGGCTCGGAGGCTCGGAGGGAGGCGTCTGGCGGGATGCCGTTTCCCGACGTGAGTGAAGACTTGCTGCTTTTCTGCTCTCCCTGTTTTTTTTTTGTGTATACTGACATATGTTGTGCAGGAGGCGGATATGGCGCTGGGCGGGCTGAGGGCTCTGTCGAACTTCGTCATCGGCGGGGTCGAACAGTTCCGGAGCTTGTCCGCCGAGCTCGAGGCGGCGAGGGCCGAGGCAACGAGGGCGGTGGATCAGGAGGCCAGGACTCTCTCTGCTCTAAAGGATGCAGAGAGAAAGGCGGTCGACCTGGAGGCCGAGGTGGCGGGGTTGAGGGCCGAACTGGTCGAGGAGCGGGAGAGGATGGCCCGTGCTGCGACCGAGCAGGGCGGGGTGCTCCGGGCCGTGGCTGAGCGGATATTCCGCTCGAAGCACTTCGGCAATGCAGTCGTGCAGCTAGTGGGCGCCATGGGTACGCCGATTACTTCGGCAGCGCTCGATCTCGTTACCAAGGATTACCCAGAGCTTGACAAGGTCAAGTACGGGTACGAGGTGGTGACCGAGGATGAGATGCTGCGGGAGTATGCGGAGGTGTTGGTGGAGTGCACTTCGGTGATCCCAGTGGTCGAAAGGCTGGCGGAGCAGAGGACCCTGCTTTCTGAGAGAGCAGTTCGGCAATGCCCCGTTGACCGGGACGATAAGCTCGAAGCGGTCATTGCCGAGCTGGCTAGGGAGTCGGCTGCCGATGCCGCTGGAGGAGGCCGGGAGGGCGGTGCCGATGAAGAGGTCGGTGACGACGACTCGTAGTTTTTTTTTTTTAGATTGTACTTCGTCAACGCTAGGGCGGCGCTTGTTTTCCAAGTATATAAAATACCCTTTATTGAACTGTGTCTATTGTTGCTTTTGTAGCCTACTTTTGCTTTCTCCAACACTTCGCATTTTGAACAAGAGATAAATGCACTTTGTCGGGCTGTCGAGACTGCCAAAGTCGAGGCTTCATGCTGGAAAAGCCGAGCTACGAACATCGAGATCGAA
This sequence comes from Leonotis leonurus, assembly GCA_026898415.1. Lineage (NCBI taxonomy): Eukaryota > Viridiplantae > Streptophyta > Magnoliopsida > Lamiales > Lamiaceae > Leonotis > Leonotis leonurus. Next base: position 1,654,499 of record JAPKLX010000040.1, read on the forward strand.
GCTGAGGCGAAGCTTCGGTTAGCCCAGGAAAAGCTTGACGAGGAGCATGCGAGGTTCCTGGAGCTGGAAGATAAATTCAAGCAGGCGTCGGAGGACATCCAGACATTTAAGGCCATGGTCGAAGAGCACGCGGAGTACGATGACCTTATTCATGAGAGCGGACGTTTGACCATATACGAGGTCCATACGCAGATAAAGGAGGTCCGTGCTCGGACCAGGAAATACATAGAGAAGTACGGCGATGACTCCTGGCAAGTTCGCGAACAGGAAGAGGCGCTTCTCAAGCTGGGGTCAATGTACAAGACCGTGCTGAAAAGGAATCCGAAGTTGAAAAGGTGGGTGGAGTCCAAGAACGCCCAGCTTGATTCAACTTCGCAGGCGTTTCTGGAAGGTAACCTGGCAGGCGTGCACCCCCCCAGCGCGGCTTTAACCCGGGAACAAACACAAGCCATAATGGCCCGAGGAGGTGGTCGACGTGCTGTAAGAGGCTGAGGTCGAGCTGCTCCTCCAGGTCGGGGCTGAGGACGAGGTTTTGGCCGTGGTGAAGGGATGGCTTTTTTGGACTCAGTGCTCAGCCATGGTGTCAGTTCGAGTTCGGGTCCGGGCTTGGTAGAGAAATACCTTAGCTTTAGTAGTAGGCCTTCGGGCTCGGACCCCCACCTTGATGTAATAGTATTTTGAGTGGAATAAAGCTTTATTTTTATTGCATCATTACTTCTCTAAAGCTTTTTCTCGATTGTGATCAAGTTCACTTCAAGATTATTTGTAATGGCTTAAAGAATAAAGTTAACTTTAAATAGCTACTTCGTTCGAACACGAAGTTAAAGCTTTTAATTAGCCACTTCATTTAAGAACGAAGTTAAGGCTTTACGTAGCCACTTCGTCTAAGGATGAAGTTTAGGTTTTTACGTAGCCACTTCGTCTAAGGACGAAGTTTAGGCTTTTACGTAGCCACTTCGTCTAAGGACGAAGTTTTGGCTTTTACGTAGCCACTTCGTCTAAGGACGAAGTTTCGGCTTTTACGTAGCCACTTCGTCTAAGGACGAAGTTTGGGCTTTTACGTAGCCACTTCGTCTAAGGACGAAGTTTGGGCTTTTACGTAGCCACTTCATCTAAGGATGAAGTTTAGGCTTTTACGTTCCCTGTTTGTCGAATTTATCGATAGGAGTGGTCTCCTTTACACGCGTTTAGATGCTACTCCAAAATTGGAGTTTTAGCTTGATTTAGACTCGAGATAACATGTATGAAAAACATATACTTTATAAAATAACATAGAATGGAAATTAATTATAAATAATATTTCTTCAAATGGGAGACGTGCCAAGTTCGGGGTACTGATTCGCCAGATAAATGGGCGAGCTTGTACGACCCTTTGCCGAGGACTTCCTGGATTCGGTAGGGTCCTTCCCAAGTAGCTTCCAGTTTTCCGAGCTTCTCTGCCTTTCTAACTTCATTGTTTCTAAGTACGAGGTCGCCTATTAGAAGCTGCCGATGCTTTACTCGGTTATTATAATACCGAGCTACTTGTTGTTTGTATCGGGCCTCTTGTAAACAGGCTTGTTCTCGTTTTTCTTCCAGCAGATCTAAGTTAGTTCGGAGTCCTTCTTCGTTGTCGTTGGCAGCGAAGTTAATCGTTCGGGGGCTCGGCAAACCGATCTCTACTGGGATCACTGCCTCGGTTCCATAGACAAGGTTGTACGGTGTTTCTCCATGGGATGTCCGGGGAGTAGTTCGGTAAGACCATAGAACTTGGGGCAAATTTTCTGCCCAATCTCCCTTGGCCTTGTCGAGACGGGTTTTTAATCCTTTGACTATTGTTCGATTCGTCACTTCGGTTTGGCCATTTGCTTGAGGGTGGGCTACCGAAGTGAATTTTTGCTGTATATGGAGTTCGTCACACCATTCTCTGAACGTCCTGTCCGTGAATTGGGTTCCATTATCTGAGACGAGGACATGAGGTATGCCGAAGCGACAAACTATGTTTTTCCATACGAAGTTGAGGGCTTTTTTGCTTGTAATCTTTGCCAGAGGTTCGGCTTCTACCCACTTCGTAAAGTAGTCGATGGCTACTATAAGGAATCGTAGCTGGCCAGGAGCTTGCTCGAACGGACCAACTATGTCTATACCCCATTGCACGAATGGCCAAGGGCTTTGAATGCTGGTTAGTTCGGTTTGAGGCATTCTTGTTACTACTGCGTGGAGCTGGCACTTCGGACATTTCTTGACGATGTCGATTGCGTCTTGAAGCATGGTCGGCCAATAATATCCCCATCTTATGACTTTTTTAGTTAAGGCACGAGCTCCGATGTGACTGCCACAGGATCCTTCATGTACTTCGCGTAGTACGTAGTTTGCTTGGTTGGATCCCACACACCTTAGAAGAGGTTGGAGGTATGACTTCCTGTATAGCACTCCCCGATCTAGAATATACCTGACTGATTTGCTATGAAGCTTCCGAGCTTCGGTTTTATCAGCAGGGAGTTCGCCTCTTTCTAAGTAATTGCGAAGTGGCGTCATCCAGCTCGGCTCGTCATCGGTTACCATACTCACTTCAGCTTCATCTATACTTCGAGTTTTTACTTCTTCCACAGGAGAGGTTGTGGATGACGATGTGAGTTTGCTTAGTGCGTCAGCTCGGTCATTATCACCTCTCGGGATTCGTATCAACTCGAAGTATGAGAAGCCTTCTTGTAAGGTTTTGACCTTGTGGAGGTATTTTTTCATCCTTTCACCTCGTGCTTCATATCTGCCTAGTACGTGACTTACTATAATCTGGGAGTCACTGTAGATTTGGACAGCTCGTAAATGAAGGGTTTGTGCGAGGCGAAGTCCGGCTATTAGGGCCTCGTATTCCACTTTGTTGTTTGTTGTCGGGAAGCTTAACCGTAAAGCGTAAGGAATTTCCTTTCCTTCCGGACTCACAAACAAAATTCCGGCTCCACTTCCTTTATGGCCTGACGCCCCATCCACATAGATTTTCCAGCAATCTACTAGAGGTGTCTTCGGTGTTTCTTCTTCGGTGTTATCCTTGACAGGTTCGGTGGGCTTCGGAGGTTCGGCAAATACTGCCTCTACTAGGAAGTCCGCTAGTGCTTGTCCCTTGATGGCCTGCCGAAGTGCGAAGGAGATCGTATGCTCGCCGAGTTCTACTGCCCACTTGGCAATTCCCCCTGAGGCTTCTGGCTTTGTGAGTACTTGCCGAAGTGGGAGGTCGGTCAAGACCTGTATTGGGTGAGCATGAAAATATGGTCGAAGTCTTCTGGTGGCGTTCACTAGGGCTAGGGCGACCTTCTCCAAAGGTTGGTACCTCGTTTCTGGTCCTTTTAGAGCTCGGCTTATGAAGTACACAGGTAACTGCCGAGGTCCTTCTCGTACTAGGACTGCGCTTATTGACTCATCCGAGGCAGCGAGGTATAGGGAAAGTACTTCGCCTTCCTTTGGGACGGATAGGGTGGGTAGATTTGCGAGGTACTTCTTTAAATTCTCGAAGGCCAACTTATGCTCGTCATTCCATTCGAAGTTCGGAGCCTTCTTTAGAATTCTAAAGAATGGGAGTTGCTTCTCGGCGGCTTTGGATAGAAAACGGCTCAATGCGGCCAAGCAGCCCGTCAGTCTGTGCACGTCGTGAACAGACTTCGGTACTTGCATCTCCCGGACAACTTTAACCTTCGCTGGATTGGCTTTTAGTCCTTCGCGAGAAACCCAACACCCTAGGAACTTTCCGGACTGGACCAAGAAAGTGCATTTTCCTGGGTTTAGCTTCAGGTTCACTTCGCGGAGCAGTTTGAAGACGACCTGGAGGTCGTTTAGGCTGGTGTCGACTTCCTTGCTTTTGACAACTATGTCATCGACGTATACTTCAACGATCTGACCGATGTGAAGGTCGAATATTTTATCGACCATCCTTTGATATGTAGCTCCAGCATTTTTGAGTCCGAAGGGCATTTTCTTATACGCGAAAATGCCGAAGTCAGTAATGAAGGCCGTTTTCGGAGCGTCTTCATCACTCATGAGAACTTGGTTATATCCTTTGTATAGGTCGAGGAAACTGAACGCCTCGTGACCGACGAGGGCTTCAACCTTCTAGTCGATGTTGGGGAGAGGGTAGCAGTCCTTGGGGCAGTGTTTGTTGAGGTCGGTATAATCGACGCACATGCGCCATCCTCCTCCTTGCTTCTTTACCATTACGGGGTTGGCCAACCACGTCGGATATTTCACCTCGAATAAGATATCAGCTTCTTGTAGTTGGTGTACCTCGTCGTGGATCACCTGGTTTCTCTCGGCTGCAAAAGCCCGTTGCTTTTGCCGAACTGGTTTCACCTTGGGATCGATGTTGAGGTGATGAGTGATGACGCTTGGTGACACTCCGGTCATATCTAAAGGTGACCAGGCGAAGACATCTTTGAATTCCCGAAGTAATTGAATAACTCGACTTCGGAGTTCGGTTCCTCCGACAAAACTGACCTTGACAACCTTGGATACGTCATTTTCGTACAATACGACGTCTTCAAGAGGCTCTACAGCGGGTGGCGTCGACTCCGTCACCTCAGGATTCTGTAGTTGCTATGCTTGAGGATGTTGCACCCCAGAACCTCGGAGTGCGACCTGCATGCATTCCTTAGCCTGTGTTTGGTTTCCCCTAAGTGTGATAACCCCGTTCTTAGATGGAATCTTGATCGTTAGGTGGTAGGCCGAGCAGATCGCCTTCGTCGCTATTAGCCAATCTCTTCCCAAGATGATATTGTAGGGGGAGTTGGCTTTGACGACGAAGAAGTGAATTATTTTTGTGGAAGATAATGGACTTCTTCCAACTGTCACGGGGAGCGAGATAGTGCCTTCAGTCGAGGTCTCTTCTTGTGTGAAGTTCTTCAACGGAACGGGTGCTGGTTTTAAGCGTGCTTCTTCGATGTCGAGCTTATCAAAGCAGTTCTTGAAGAGCACGCTTACCGAGGCACCGCTATCGATGAACACTCGGTGAACCAATTTGTTGGCCACCACAGCTTCGATGATGGTGGCATCTTGATGAGGTAAGGCATGGGGGACTGGGTCGTCGCTCGAAAAGGTGACGACCTCGTCCTTTTTGAACCTTTTTTGTGAAGGTTCCTCCTTTGGTTGACTTCGAGCCTCGGCTTTCAACGAAGACTTCGTTGCGCCTTGAGGCAGCCCGGTAATTGCAGCGATGACTCCGTCATATTGAGGCTGATCTTCGTCTTCGTCCTCCTCATCTTGCCTCGACTTCTTGTCTTAATGGGGATTGTAACTTTCCCCTCCTCTATTCCTGCTTCGCTTGCCTTTACCCTGAGCTCGGGTGTCTTGTTGGCTGCGACCTCGATATTTTCCGAGGGTACCATCTCGCACTAGGTAATCGATGTCCGAGGTGAGATTTTGGCAGTCCTCGGTGTCGTGGCCGTGGTCGTCGTGAAACTGACAGTATTTGTCCCTGGATCGTCGCTTCGATCCACTTCGGGACAATGGTGGCGGCTTCTGGAATAAGCTCGCATGGAGCTCGTATATTTCGGCCCGAGGTTTTGTCAAAGGAGCGAACTGACCTGGTTCTTGACTGGGCCGAGGTCCGAGGCGGGATGCCAATGGACCTCGCTGTATCCTTTCGAGGGCACCTCGTCGGTTCTGCCCGGGGTCAGTACGTTCCTCCCTTCTTTTGTTCTGACTTTCAGGTCGATCCACCGCCCTCTTTTTTCTATCGGCCTCATCCGCCTCGGCGAATGTGTCAGCAATCCTCCATAGCTGTTTGGAGGTTTGGGGGCGCTCTTTTACGAGCTCCCTGAAGAGAGTGCCGGAGTGAATGGCATTTTGGAATGCCGAGATGAGGACGTCGTCCGACAGACGGTCGACCTTAAGGCTCTCATTATAGAACCTAGCCAGGAAGTCACTAATTGATTCTCCTCGTCCCTGTCTTAGAGTGAGGAGTTGTGCCGAACTGATCTTGGCTTCGGCTTTTTGGAAGAAGCGTCGTTCAAAGGCATCTAGTAGGTCGGTATATGACCCTATGCTGCAGCGTGGGAGGTTGTCGAACCATTTATGTGCATTGTCTATCAGCAGCTCAGGGAAGACTTTGCACATGTAAACGTCTTCGGCAAGCCCTTGGTTCAGCATGTTGTATTGGTATTGTGACAAAAAGTTGCTGGGGTCACAAGAACCGTTATAGGGTTTGATTGGCGGCACCCTATATGTTGACGGGAGTGGAGTGTAGAGTATTTTGTTGGTGAAGGGGGTAGCGATTCAACTATAGACAGCAAATCTCCCCTCTCTGTGGTCGTCCTCGTCACGTCGGGAAGGGCCGACGCTTCGACGAGGTGACGTCGAACCATGCCGAGGTGAGACGAGGTTATTCTTTCCCCGGCGATCACGATGTCTTTGGGGAAGCTCGTCATTTCTTTCCTCGACAACTTGGAGACTCGGGGGTCGAGGTTGCTATCGCGGTGATTCAGTTTTGTCCTCTTCGTCTTGGCTTCGTTGCCGATGTTGTTCGGCGAACTTGAGAAAGTCTTGTTGATGGAGGTCTAGGTACGCCTTAAGTGCATCTCCAAGCTGAGGTGGGAGTGCGGCATTCTCGGGTCGATGATCTCCTCGGTTTGGTTCCCTGTTACCATTCGAACCATCAGAACGACCTGACAACACATCCTCTATATGGCCATCAGGAGTTCGGCGGATTGTGGAATCACGTCGAAGTTGGAGTACATCTTCCTCATTGGCCGAGGTGCGAGGTGGAAGGTCGGACGGGTTAGCTTGATTCTGCTTTCCCTTAGCAGCAGCGGCTATAGCGGTGGTACGGGTAGATCTTACCATCGTATTTTTACTTCAGAAAAACGTCGATCGATTTCACATAATTTATAATTTCGGTTCCCACAGACGGCGCCAGTGTTCGATCGTCAATTTTTAGAGTGGTTTTACGATGATGAAATAAAGAATAAAACGGACACGGGATTTACGTGGTTCGATCGTTAATTAGATCTACGTCCACGGAGAGAAGAGAGCCTTTATATTGATATTGAGTTCTTGAGAGTAATAATACAGAATCCGTTCCTAATCTAGCTTTAGAGACTGTATTTATAGATAATTAGAGGTAGTTACAACGGATTCGAGATCGTGGGGCGTGAAATCCGGGGTCGTGGGCTGGGCCTTAGTCTCTGGGCCTCTGGACCGAGGTGATTGGGCTCATGGGCCGAGCTACTCATGGGCCGAGCTGCTTTTGGGCCGAACTGCTCTTGGGCCGATGTCTAGTTGTGCTGGGCCTTAGTCTTTTGGGCCTCTGGGGCGAGAGTGGGCTACATCCTATCAGAGAGAGAGTTAGAAACTGAAGGGGTAGAAACAAAATTTCAGTAAGCAAACATTGGCATCTAAATCTACGAATAGAAAATTTAAGAAATCTATAACATGCAAACTCTAATCCAGACCAGAAATTAACTAAAAGAAAGAAGGGAGTCGAGAAACAGAGAAGGGTAAGAAAAGAGAGCTAAAGAAATTCAAAGAAGGGGAAGAGGAGTATACCTTAGGTAGAATAGTTGAGCGTTCCACCATTTCTGTCGAGAGAATTTCAGGGAGAGAGAGTTCAGAAGAGAGGAGGTAGGCGAGAGAAAAGGAAAGTAAGCAGAGAACGAGAAAGGGAATTGGGGAGACAGAAAGTGAGGAGAGAAAGAGAGGAAAATAGAGAGGAAGTGAAGGAGAAAGGCGAGAGAGAGACAGAGAGGCGAGAGCGAGGGAGAGAGTGAAGTAGGGTGTTGTGTCTGTGGAAGAGAAGAGAAAGGAGGAATTAGGGTAAGTTAGGGTTTTTAGATAGTGGGCCGGGTCGTGGAAATGGTTCTGGGCTGGGTTAGACTAAAGGTTGGGCTAAGATTAATTTATTGTTGGGCCAGAATTAATAGAATCAATTGGGCCGAGATTTTAATAATGATGGGCCGAAAATATATATATTGATGGGTTGGAAATTATAAGATATGGGCCAAAATAATTATAATAAGCCCAGTTTATTAACCTTAAGATAATTGTTAATTAGACTACTTCAATTAATTAGTAGACTCACTTAATTAATCTCATGGACTAGTTTAACATTATAATATAATAAGGCTTTATTCAAATTGAGTTTATCATTTAAATTTAATTGAGCTACATCAATTAGTGTTACTAATAATGAAACAAGGGTTAGTAATATATCTTAAGTATTAATAATTGGAGTTATGAATGTAGACAATTAAAGCCTAAGTATTTAAAAGAAGATCCAATTTAATTAATTAGGTTCTAAATTAAGAGAAATAATATCTTTAATTCTATTAAGATTATTGAAAATATTAATATGCTAAGGTTATTTAAAGAGTTAAATAAAAAGAACTTATAAAATTATTTGAATAATTAATTATCAATAATTAATTATTTCATTAAGTGTTAATACACTTATTGCACTTAGAGGCAATTACCAGAATGAATTGAATCGAGCATTCAACATCTTAAATAATATTGATCTGAAGTATCAATATCTCGATTACAAGTCGAAATAAGAACCAAGAATGATATATCTTACGATTAAATGTTTCAAATGCACGAAGGGCATTTTAATTTATACGAGCTTTTCCCAAGGTTCTTACGAGGGATCTACCTCGCGATGCGAGACCAAAGAAAGTACAAATCGAAGTTATCCAGGTAGGCTTTCTATTACAAATAAAATTATGTGTGCACATATACTATTTATGTTTCTTTCGAAATGATTTCAAATTGAGAAAATATGTTTCAAAGTGTTGTCTTGCCGAAATGATTTATGTTTTGTATAAATGCCTATCTGATTAAGGGTACCTGGTGTAAGGATCCTGGATTCCTGGTTTAAGGATCCGAAGAATTGTAAATCGAACTAACTGTGCACATATAACCGTGAGTCATCGATCGGGTTGGCCGGTTACAGTAAACAGGGAGTCATCGAGCGGGTTGGCCGGTTCAGTGGACCGTGAGTCATCTTAGCGGGTTGGCAGGTTCGGTGTCCGTAGAAGGTGGCCACCTTCTCGGTACCATAAATTATCAGTACAATCAAATTACAGATATGGCCATTATACTAAAGAAAAATTAGACATCGATGTCGAACAATAGGATCTTTCACAAAGGAATTTAGTGAACGTAGGTGCTTTTAAAGACAAAATCCCTACGTGTCACTCTTAAGGCATTGACAATTATATATGTATGTATGTGGTTTTGGCATGTGTCTACTGAGTACTTTTGTACTCAGCCCTGCATGTATTTATAAATGTGCAGGTTGAGACGTGATAATGGGAGATGCTATGGCGGGCTTGTCGGTCTTTATTTAAAGTCTTGGGTGTCTACGTGTCTTCATACACGTAGACTTCAGTTGACCCTTATTCCGCTGCGTGAGTTTCCATCAGTTTTTGTTTGGCGAGATTGCCAATTATGTAAATTAACTTCTTGTCCAAACTGAATTCAGTTATCGAAGTATCTTTCGTTTCAGTCAAAGAGTTCAGGGTTCCACTTTATCCAACCTTTATTTATTTATTTATCCTTCATTTATCCTTCATTCATTTATCTTTTAGTCGCGCGCCCGGACTCTGCTGGGGACGGGGCGTGACAGTGAGTCATTACAGACTGATCCACATAGTCATGTGTCATTATTGACCGATCCGGTGGTACCTATTGGTCAACGTCAGGGGGAGTGGAACCATTGCTCACTAGCGTTGTTATCATTTTTAACGTCTAGGAAAGCGAAACTATTGCTCACAGCGTTGTTAACATTGATTATGCCTGGGAGAGCAGAATCATTGTTCACCAGCATCGGTTACAGATGTGGTGAGTTATTTGCAAGTTGTTGGGTATTTAGTCTTTTCTCTCTACACTTTTATTATCCTACCTTACACCCTAGCCCCGTTACAACCCTATGAAGTCCTAATAATTTATGTACGAATTCTTTTCATTTTGGTGGAAATAGTGACATATTGGCAAACCTATGATGGATAGAGTCAAGTTACATTTGTGTGAATTAATCATAGTTTTTATTCCCGAGTGTCTTTGAGCGAACCTTGTGAGGTTGGATTGATTTGCACTATTTTGACTCGGTGTACACATGAAATTATGTGAATTCAAGGTAATGTCTGTGGTTTCAAATGTTGTATTTTGATCTTGATCATGATTGTTGTCTTTTGATTAGTGGCCAAGAGTCTATTTTTATCTTGAATCGAGTCTGTATCTTGTGTTTCTATGATCTAGAATTCTATTTTATGCTCGAGGGCGACCATTGTTTAAGTGTGGGGGAGTTTAATTAAGTGTTAATTCACTAATTATTTATGAGATATTTTGGTGGAATTTGATGTCAATTTAAATTAAATCACTATGATTTGGATTAATTGTGATCACGATATATTTTTGTATGCAAAAGATGATTTTTGGTGATTAAGATCGAATTTTGGAACTAGTCTTTAAAATTGGAATTGAGTTGAATGATTCGTCATCTGTTGGATATTCAGTCGATTTATTTGAATATTTTTAATTGAGTTGAAACCCTGTTAGTGGCGAAGAGAGAGAAAATTCGAGTTTAGAAAGGATTAAGAATAGATTTTAATTTATTTGAATATTTTTTTATTAGTTAGGTTTTAAAACCTTTTTAATTAAGGACCATTTATTTAGACCTATTAATTTAGGTAATTAATTACAATATATATTTGTATTGAGGGCACAAGAAGATGAACCCACGTAGAGGAGAGGAGGCAGTCACCCACCTCTTTCTTTTTGCTATTACAATTGATATTGCAATATATTTTTTTATTTAATTATGCATTGTAGTTAATTTTTTCCATTCCAACATCGATTAAGGAAGTTCAAACGCGATTATTCTGTGAGATCTAATTGTTCTCCATACTTTAATTTGTATGCAAATATTTGTTGTTCTCTATGTTCTTTGTAATTTAATTGTTTCAATTTGCTCGGTAGTACGTTATATTTAGTGGTTTGAAATTAACTAATAGTCAATTAAATTTGTCATACGTAATCATGGTTTAGATTTTATTAGTGGTAAATTGACTATCAAGACAAGGAAATAACAATCTTAATTCGATAATCATGCGTAAGAGTTTATCGATTTTGAATTGCGTCTCTCTAGTTCTTAATGTTGTCGGCTCATTGAATATATAGAGCGTCTCTTACGGTTGTCAGTCGATTATAAAAATAGTTAGTGAAGGGTCTTCCAAATTATCGAGAAGCTAAATAGAGCTAAGATTGCATTAGAAGCATCTTCGGTGATCATAAATGGTTTATTTGCATGAATTATAGTTATATTTGCATCGATGATCGGAATATCAAGTTTGGGTGGAATTAATTGACTGTTGGAATATTTCTCATATATTGTTTAGTTTTCTCGGCGATTTATTTTCCAAGAAAAATCTAAAAATATAACTTTTCATTAATGTTTATTTACTATTTTCGTAGTTCTAGATAAATCTCAATTCTCGTGATTAAGTTGCAGGTTGACGTTTTTGGAAAATTATCGTCAATCTCTTGGGAGACGATCTTGCTTACTACTGTCTCTGTAGTAAGGGCGTATTGGCTATCTGTCAATCGAACTATTTTTGGTGAAAAATGACGCACCACAAATAGATGTTCTCATCGTACACGAGAGAGCTTACGGGAGTGCGGTCTACTTAGTAAAAAATGTCATGCGGTACCATTCTGGATTAGGTTAAAGGAAGTGATTAGTACTAGTCATACACACATTGTGCATCATCTTCAGATGACCCCTTAGTAGAAACTCCAAAATTAAGGGTGTTTGGCTTGTAGCAATACTATTATGGGTGGCCTTTTGAGAAGTGTCTTGGGTTAGCCTATCAGTGAGGACAAAGCAGGCTGGAAAAGAAAGTGTTGGTGTGTGGGGTTAGTGAGTCAATTTTGATGGGCGTTCCCGATCAAACACTTCGATATTGACATTTGAAACATATTAACATTTGATATTGTTGTATTTGATACCCATTTATATGATATTACTCTCTTTGTATTTCGATTTGATGATTGTAAATTTTATAAATATCGTGCAGTGATTGATTGATGATAACTTTAAATTTTTTTCGAAATAATTTTTTGATACAAGAAGATTAAACAAATCCTTTGGGTAATTAATTTGAAGAAATGAGAAAGTAATACAAAATAAAATTAATTTATTTGTATTATAAAATTAATTTATCCATGATGCACAAATAAAATTAATATATGATTGATGCACGAAATAATTAATTATATATTGACTTGTGAAGAAAAGAAGGGTGACATTATATGCAGGTCCATGAACCCAGAGTACATACTATGGGAAAGACAAGACCAAATCCTTTGTGCTTGGATTCAATCTTCACTTACGGAGAGCATCATGATCCTCGTTGTAAGACTGACCACAGCAGCCTCAATTTGGAGTGCACTGGAGACAAGTTTTGCTAACCAATCTAAGGCTAAGATGATGTAATACAAGTTGCAACTTCAAACACTAAGAAAAGATAACTTAAGTATGACATAATACTTAACTAAAGTGAAAACATGTTGTGATTTACTTAACTCCGTTGGCCATCAAGTCTCAGACGAGGATCAAATAATGCATATTTTGAAGGGTTTAAGCAATGATTATGACTCTGTAGTGGTGACCGTTAGTTCAAGAATTGATTCATGGTCTGCAATGGATGTCCATATTCTTCTTTTTAGTTTTGAAAACAGGTTGGAGACAAGCAAGGCAGTCACACTGAACTCGGATGGATCCTAGCCGGTCTCTGAATTATGTGGCACAAACAAATGGTCAAAAAGGCAACAACTCCAACTACAAAGGCAACAATCAAGGTGGCTATAACAATAGAGGATGAGGAAGGAACAGAGGAGGCTTTAATGGTGGAAGAGGTAGAGGACGAAACATCGGCAACAAGCCTACTTGCCAAGTGTGTTACATCCAAGGACACACCGCTAACCATTGTTGGTGTCGTTTCGACCAAAGCTTTGTTCCTAAGCAACAAAATAATTCTCAACAACAACAATTTTAAGGTGTTGCCTCCGGAGCTTATTCTCAGTTCAAACCGGGTGCACACATTGCTCAATTTCCCTCACCACCACCATCGATCAATACAGCCACCTCCTACTATGACATCTCTGACTACAACTCTGAAAATACGTGGTATCCAGACTCGGGTGCGACTAACCATGTCTCTAATGATCTCTCCAACTTAAACTCAGCTACTGATTATCAAGGATCCACTAAACTTCAAATGGGGAATGGACATGTGGTGAACATTTCACATATAGTTACTGGATACCTCTCCCATCCTTCCACTTCTAAATCTTTCATCCTTAATAATCTGTTACATGTACCACACACCACTAAAAATCTCTTGAGTGTTTCTCAGTTTGTGTGTGATAACAAGGTCTTTCTTGAGTTTCATCCTACTTTTTGCATTGTGAAGGACCAGGATACCAAAGTTATTCTTTTCAAGGGTATTCTTAAGGATGGACTCTATCAATTCCAACTTCAACCTACCACAGTTCGAGTTCATCGCAGCCTCACTGCTCCTCATCCACAGTCATTTTCCACTTTTCCACCATCTGTTGCATACTCTTCTACTTATCCTACTATTAGTCTAGCTAATTGGCACTGTCGTTTGGGTCACTGCAACTTAGATATTGTCAAGAAGGCTCTTAACTCTTGTAACCTCTCTTATCATGAAATGAAAGATTCTCAAATGTGCCAATCATGTGTTTATGCTAAGATGCATAGGTTGCCATACACTGATTCTCTCACTCAACACAATACACCTTTAGAGCTTATTCATAGTGACCTATGGGGTCATGCACCTATCACAAGCTCAAATGGCTTCACCTACTATGTTAGCTTTATAGACCACTCCACAAGGTATGTTTGGATTTATCTTTTAAAAGTCAAAAGTGAGGTTCATGATGTGTTTCTTCTCTTTAAATCTTTAGTTGAAACTCAGCTTAACCACAAAATAAAAGTTATCCAAACTGATTGGGGGGGGGGGGGGGGGGAAAATAGAAGTCTTACTCCATTTTTTGAGCAACATGGCATACATCACCAAATTTCTTTTTCATATACACCTCAACAAAATGGCTTAGCTGAACACAAGCATAGGCACATTGTAGAGATGGGTTTATCCTTAATTTTTTAATTTGGTTTGCCCTTAAAATTCTGGGATGATGCATTTACCACAGTTGTGTTTCTTATTAATAGGCTTCCCACTAAAGTCTTACAATACACCTCTTCGCTTGAGTGCTTATTTCACCAAAAACCAGATTATTCTTCTTTAAGGATATTTGGTTGTCTTTGTTTTCCATACCTAAGGCCTTATAATAATCATAAATTGGAACCTAGATCTACATCTGGATTATTCCTTGGTTATAGTTTGCATCACAAAGGCTATAAGATTTTGTTGCCATCTGGAAAGGTGGTGGTAACCCGTGACATACTTTTTGATGAGAGTGTGTTTCCTTTTACCTCTCTTTTTCCTTCTGCCTCATCTACTGACTTTCCCACCCCTAATATTTCTTCACCTAATTCCTTCCCTATACCTACTGGTCATTCTTCCACTTTCTCCCATAATCATGTAACTCCTGCCTCTAATCTCAATTCTTCCCTTCCTACCTCTCCCTCATCTCATTTACCTCCTCCCCAGCCCAATCATCTCATGCTCAGCCGTGGCAAGGCTGGAATATTCAAGCCTAAGATATTTCTTTCTGATTCTGCTCCGGATAAGTTCCTTCATATTGAGCCAAGAAATGTTGTTGAAGCTCTATCTAGTCCTTTTTGGAAACAAGCTATGCTCCAAGAATTCCATGCTCTTCGGAAAAATAATACTTGGTCTCTTATTCAACCACCACATGGAACTCGGGCCATAGGATGCAAGTGGGTCTTTAAACTTAAGAGGAATGTTGACGGAAGTATTGCTCGTTATAAGGCTCGGTTGGTTGCTCAAGGTTACACCCAAGAACCCGGCTTCGATTTCACACACTTTTAGTCCAGTTGTTAAGCTTACCACCATCCGAACTATTCTTGCTTTGGTTGTTCAGAAACAATGGGGTGTTACGCATTTGGATATTGACAATGCATTTTTAAATGGGATTTTACATGATACTATATTCATGCACCAACCTCCTGGTTTTGAGCTTCCTGGTAATTCCTCTTTGGTTTGCAAGCTACATAAGTCTATCTATGGGTTAAAGCAGGCATCACGATCTTGGTTCTTTACTTTCCGAGCTGCACTACTTCGATTGGGTTTCACTCCGTCCCGGGCAGATCATTCACTCTTTTTCAAGAATACATCCACCACACCTCTATACCTTCTTGTTTATGTAGATGACATCTTGAAAACATATTTAAGGACCTGAATCGACATTAAATCAATTAATGGAATTCACCTATTTTATCTCATTATCAATTTTAATCCAATTATAATGTGAAGGTTCACTTAGATAAACATATACTCGTGAGAGGGCGGCAGTCTATGATTGTTGATTAACATGCAGTCTTAGTCGTAAGTAATGAGAACTAAAATAATAAGTCCAAAAAGCACGATTAAATTATCCTCCAACATACAGTTCATCTATATTTGCTATACCTCAAGACAAGGACCGCGTTAATTTGTATTATGATTCAAGAGATTAATTGTGAAATAAATTCGGATATAGGACATTGAAAATACAACAGACGTGTAACAATAGTGATTAGATATTAAAACATGAGAATTAAAACCAAAAAACAACAATGAATTGGAAAGAAGATTATGAATTAATATTGAAATAGATCTTACAAAATTTTAGAATCAAAAAAGTTTAGCGACTCATATATTAGAACAATAAATAAACAAAAAAATAAACACATAAACTCTCTTTGTTGAAAGTTCACAAAGAACAACGTAAAAATCTTCCAATAACGTCTTCAATAATAGTGAATTAGCATGGAGCATTAATCTTCTAATGTTATGCCAAGGCAAACATAATTATGACATATTTTAAAAATTGGATCACAAAATTATGATGTACTTTAATGTCATTTTTTTTCAGAATATATATCCTTAATTATTCTGTTTGATTTTCATTTGCTATTTTCAATTTTCCTATTAGACATGTTTAAATGACAAAACATTTAATTACATTTATTTTGTAGACATTAATGATCTATCGAAAGTTTGGATAAATGTGGGCGGTACTAATATGGTCACATAATGGGAAAATGAGGCTGGCATCACAAATTTCAAAAGTGATTATTTTAAACGATTTAATATTATTGGCTATTTTAATTATCACTTATTATATAAAATGGCTATTTTTGCCTATTGAACCTATGAAATAAAAAATAGTATACGCAACGGACGTTTGGTTTGTATAATAGAATTGATAAGATAGATAATAGAATTGATAAGATAGATAGGATTATCACCTTTAAATCTCTATCTACCAATCTATAATTCTCCATCTTCTTATTAATTTAGTCATTTTTTATGCCTCTTAATCACTTAAATGATTGATTACATAATCAAGTCAAATTTAGTATGATTATATAATCAAGCATTTGAGTGATTAAGAGACATAAAAATGGCTATAAATTCACAAAGATGTGGAGGATTATGGATAAGGATGTAAAGATCTAAAATTGATAATCATATCAATCAAACCAAACCAGTCAATAGGATCTCCCAAGATGAAATATAGTAACATAGGGATTTATTTTAAGATGAACTATGATATTACAGAGAAACCTAGTACTCCCTCCGTCCCACTAAATTAGACCCATTTTATATTAAAATGAGTGTATTATTTTAATCAAATGGGTCTAATTTAGTGGGACGGAGGGAGTACTAGTTTAAAGTAAGAAGTTAGTAGATAGCCAATAAAATAAACACCAAAAGTATAAATGGACTTAAAATATATGTTTAACCCTATTATTCAATAACATCGTTTGCCATGTGTATAGTTATACTTCATCTCTCCTACTAAACTTGACATAATTTCCTTATTTAGATGTCTCATTAAGCTTGACATATTTCTAAAATAGTAAAAGTTATCCATTTAAAAAGGTATGTACCTACCACTTTTATCATTTTTACACTATTTTATACACTCTTCTTAATAACTGTGTTTAAAAGTTTTGTATCATGCTTATTAGGACGGAGGGAGTAATAAATAAATAGGCATGTAAGTTATACGCCCTAGTTAGCTATGACACTTGCTTTGCATTTGCCTTTTTATTCAAATTATTACAATTCCACATATTAGAGAGAAAAAGAGCAAATTAACGCTTGTCCCACACTTTATGTGCTGTCAGTAAATTTTAATATATATTTTCTTTTTTTCAATTTCGATCTTTCATGTTTTTAATTTGATTTTGTAGTTAATACTATAAATTCATCTCACTTAGGCTATATAATTTTTTAACATTTAATATATTTTTTTAATTAATATTTAAGGTTGATAAATTCAGATATAAGTCATATAATTTTTAAAAAATTTAAACTTTAAAAATAAATGGAGTATTAATTATAATTCATCATATTACAATAAATTTTGATTTTTAATAAATATTAATTAAAATGATAAATTTTCTTGTGGACGTGAAGTGTGGTATACAATGGTGCAACACTGAATCTCACACAACAAAAAATATGCAAAAATAGATATATAGTTGTTACAGATTATTTTTCGATATACATTTAATAACGGATTAGTGAAGAATTTATCTAAATATTGGTGGTTAATGTTGAATTTAATTGTCGGAATAATGACAAAATTTATACAAAGATAGTTTTAATTATTGATTATCTATTTCAAAATTCTGTTACAAAATCATTATATCATTAAAACAATGAAATTTATTAACTTGTTATTTTTAAATAATTAATAATTATAGTAACAGATGTATTCAGTTTGAATCTTCATCCAAAAAAGTAAAAATTAACAAATTATAAAGAAATTAAAAAACAATCACTATTACGAAAATAATATTCAATGAATTACACGAGAGCGAGTAAAATTGATCATGCTCTTGAAAATATTTACACAACCATGACCAACACAAATCACGCTCATGTAAATAGTTATAACTGATTTTGTGTTCTTGATTGTCATTACATGAACACGATCGATATTAGAATACTATAATCTAAAACTTACTGTTGCATTTTCACAAAAATTTGGGAGACGTGTCACATGCTGCCCTCAAACACTCCATAGAAGTCATAGCTCTTTCCAGATCTCTTGAGAAATCACAATTGGACAGTGCCGACGCCATCCATTTCTTTTTCGGTGGAGCTCGAGCTTTCTCCAATGAGCAACATTTGCTGACTTGGTGACCTGACATTTGAGTTGAGAATCGAGAGATTTGAAAGACAATCGGTGGAGGAAAGAGAGGCGGAGACGGTGGCAGAGCGGAGGAGGAGCGAGTGACTAAGGTGGTGGTGATGGTGGCTGTGGTTTTAGCAATAAGTTTAGGAAGACCAGGTTTCGGAAACAGAAAAGGCTTTTTTGTCTTTTTTTCAAGCATTAGTATTCATTTTAATTATATTTATTAATTTTAAAAAAGTTATTATATAAAAAAGTTATTATAATTTACATATTTTTGTTTGTTTGGTTATTACTGTTATAAAAATAATGTAAAATATTTGGGAAAAGAGAATTACAAATTACACTTGCTATTCTATTACAGAAGTGATAAAGTATAAAATAAAAAAAATGACTGTTGAAGCCGAGTCGAGGAAAGAGCCCTCTTTCCGCAAGATAATATACGTCCCGGTAGTGCTCTCGGTGTGGCGTAATGTCCCTAAAGATAGAACGACTTTTACGTCTCAGAGGTGGCAACACCGCGAACCTTCGAGCTCCGACGAACTTGATAAGAATAAGAACATAACTTTCTTCTAAAAATGTTTGAAGATAAAGTATGCAACAAGATGTAATTTGCTTGTGAATGTTTGTGGGTTTCTCACGTGTATGTGTAGTGCATGGAGATCACCTATATATAGGTCAATTCCACTCAAGATGAGTTGTAAGAATTGATGACAATTAATGTCCATTGATGACAATTGATTCTCATTAAGCCACTAGACTTTATAGGAGTTACAAACGTTGGCAACAATTAATTATAATTAATCCACCTAACTTGAACCTCCTTTTGTCCACATTTATCATTGGCTCACTGATATGAAGCTTGACATCACAAGAGGACGAGGAGATCGTTCTCAACACAAGCTAGCTCATTCTCCACTTTTATAAAGATAAAAGGAAACTTGCTATGGAAGAAAATACTTTCCAAGGGTGAATTTAGTTCTGGAATACCCAGAAGCAGAGAAGGATCTGAGGACCCTTGTGGTCTTGATGGTATCTAGAGGGAAAGGTCTGAGTATCTTTCACCTATGAATAAGGTCACCTCTGGAATCTACCTCGAGTGGTCTGGTTCTAAGGGTCTGCTAAGTATGATAGTCACATTTATAATACTACCCGACATATGTTAACTTCATATCTGACATATGTCAGGCTTGCAGAATTATGCGGTGATGGTTTCTAACAACCTATACAGGGACCATTGCAGTATGGTAAGCCGTGATTGGTCGAAGATCATTTATACATACCATTTACACCTAGTATGTCTGAGGTATATTACTGATTTACCCTTCATATACCTAGCTATATATACCCCACCATTTGCTTAACACACAAGAAAAAACGGACACTTGATCTTTCACGCACTCTTCTTGAGACCACGTAAACTGACTTGAGCGTCGGAGTGTCTTCCCAAAGGACCCCCGATCCTTCCTCCGGTCTTGTTTTGCAAGCCTTGCCTACGACTCTAAGACCGAGCTGATCACACAATCGAGCTACACAGCTTAAGCAAATGTATAAACTCCAAACTCTTGGAGCCTTCATAAATTTTTCATATCATTTTGTTGAAGACTAATCCTTAGTCCAACAAATTCGAAAAGTTAAAACTCGAAGGAGAGACTTCAATCACAAAGGATTCTATGTTAGCAGCGTTAGTGGTTCAACCCACTTTACGAGATAGTATTAGGAAGCCCAAGAGGCCAACGACCTATTTCAAAAGATGAAGAGACAAGGAACGAGGAGTGACATGAAGGGATTTAAGGTAGCGAGCGATGTTACAATTACGTTTGAAGGAAGAACCTGTATACCACATGATAAGGATTTGTTAAGAGAAATTTTTGACGGAGCTCATTGTACTATCTACATGGCACATCCTAGTAGCATAAAGATGTACCAAGATCTCCAAAGAATGTTCTGGTGGAAAGAAAAGAATAAGACGATTGTTGAATATGTCAGTAGATGCATGACGTGCCAATAAGTTAAGGTAGAAGACCAACGACCGAGAGGGTTGTTGAACAAGTTGAAAATTCCCGAATGTAAATGGAAACATAACACTATGGGTTTCATTGTTCAATTTCCGAGAACAATTAAAGGTCATCATGCAATTTGGGTTATCATAGATCGTCTTACGAAGTCAGCACATTTTCTACCCATTTCTATTGTGTCTGATCGAGATCCAAGATTCACATCTCAGTTTTGGAAGAGTTTGCACGTGGAAATGGGAACTAAGTTGAAATTCTCAACAATATATAATCCTCAAACAGATATGCAATCAGAGAGAACTATCCAAATTTTGGAAGATATGTTGCAAACTTGTGCAATAGATAGTGGAGGAAATTGGGAATCTCATCTACCTCTCATTGAATTTGCTTACAAAAATACTTTCCAATCAATCGTAGGTGTCGCACCTTATGAAGCGTTGTGGAAAGAAGTGTAGGTATTGGGACGAGATTAAAGAGAGGAAAAATCTTAGGTGCAAAAATTGTTGAGTGAACAGTTGAAGTTGTTGCGAAGATAAAAGAAACAATATAGACGGCTCAAGATCGACATAAATCGTATGTCAATCAAAGGAGGAAGGAGTTGTACTTTGAGATTGGTGAAAAAGTATATCTCAAAGTGGCACCGATGTAAGTTGTTCTTAGGTTTGAAAAGATAGGAAAGTTAAGACCTTAATTTATCGGACTATTCAAAATTTTAGAACGTATAAGTGATGTGGCATACTGTCTAGCATTGTCTCCTGAATTTTCATTTGTTCACAATGTTTTACACGGCTCGATATTAAGAAAATATAAACATGACTCTAGTCACATCGTTCATCATGATAATATCCGAATTAAAAAGGATCTGACCTATGAGGAAACGCGGAGAAAGTGAATAACAACACAAATCCAAAAAATTATTTTGTGTTATTTATTTATAATTTTATATACTCCCTCTGTCCCACTAATCTGTTATGCCATAGCTGGAGTTGGTGATGATGGTGAAGGTAGGCGTG
>JAPKLX010000040.1:1678427-1705032 GCA_026898415.1 Leonotis leonurus
TCCGTACCCGCGAACTAAACGGGTAGCACTTTTAAACCACGAACGTATCCGCGGGTATGAAATGGCCACCAAACCCGCGAATAATCGGGCGGATACCCGCGGGTTTCGGGTATCCGCGGGCGGATTGCCATCCCTAATTCGACCGGACTCTTGTCTCCAGCTTTCACACGATACTTTAGACTATTTTCTAGCTCTTTTCCGTATATTTTCCTTTCATAGATTAGCTCGTATCGACCTCGAACCTAGAGTCGAGACCTAGATAGTTTTCTATATTATTTTTCGTTTTCAAGATTAACCGATTACAACATTCGTAGTTCGTAGCTCGTACTCAGATTTCTTTCGTTGTGAATTCAAAGACCGTTTCCAATTCTTAATTCAAGTTCGTTCGTTTTCCCTTTACTTATTCTTGTCTCGTTTATTGCTTTAAATTCGTTTTATTGTTTATGCTTTCAATTTCTTATTCCCTTTGCAATTTCCAGATTTCATTCCGTAATTCTTTTGCATTCAATTTCAAAGTTAGTACTTTTCTTAGATTATATTTATTTTGCATTATTAGATTAGATTTAAATTGCGTTTCTTATTTACATTCTTCGTCTAGATATAATACTTCAATTCAATTCCTTTTATTGCTTTCCGTTTTATGAACAAAGATTCAAATTGCCCTGTTAAGTCTTTCTTGAGAATACGACTAGGGTCAACTTATTAATCTATAACGAACTCGTTCTCTTGCGAGCAATTTAATAAAATAAATTGGAAGTATATCGACTGGAAATATTCCTCATACCCGTTACTGAATCCCTTTATCGGACAGTGGGTCTGATCTAAACAACGCCACGTACTGAAAGTTTAAAATAAGTCGAAACAGTGTCCTTGTTGCCCAGCCCGATCACGAATTTCACATTGGAGTTGGTGAAGGAGGAGAGGACGACGGGGTCGGCGTCGTAGAGCTTCACGTGACTTATGTTTAGAGAGGAGAGAAAGTTATCAATTAAACTCCATTTATGAATCTAAAAGCATAAAATCTAAAGGTGGAGGAAATGGTGGAGGGAGGGAGTTTTGAAAGGTTGAGCATTTGTTCAGATTTCTCTTAATCCCATGGGTGACCCAGATCCGAAAATACTCATGGGTATTCTCCCGACCCGTAACCATTAATAATTTAATTAACGGTCAGAGTTTGGGTCCGGAACCGATATTTAACGATCCAGTTCTCGTTCCAGAATCGTAACTATTTTAACGGTTCCGGTCCGGATAAAACCCACCCATTGACACCCCTTACTAACAAGATCATTATTCAAAGTTGTCTCAAATTGCTCTCACTCTATGTTATGCACAATCAAGTTTTGTCGCCAGGGGCCAACTGTTTTATCCATTTTCGGTCTCTTTTCTCGCGCATATTGAGTCGATATTTTCATATGTTGTTGTTCTACTTGATTCTTTGGTTGTCGTATTTTAACATTATAGGTAAAGATCAACAAACGGAGATAATAAGGCTCGAGAGGAGAAACGAGGACGAAAAGCACGAAAAAAGAGGAGAAATTGCACGCCAAGGCCGAGAGCAAGCCTAGCGGCCGCTAGCCCCTAGCGGTCGTTGGCTCGATGGGGGTTCCAAAACAGAACACAAGTCTAACGGCTGCTGGCTTGTTTAACATACGCAAGGCAGAACATGGGGCTAGCGACCGCTGGCCGCTAGCCCCCACGAGGGCTTCTCAAGACAGAACTTAGGGGTAGCGAGCACTACCCCCTTATGATCGCTGGCCAGGCGGGGCTCCTTCCCCCTATATAAATTCTCACGTGAAATTATTGTACAAGCTATCATTCTAGGATTTTATACCACGAGAGAAAACACAATAGTTTAGTATTTCACAATTTCGTTCTTTGTTCTTTAAATTCTCGTTGTGGATTCGATCGTGATTCAACCCGGAGACTACTTTTAGTGCATTATTTCTAGTTTAATTCGTAAGTTCGTATTGCATTCTTATTTATTTATTTTTTTTCCTTTCTTGTGGCTTCTTTGTTGATTAAGTTTGAATTGTTGATTCTTATTCCATCATCTATGTTAATTAATCAAATCGAAACATGTTAAGATTTATTTCCTTTAATTCCTTGTTTTTAGATTTAGGATTTAATTGCTTTCTTAATTCTCGCCTAAATAATTCGTTTTTTCATTCTTTTAATTTCACTCGCCTAGATAATTAATTAATTTAGTTAATAATCATTCAAACATCAATTCTTTTAATTGCTTTCTGTTCACCAACGTAGATGAAGCCCTGTTTAGCCTTCATTGAGAATACGACTTGAGTTAACTTATTAATTTATAATGACCTCGTTCTATTGCGAGTAACTTAATTAAAATAAGTTGAAACATCAGCCAAATGGATTCAGGATGTCATAGTCCTTAGTATGCTACCGTGCGAAAACAAGTCTATGCTATGATGGTCATACGTGTTTACCGTTTTGTTAACTTGGACAACACTGTATAGTATATCTCACACGAGATATACATTTGTACATTCACTCTCCACATTAATATTTTCTAGTACTTGAGCTCAGAGGCATGTGAGAGAATGAATAACCATCATGATTTTTAATAAAATAATTTTTTATTCATTTGTTTATGTTAAGTGCAAGAAAAAAGTTTTGGGAATTTTAAGTTCCATGGTTGTAAGATAATATTATTATGTTTATATTTACTATGGTTTGATTATAAAATATGCTATTTTATTGCAAATTCCAAACATCATATCTTCAATTATTTTGAATTAAATGAATTGATATCCATTATGTCTTAAAAAAGTCACTTATCTATATTTCAAATGTTTATTAAATATTATTTACGTATTACATATTTGTAAATTAAATACCTATTAGATTAGGGTGTCACAATCCCGCGAAATCGAATTTCGTGAGATTCGTGTGTTATTTTATAAATTGTAGTAACACACAATTCCTACGAATTCGAGTTTGCGAAATTCATGTGTTGTTCTAGTGTACAAACATTTAAATTCTGCGAAATCGAATTCGTGGAATTTGAATGTCCGGCGGAAAATGAATATTTTTGTTCAAAAAAAATAAAAGTGCTAGATATATATATATATATATATATTTTATCTGGATAACTAATTTTTTTAAATGATTATTTTTCCTTATTAATCACTTTTGAAATATTTTTTTGGGCGTGACTTCTCTCATTCTCCTTTCTTTAATACCGAAACTAATAAATGAAGTCTAAAGTCATTTCAAGACAAAAAAATATTCCCTGCTAGTCATAAAATATTGGGTATGAAGATTTAAAAAGTTGAATTGTGTTTAAAAAAACCAAAGGGTTAGATATTTTGAAGATAATTTTTGTCTTGAAAAGATAAACAATTTTAATAGGAAAAACTAATAAAGAAATATGACAATAAGCAATGAGAGCATAATATATTATTTTTATCTCAATAAATTTGAGATAATTATCGTCCCACTAAACTTGACATATTTTTATTCTAAAATAATAAAAATTATGTCTTTTTATAAAAGGTATGGACCATATTACTTTTATCAAATGATTATAAAATAAAACTTTTCATTTGAGGGGGCAAAATAAAAACTTATTACACAAATAGCTGAAAAATGAAAAGAAGACATCTAGAACACTAGAAGTTGCCATAAAGGAAAAACAATGGCATTTTTGAGGTCAGTCGTCATCTCAAAAACTACAGCCGTAGCTGCTGTAGCAGTTGCAATTCCAGCAGCCTTTGCCATCCCTTCGTCTCCTTCATCTTCCTCTTCTTTCATGACCCTACCCAAAAACCCATCATTCGGGTCGCTCACTTTCTCTGCTGACCGGATTCGCCGACCCGCAAAATCGGGTCTTGTGAAGGCTTTCTCGAACCCATCTTCAGCTACTGTCGAAATGGATACGAAGCAATCGACCCAGGTGATAACTTCGGTTTGTAACTTTTTCAATTTGAATTCTTTTAATTACCTTCTTTGTTTATTTAGTTGCGATTATGAAATTTAAATGGGGTATTTTCTTGTATTTGGTTCACAGAACGGCGCCGTATTGCCGGAATTGTTGGTGAGTTTCTTTATTATCCCTCTTTCCAAGTGATGATTAATTAGTTTCTGTTGCCTTGTGGGGTTTTTATGGAGTCCTATGTTTGTCTTTGACCTACATACTTTAGGGTCGAAAGAATCAGAATAAATTTTTTGCAAAGAATCAGAATTATATTTTGGGAGTTAACACTAATAAACGTTAAAATTTTCATGGATGAATGATGATAAACGTTAAAATTTTACAGAATTGCATTTTCTATTAATGCATTACAAATGCTTTATCACGACTTAAGTTGGGATTGTGGTCCGGATAACTTAGCTCAATAAGCTGTTGAGTTCTGTTGTTTCTTGTGTTGAATGACCGAACTAATATGGTATGTGATAACAGATTAGACTCAAAATGTTGTTAAATGGAGAAGTTAATTATTATTAGTAGTAATCTATGGATGTACTAGAATCACAGCTTTGTTGAGACCCGCTACATGCGTTTGACATAGAGTTGTACTGTTCTTTTCCTCGTTGTGGGGGGCTTTGTTGTGAAAAAAATATTCCATATATGACTTGGGGTGTTCGAATTCAAAGCAGAGGAACAGGAAAAGTAAAAGGTTAGGCACAAATCTGATGAGGAGAACAAGTGATGCTCATGATACTTATTTCTTTCTTAAATATCTCAGTATTCATTAATCTAAGTAACACTAAATTATTCTATTTTCTAGAAGAATATTGAATTCGTTTCTGTTCTTTTTCTGTTCTCGTAAAATCTCATATATGAATGTCATATGGTATTAATAATTAATATGGTATTTAGTAATATATGATGATATCTTAATGGAATTGGTAATTCTCCTGCTAATAATGAATTTTTACTGGTTAACGGTTTTGGAGAGGAAAATATTTTATTTAAAACAAGAGTAAATTTTCGGGTAATGTCATAAAAACACATAAATAAAACTCGATGAGAAATTTAAAGAATTGCACTAAAAATTCATCCACCAGTATATAACACTTGTTGTGTCTATTATATAACACTTGTGGTTCTTGATGAATTTCAATCGGGTTTGTTATTTACTTTACAAAATATGTTTAATCCATACCATTTGGCACCTATTGCTATTTTGACCGTGTTTTTCAATATGTCTTACTGCTACCATGTCTTGACAGACTGAATTTATGGTGGATATGAAATGTGAGGGCTGTGTTAATTCGGTCAGGAATAAGTTAGAGACAGTTCATGGTGAGGATTTTAGAATGAAGTACTGCTTCTGTAGCCTGATACTCTTAGGTAGTTTCATTGTACAATTTACCAACACTTCTTGCTCATTGCTCAACTTATAGGTGTTAAAAAAGTCGATGTAGACTTAACCAATCAAGTTGTAAGGGTTCTTGGAAATGCACCTGTCAAGATTTTGACTGAAGCTTTGGACCAGACTGGACAGAAGGCCAGACTAATTGGACAAGGTCTACCAGATGGTAAGCTGTAAAAGTTTCGCCTTTCGTCCTCTCTCTCTAAACAAATGGTTACATGGTTGTGGAAGTCTCTGTCTCTATGGGTGCTAGTTCTGAAGTGTGGTCACCTTGTATTAAATTTTCATGGTTTTTGAAATAAAAAGGTTCCATTAAAGAAAAATGCTAGAGTTTCTACATTCAGGTATAATTAAGACACTACAAGAATCAAGAGGCAATTATTGGATGTGATAATAATATCGAGGAGTTACTGTGGCATATCTTACTATATTTCGACTTTGAATCTATTTCCCTAACTTTAACTTATGAAACTGTAATTTATCTAGTAGCTATTGTTATGGATCAATAATTGGGTGATAATTTTTGAGCTGAGGATTCAAGTAAAAATCATTCTGCGTTCCAGTTTTATCCCGTTCCAGATAACTCCACGATCAATATAACTATATATTGGGCTCTCCTTTCTTTCTTCAACCTGTATGTGGTTCAAACTAAGTACCTGGGCTTGGTTTAAAAGTTTAAAGTGTTTTTATTTTCTTGTATTCAAGAGCTTGTAAATATTGGTTCATGTATTGCAGAATTTCTAGTATCGGCTGCTGTTGCTGAATTTAAAGGACCTTCTATATTCGGTGTTGTCCGCATAGCCCAAGTCAATATGGAACTTGCTAGGATAGAAGCTAACTTCAGTGGTTTGACCCCGGGAAAGCACGGTTGGTCGATCAATGAATTTGGTGATTTGACAAAGGGTGCTGCAAGTACTGGCAAAGTGTTTAATCCCTTAAAGGATGAAAAAGAGGTCTGTATCATTTATCTGATCCGTTATCTCAATTTTATACGTGTGACCACTTCACATCATTCAATAAACCCACTTGGTCCTTGATCTTTCCTTCTTCGAGATGATTTACTTACAACCCTGCAAATTTTCATTTTGGCTACTAATCTTTTGAATCTGCAACATATTTGGTTTCATTTCTCTTATTAAATCAAGAGTGTGATCTTTCAGGCACTCGGTGACCTGGGAACACTGGATGTTAATGAGAAAGGTGAGGCGCTCTATTCTGGGGCAAAGGAGAAGCTAAGAGTGGTCGATCTTATCGGACGATCAATAGCAGTGTATGGAAGTGAAGATAAATCGGACGAGGGTGTTGCGGCTGCAGTGGTTGCGAGAAGCGCCGGAGTTGGTGAGAACTACAAAAAGCTCTGCACTTGTGATGGTACAACTATATGGGAAGCAACCGATGCAGATTTTGTCAGCAGCAGATTCTAATAATCTATCTGCATGTATTCCTGCTGTATTATACTGTACACTAAACACTACTGTTATACATAGAGAACTCTTTGAAGAGAGAAACAAAAGAGAAGAAAAAAATGATTACATAGAGTTGGCATAATCATTTATGTATCAAATAAATGTATGCACATCACTTGTTGATGTTCAACTTCATATTTTTGAACCTCTGAGGTATAAAGTTGCCTGTGGAATTAGATGGCATATTATACTCCAAGATTGCAAACATGATCATTTATGATATCATTGTGAAACGTTTCCTTTCATGATTGTCATGTGAAAAAAGTGATATTAACATTATCACATTATGTTTAAATATTTTATAATCATAAGGTTCAAACCTAATTGTTGGTAACCTTTTTGATGTTGTTAAAACTGTTAGTTTAGTTTTGATGATACTTGCAAAATAATTATAGTGTTGAGATGTTTGATTCATTCTGTATGAGTGTTCTATGTTATGTGATGCTTAGAATTTATAGTTTAGTGTCTAGCATAGTTGGATTATGCAGAAGACTAAGGCCTCATTTGGTAAATAGGATTCGACATGATAAGATAAATTTGTGAGTCGTTTTCTTGCGTTTGGTAGCAAATGAGTTTTATTTATTGGCCCGTGACTAAAAGTAAGGCCCTTCACAAAATGTAAGATATACCACTCTTATGAAACTAGACAAAATGGTTGGATATGGGTTGATTATGATTTAATAGAGTGGATTACAATTTCAACTACTAAAATTACCCCAATTTTCAATCACCAATTAAATAAATTATTACTCCTTTCGTTCCACTTTAGTTGACATGTTTTATATTCAACTGAGTCTATTATAATAATGAAACGTGTCAACTAAAGAGAACTGGAGAGAGTATTAAATAATATATTTTAATTCGCGTTTTTGTATTTTGATTTTTTTGATATCAAAACCGAAACCAAACAAAAAAATTGAATATTTAAAAAATCAATATAAAAAAAGTATAGAAAAAGATATTAATGAATTTAGGTTAATTTTTAAAATTTTAAAATATATTAAGGTTATATATGTAATTTGACAAATTTATACAATGAATAAAATAATCTATCAAACACTTCTAACTTTTTTATCATGTGTTTTATATTGTCTACCAAACACAATTACAAGATAATTTTTCTAAACTTATCTTAACTCTCTTGACTAATTTTATCATATCCTATTATATCATATCCAATCTATCAATCAGGGCCTAAATGTAAAAAGACCAGATCGATGAAAGACAGATCAAGTTCATAAGCAGTCTTATGTGTTCTTCATAACAGATCAGCTAACATGTAAAGATAAGTTAATAATATAATCACCTAGTCTATAGAGCTTGATCTTATTTAATTTAGGTACTAGAGCATATGATCAATCTGTAAGGACAGATCGTGAGTCAGTATCTATGTCATAAGTTCATGATATTGGTAAAAGGTTAAGTTACAATGTAAAGACAGAACGTAAGTGACAATATGTCTATAAGACTTAATCTGTGTTTTGTCTATACTTTGCTTTAAGAGCATCACAAAACAAAAGCATGAATGAAGAGAACATATGATCAACACAGAACATAGTGATGTAAAACAGCTCACTACCCAGAAGACGAGGCCACTTCACTGAAGACCAGAGGACAGAACACTGTGCGTAAGAAGTTGATCTATACTGTAAAGATATTAAGATTTGTATTAAGATATGTCAATAAGAGATCAACTTAAACTTAAGTTTTAATTCTTAGTTACTATACAGATCACAATGTAAAGGAACAGAACGTGAGTCACGTTCTGGTTCTATCAGAATCTGTACTAGACTTGAATTATTTAAGATGTTAAATTGTAAAGAATCAGAACATAAGTCATGTTCTGTATCTATAGAGCATTTTTCTTAGACTAGCTAGTTCTGGATGACATCAAGACACAAAAAGAAGGAGTCATTCTGTATATGACACAGAATGTATGAAACGTTCTGTCCATATAGTCTAAACATTCAAGAACAAGAGGATCAATGTGTCTAACAGATTGATCAATAGAATGTGAGGAGACAGATCAAGACTTATCAAAGACACTCTGTCTACCAATAGAACAAAACACGAGTTGCTTAACACAGATTGGAGAAAGCTACAGATCTACCTATATGGATCACAGCTAACATGTCCATAGATCAATACCCATATCCATAAAAAGGGTACAACAACAGGAAACAGCTTGCCCTCCCAAGAGGATAAAGGCTTATATAGTCAGGGGGAACGCAAATTTAAAAGGAGCAGTTCAACAAAATCTCAAATCAGCTGCTCCATGATCCTGAATGCTAAATGTGACCAGTAAGCTGCTCCCTACAACAACAATTTAACATTTTAATATCTTTATCAATAGATAGCAGATTAAGGGGGAATCAACTTTAACTTGTATCAGCTAGTTGTTTTATACTTTAATCTCTTTATTCCTATCTGTTTGAAACTATTGTAATATGTTATTCTGATTATCAAAGAAAAATGAATTAAATTATTTGTTTCACAAATATGTCTTTATTACTTATGTCTCATTTCCATACTTAACTTACATGACACTAAAGTAAACAAAGTTGAGGACACTTAACAAAGATTACTAGTGTACGTAACTTTAAGCAGAAAGAGACATAAGAAGAAAAGTTATTTTTAAAACAGATCATGTCTACCCTACTGATCACTATCTTCAAATTTTTTACACATATCAAATAGAAGAAAGGATCTCGCAGAAAGGGGGAACAGACCAAGTGAAACAGAAGCTAGCAGACCACCATTCCAACCCAGAAAGTGTTCAAGAAGGATATTTTAGCAAGGGGGAATGGTTCATCAATACCTAAAGTTGTTAGAGGTCAACAGATCAAAGATAAATAGCGAAGAATTGAAGACTCAAGCTAGCAAAAGGATAATTGAGCTATAGAAGATTCATGAAGGTTGAGGAGTTCTACTTCCCATATCGTAGATTGAGTCACACAGAAGATGAGGACGATGAACAAACTGCAGAAGGAGAATGCTCAAATCAAAGGAGGAACAGAACTAGTGCAATATGTTCCAGAGCCCACATAACACGAGCACTTAGCTCCACAGATTGCAGAAGAAAAAAAATCAGCTAGCATACAAAAGCATGCAACTAATGGAAAACCTTTGAGTTCATTTCTCACCACTTTTGTATACACAAAGATTCAGATCACTGCAAAAATCAAGTTGAAGCAGATCCTGATGTGAACCTTTTTTATGACCTTTTCGATAATGCCAAAAAGGGGGAAGATTAACCCCAATTGGTATCAGACTGCCTAGCCTATCTCAAAAAGGGGAACAAAAGTAGAACGAGAAGCAGAACACCAGCAAAGCGTTAGTTCAGATCACAAGTATGTATCTTCTGGTTTACAATATTATTAATCCAACAAAATTATTTCGGGATCATCAATAAGGGGAAATTGTAAAGAACCTTTTTGATTTAGCTAAAGTTGTTACGGATGAATTTTCATCTCCGAACCACGCAATCCAATTCATTGCTCTCTTACTCTATATTGCTTTAATATTTCCGTATTTGAACTATACTAACAAGCATTCATCATATACTTAATTTCGATTAACTGCAACTGAAATCTTTTGTTAAAACTTTCAGTTTTCTAAACTACGGGTGTTGGTCCAGAAAGAGAAGATTTGATCTATAGGTGGTGAGAATACACCAAAATCGACCTTTTTCTCGGTTTTCTTGAACAATGTGTCGAGAGGTCAGCTCACTTGGAGTAGCTAGTCACCTTCTATGTGCCAGAGAGAATGATATGCTCAGATTTATTCTCGATACAAAGTGAGTGATCTATTCTTGAACATGTCCACTAGCAGCTAGCTGGAACAAACCAGGTCAACTATAAAGGACATGTCGTGTGTGGAAGCTTGTGATATGTTGGTTGCTCTTATTTTTTAGAAAATATTATTTTAATTAGTCAAATGTTCTGTAAGAGGTTTATTGACACATACAATGCACAACTTGATGTTTTGACTATACTCCTCTGGTGAAGTGAACAACAAATCTATGCAATATAATAAAACGCATAATATAAAGAACTCAACCAATTTAACGTGGTTCAAGAAATTCCCTACGTCAACGGTCTATCAACACTAGATTGATGAATCATTTAACCTTAGATCCCTCGTTTATTTACGCTCATTGAGTACGAGCTGAATCTCTCTTATTTATACTTGCTAAGAATGAGAATACAATTATCTTATTTATCCTCGTCGAGAATAATCTCAAACCTTTAATGGTTTCCTTTCTAATCTATTCCAGAGTTTAAGATAAGTATATCAATGGAGAAAATTTAGAACTAATGGCTTGAAGGATCTTATACAAAATGTATAGTTCTAGTAGGTTTATCTCCAAAATATGTTAATTCTGTAATGCGTGATTTGGAGGTAATTGAAGAAACAACCACCGCACCGACTACTGACATTACCATGGCAGCCCCTGCAAATAACTCTCTCAATCTTATTTTCAAATTGCCTACTACACTTTATGAGGCCAGAGGTTGGGAGACAATTGAAGTTAAGAATTTCGGCATAAAGTCCGCTCTCATTAACATGGTACATACAGAGCAATTTGGAGGAGGACTCAACTAGGACCCCAATGTCCATCTTATTGTGTTTCTCGATGTTTGTGCCACCGTCAAACATAATGGAGACTAGGAAAATACCATTCGTCTACAGATGTTCAAAGAATGTTGATCGTGATGATGTGACCACATGGATGGACTTGTGCCGACTCTTCTTGGAGAAATATTTTCCATCATCCAACCGAGAAGCTCATCGAAGGACGAGGCCCTGTACTAGGTGGGGATAAACTCAAAAGTCTCATACGCAAGTGTCCCAACCACAGAATTGATAAGTTGGACTAATTCATCCAGTTCTACCGATGCTTGCGACTTTCCACGAGGAAGGAATTAGACTAACATGGAGAAACCAACCACCCAAGGAGGGTTTCTCAATTGTGACATGGACAAGGCAGTTAAGATCATCGAGCAAACAACAGTGAGCAACTTTGAGTGGATGACGGATAGGAGGGTGCCAAAGAAACCAATCACCGTGATATCGACCTGGTCTCAAAAGATCGATCTTATTTATTCATGACGACCTTCATGGTTGTGTTTATTGAGTTGTAATAGGTTTTCTTTCAGATGTCGATCAACATATAAAGGAGAAATCGAGTTAAACTATCAGATCCTATAGCGATCGATCTATTTCCTTATATGTGTTCTATACCTGTGTTTATTGAGTTGTAATAGTAAATGTTGATCAAAATGCAAAGAACAAATTGATAAAGTATATAAGATCACCTTTGACTAAGTTTTATTAAAAAGTGTAAGGACATATCAATTTTATCAACCTGGTCCATAAGGTCTATTCAAATTTTGTTCATATCAACTTAAGGAATCAATCAGAAAATTTTTAATCGATCTGGTCTTACCAAGATCAACTTGTTAGAAGCAAGGTCATCCCTATCGATCTTGTGTGCTCCAGCTCACCTGTCCAGCAAAGTCAACATTCAATGAGTTGTTATCTACCAAATTAGGGGATTATCGATCTACCTACATTGATCAACAAGCATAATTTTCCAAACATGTCACATCAGTTGTCTTCATCATTCTAAATATAGAAACCCTAATTGAAAGAGGAAAAGACTCTACAATAGCTAGGAAATTTTGATAAACATGACAAGGTGAAACATCTAACAACTAGTTGTGAGTATTTGATGTTGTAATTATTACTGTTAACGACTATTTTTCAAATTTTAAGGTTATAAACATGACAAGGTGAAACATCTAAGTCGGAATACTACTCAGACATCTTCATCGTGTTCATCGGAAATAGTGTTCGAAATTCGAAAAAATTCCCAAATGTTGTCTTCAAACCTTTGAGAGTTTAGTTCAAACCTTTAACTGTAGTGTTCTGTTATTTCCATACTTCCACATTATATACTTATCATACTAAAAAACTATTCTAAACTCCTTATTAACTAGTATAGAGTTTGAGATCAAGTCATTGCATATGTCCGGGATGTCCGATACTTCCTGCAAGGTGATGAGGATGCCTGAAAACATCTTAAGCACGACATCTCCCACTCCGGGCACCTCAAATTATGCTTGGTTTCTCCATGTTGAGGTACCTCCCCTCAACGACCTTCTAAGTTAGAAACTTGTTCCTATCGACACATACACAGGTGGTTGTTTTAGTATCAACGAACTAACCAACTTAGTTCTCCACAACGTTGACCTTCTCGATGACCACGACGATGAGTTCACCTTCATCCCGCTAGCTGAACTCCTTCTCACGACGTTGACAGTGCGTTTCTTCTTATTGTTACCCTTAGGCTCGCAACACTCCAACATATGGTGTCTAACCCAATTGAAGCAATTATCATCGAACTTTTGGGTCGATTTTTGTCTGTCTTTATCTTTGTCGTTGGAGTTTGAGTGAGCACACTTCTTGGAGGGACCTCCTCTCCCAATAGGTTGGCCTTTGCGAGCATCGGCCCGTTCACTTTCGAATCTAACTTTTGCACACTTTGACTCAATTGGAAACTTCACTATCAAGTTTTCAAGAATCATCTTCTTTCACTTTTGTTTGAGCTTACCACCGTGAATGCTTCCGACAAGACAATCCCCTCAACATGGACATTGTGAATGATGATTTGAAAATTTAGTTCTTTCCATGATCAGCCTATAGTTGGTCATTTTGTAGTTTAGAAACCTAGCAACTACAAAAAATTTTAGTACTTGCGTCATTGCTATGGTATTTCTTTTTTAGTGCTTCCCACATTTCTTATGATGTTTTTACATAAGAGTATACATTATAAAAACATCCATCTAAACTATTTAGAAAAGAGTTTTTACACAAGTAATCTTCATTATGTCAATTATCGTAGGTAGCTCTAACAGTGAAGTTCGTCTCTTGTGCACTAGGCGTCAGTGACTCGTTCCATTTAGAAAATTGACGAACCCCAAATATGTTAAAGTAAAATAACATTTTTAGTTTCCAATGTTTAAAGTCGGCCCCACCAAACTTAGGTGGCTTCTCGGCATGAAGCATCATCCTCAGCACCGAATTGACTCCTAGTAGTGCTCTCGACTTTGGTGTAACATTAACAAAGAGAAAATGGCTTCTCCTCGAAGGTATCAACACCGCAGACCTACGTGCTCCAACGAAGTAGAAAGAGGCGATGACAGAGCTTTGATTTTACAATGCATAAAATAAACTCGAATGCTAGAGATGGAGATGAAGAAGTTGTGAAAAATGAAATGAAGAATGCATTATCCTTTTTTAGAGCCAAGGTTGACCATGGGGAACATGCAGAATTGATGGTCCATTAAGGCGGTAGGTGGTTACGAAATGAACCTAGACATGTTCTTCATTCCAACGTTTGAAAATCGGACCGATCATCGAACCGGTCTTATAAAAGGGTCACTGGGTCATTGTTTCAACCGGTTGAACCGCTTTAAAAAAATCGGATGACCCGTAATATATATATACACACACACACACACTATTATATTTTAAAATATATGGATATGAATATTTAAATAAAATTTGTATAAAAATCAAATTTAATTTTACAATTTTTTTACATTTCATGAACTAATAGTTATTAATTATTAATATTGTTAACAAATATACATATAGGACAAGATAATATTTTAGAAATTTATGTGAAAAAATGTTGTATAAAATCAAATGAAAATTATTAATGTTTTTTATAATAATTTTAAAGTTTAATAATGATAATTTTAATAGCCTTTTAAATAAAATAAAAATAATAGTAGTTAGAGTTATAAATATTTATATAAAACAAGTATAATACTCCATTTGTCCCAACTAAGATAAGACATATTTCTTTTTGGATCATGCCACCTAATTTGAGGTTTTCCCTTTTAGTATACTTTTTTACACACATAAATTTAAATAATATATATTTATATCACTACTTTTCAACTATCCTAAAATTTTGTGCACAAAAGTAACGCCTTATCTTAACCGAGACGGAGGAAATATTATGTTAAGTTTAATAATTTAATTTTAATGGAGAAATCTCTTATGTAGCTCATATGGTTACAAACTTTGTCAATGTTATGTGAGGTTAATGGTTCAATCCCTACTTTTAACATTTTTGAAAAAAAAATAATGAACCGGGTTTCCGGTTCTAGTTGGTTTTGACCGGTTCGCATTGGATCATATGAATGACCCCAAAATAAAATTATCGGACCGGTTGCTTGGTTGGTTCACATTTAAACCGATCGAACCGACCTGTCCGGTCCGATTTTCAAAACACTCCTTCATTCGAGAATGAATTTGGACACATCTCTGTGTGCACATTCAAGCTCACCATAGTTTGGGCTTCATAGAATTGAGTCTAAACCCAAGACAATTCTCCAAAGATCAATTGTCAAGATCCAAGATACTCAAAGCTAGGGGTGAGCAAAAATCGAATCAAATCAAAAAATCAAATCGAACCATTGATATTTGGTCGGTTTGAATCGATTTTAAAATATACAGATTTGGTTTGGTTTTAATTTTTAAAAACTAAATTTTTTCCGATTTGGATCGGTTTTTAGTCAAACGATTCGGTTGAAAACCGAACCGATCGAAATTTATTATATATAAATTAATATATTATAAATTAAAATAACTCAATAGAATACTTAAATTTAAGAGTTATTTATGAAAAATGCCCTCTTCCATAACACTAAAATGAAAAGTGCCCTCTTTTGTAAAAATATATGAAAAGTGCCTAATAAGACTATTTTACCCACGCTTATCTATCCAAAATATTTAATTAAGAACAAAATTTATCTATTACATATATGGTTAATAATTAGTATTTCAAAATGATTACAATTAATAAGATGCACAAAACAGTTCAAAATGGTAGTAAAAAATTAAAATAAGGAAGGTTTTCATATTAAACCAAAACCTGGTCGAGAAATAATGAACAAGTTTTGTGTTTTCTATGACCGGATTTTGAATATGTACTGACCGAATTTTTATTTTTCACGACCGGATTTTTATGAAATTTTTTGAGCATATTACTCATTGAATTTAGAACATGTTGATATTTTCTTATGAAAATCTTTGCATGTTGGATATAAATCTTGGCATGATAAATGATCTAAAAATGGTATTAGAGCCCTATGTTTATTAAGGAATTATATCTTATTTATTACATAATAGTATTTATCCTAACGGAGGAGACATCAAAGAAAATATGGATCCAGACAATTTTCCGAGATGCTTTTGTTACAGGTATTTTCTCCAAAATTTGGAGATTACTGAAAGTAAGCACCAAGAATTTTTTTTTTTTTGGACTGACAAGTTAGACTAAAGGACTTATGGTCCTGTATCCGTAAATGAAAGTTTGCGGATTATCGTCATGATGAGTAGATACCAAGATTTACTCCGAGTAGGTCGTTCAATTCAAAGAGAGGTGGAAATACAGAGGAAAATGGGTCATCCTACCCATTTCGAATGAGCCAAGAAAGAAGGGAGTTCACTCCAGTCTTCCAAGAAATCAACCCTGATAATTCAAAACTCTCGGTTGATTTAAGGGAGATCCAAAAGACGGTGCAAAACTACGATAACTGCCTGTACAGAGTACCCCAGGAGATAAACCGAATACCTAGTCAACAAGATGAAATTATAACCATCTTGAAAGATATTTAGATTCGAGTAGGCCAATTGGAGAACAGATATCGTTCAGAAAAGATGAACAAAATACTATTCATCGAAGGACCAAAATATCCTTTACCTGTAAAGGAAAATGGCAAAGATCCTTAAGTAGAAAGATATATACGAATGTTTCAAGGTGAAAAATCATGAATCACTTGAAAGACTCGGACTTGATGATCTACAAGAGCTAGCATAATTTTTTACTAACATGAAGGTTGTTGATCTCAAGATGAACCAACATCAGATGGTGGAAGCCAATAACAGTGCTCCTATGGTTGACAGTGACACCGTCGGTTGTCTCATGCTGCACCAATAGACTGCTCCTAAACCAAGCCTGAACACGTTTCCAGTTGTTGATCGACGTGTGTCGTGATCACCAGCATAGTCGTCGTCACAATAGCCAACTATCTTACACTGTTCTCCTTTCTTATACAGAAGACCATAGTCAAGTGTTCCTTTCATGTACCTCAATATTCGTCGAAAGTGAGGTTTCTTTGGATTTTGCATGAATCGACTAACCACTCCAACTGCATATGCGATGTCGGGCCTTGTCAGGGTTAGGTAGATCAAACTCCCAACTAATTGTCTATACATAGTCGTATCTTCAAAATATTTGCCTTATGCTGAACATAGCTTAGCATTAACCTCCATTGGTGTCGAGATAGGGTTGCAGTTGAGCATTCCATATCCACACATAACAGTGCCGCTAAATGAACAAGCGCCTCAGGGAAGCCTGTGATTTCCATGCGGGACCATCGTATACCTCGACTGTACCAGATGAAGCCGTACTAATGAAAAGAACAAGAAGAAGGCGAAAACCTAGAATCCAAGATTCACCGGTTGGAAAGGCCACCCCTGATCCCATTCATCCATATGGAGTGATGCTTGATCTTGATGAAGCTTTCAAGGATCGTGAATCAGTAATAGATGAATGGGGAAGATCGATGAGGATTGCAAAGGCAACACTCGACCTCGACAAACAAGGAATAGTGAAAATTCTTGAAACTAATCTTGCAGGCATGGTGAAAATCGTCTGGGAAGGATTCCACATTGAGTTGAAAAATCAATGCTTCATTAAGGAATCCTACACCGAAATTATCTGAAGGATGAGTGTCTTATTCAAAGATCATTTTATCTGCGAAGGATATTATGAAGGATTCGATAAAGAGAAAAGAAGAAAGTATTTATTGGCGCTTTATAATCTAAGGCTTGTTGTCTTAGATCAAAGGGCGCTCAATAAGTTCCTTCAACTTTTTACGATCTAACAACATCAGTCAAAAGCCGATGAAACAATTGCAAAGGAAATTTTCTTTCTAAAATTTCCAAGCCCGTGGAGAGAGATGCTAATCAGGGAATATATCCTAAAAGCGAATGATAGCATCGCCAAAAGGATGTCTTACATACATCAAAAGCTTTCAGAGTGGTGTCAACAAGCCATCGCTCAGAAAAATCTGAAGAAGCTGCGAAGAATCAATAAAATAGTTCCTCTAAATTGCGAAGATAATGATCTTCCAGTGGTTATTGGAGGCGAACCATCGATAACAAAAAGCATGAGGAATAGGTACCAACCTTATTCCAAAGAAAGAAATCCAAGAAGAAAATCTTGGAAACCAAGGACAATGTGGTCTAGACAGAAGGCTAGATCCTACAAAACCGGACAAAGAAGCGGACCAGCCAGAAGTAGGAGTTCATTCTAGGGATCCAGCTCAAACCATTTCCAGGGAAGAACTCCAACAAGAAAAACTTTCAGAAAAGGTCATACTAGAGCTAACGAAAGTTTTAAGAATTGCAATTGCTGGACCTACAGGACAAACATGCACATTTCAACAAATTGTCCAGACAATGAACAAAGAGGCATGCAAAAGTTCGAGTCTATACCAGACATCGAAGAGACCATCTACTTCCATGAATTGGTACAAGTTTACCAGTTCGAAGATATACCCTCAGACGAGAGTATATACGACCAGGATGAAATCCTTAGTGAAGAAGAAGAATCTGATGGATCTCCAGAATCGTCAGATTGAAGCATAATCTTGTCATCAAGAAAGAGAAGATCAGACTGGATTTTCCAGTCAAAATATGATCTCTCCAAGCCTGATCGACAAAATCATGAAAAAAAGCTTGAACATTCAAAAGTATCAATTCTTTAACGCAAGAAATCTAGCAGTGTTCTTGGGAACTTCAGTCTAGGAAGAAGAAAACATCACATCATCTA
This sequence comes from Leonotis leonurus, assembly GCA_026898415.1. Taxonomy (NCBI): domain Eukaryota; kingdom Viridiplantae; phylum Streptophyta; class Magnoliopsida; order Lamiales; family Lamiaceae; genus Leonotis; species Leonotis leonurus. The sequence goes on from JAPKLX010000040.1 coordinate 1,697,153, forward strand.
TGGAATTTCCAAACGAGAGATGTCACTTCCGATCGAGTTTACTGGAAATCAGGTGGAGATGCAATTGATTCCAGCAAGCGACATATGCGAGGATTTGGAAAAGTTTAAACCAGATATTGCTGAGAAAATGAAATGGATACATATTGGGGCAATACAGTTGGTGCTCAAATCAACGACGTTCACAGGGATTGATGTTCCAATTGACATAGCGATATGTGATAGGAGGATCTAAAACATGCAAGATTCAGTGATGGAAACCATCGCGGGTAATCTTTGTGTGGGTCAAGTCGTTGGGATTATTTATCCCTAGATTGCCTACAATCTCAACGACTCGGGCTTCAGTAAAGCTCTGACCCTTTATCAGGATTTCAAACGAAAGGAGTTATTGGATGAGGGAAACACACCTTATTCAATAACATATCATATTTCGTATGCGCTTTCCAACTCTCATCATACAGAGTTATTCTTAGGAAAGCAATTCATCGAAATACCTGATATTTTCAAGAAGGTGACAACAGCCATTGGTCCCGACAGAATGGAGATTCCACAAAGAAGGGAAGTCAACATTTAAATTCAAGAAAGGTCAGTCATAAGACATGATCAAAGTCTTAAGATAAGCACAAGAAGATTATCCTTCCAAGGAGATAGAATTATATCTCAATCTTTTTGAAGGAAACTTATCCAAGAGAGTCAACCTCAATCACCATGAAAGGTACATGTATCAGTCAATCTGAAGTGCCCAGAAGAATGGAGAAGAATGACGATCAAATTTGATATTACAAGAAGGGAAAATAACTTTCCCTGCAGTGTCTTGTATTTTCAACAACAGCCAGAGATCAATCATTACAATGGAACCCTAGACATTGAGGGTTTTATTGTAGAGATCAAAGACAGAGCAGGACGCGAAGATGTTCTGGTTCTAGGACTTGATTTCCTGAAAAAATACAAACCTTGGAAACAAGTTGACAATGGAATGGGAATTACGATAGAGGAAAAATGACTCATAATCGTATGACAAGTCCATTCTCTATATACATTCCAATCGGAGTGTTATATGAAAAATATAAAGCAAAATACTTCGCTGCCTATATTGACTCCGGAGCAGGAATTTGCACAGTAAGAAGAGGAATCTTCCAGCAGAAGTTGTGGACATGTTACCACAAATTGCTGGAAGAGGTTGCTCTAAAAGAATTTTTACTCTTATCCAAAGGAGTAAAAGAGATGGAAATATTAATTGGGGGAGCAGGTCAAACACCTTGGAATAAGGTTAAAACTCCGCCAATCTATTTTCATGATACTAGAGCAGACATTCTGTTGGGAAATAATTTCCTACAGATGTTCAAAAGATACACGCAGGACAATGAAAGGAGAAGATTAGTGTTCACAATCAACTGTGAGCATAAAATCATTGTTCAACGGCTGCAAGGGGCTTTTAATCGCCAAATACCAGTAGTTTTTCGCAGCAAACGTGGTGAGAATGAAGGCAAACTTCGTCAACCGAAAATGAAAGATCAAAGAAGGTTCAACGAAACTGTGCTTAGTTGTATCTGAGAAAAGGATCTTCAAATTAAGGAAATCCATATCCTTAAGACATCTTTAATTTCTAACATAGAAATTAAAGTTCAAATGTAGTCTTGCAGATGTTAAAAGGAAAATCTCAAGATGCTACAATGAGAATCCTTTAGCATGGTGTGGAAAGAACCAGCTCAAAGCAACCTTAAAAGTAAAGCCAGAAAGGGTGCATGAGTTCGTAAGGTTCCGACCAATCCTGATGAACTTAAAAGATCAGAGGATATGAGAATCATTATCAAGGAACACCTTGATTTAAAGTTGATCGAGCCAGCCAATTCTCCTTACAGTAGTCCAGGATTTCTGGTAAGGAATCATGGTGAGATCAAAAGAGGTAAACCCAGACTTGTCATTAATTACAAAGGGATTAATGATATTCTTGAGTTTGATGGATATTTTATCCCAAGTAGAGATAACATTATTAACTGCATACGAAATGCTAAGGTCTTCTCAAAGTTTGATTGCAAATCAGGATTTTACCAGATTCGCATGGAGAAAGAAAGTAAGAAACTTATAGCTTTCTCAACACCACAAGGGTATTTTGTTTGGAATGCAATGCCAATGAGGTTAGTTAATGCTCCACAGATTTTCTAGAAGAAAATGGATAATCTTTTTAATTTTTCTTTCATGTTTGTCTATATTGATGACATACTAATAACATCAAAAGATATGGATGAACATATCAAACATCTTGAATTATTTGTAGATGTTTGTTACAAGGACGGATTAGTACTGTCAGAGAAGAAGGCAGTAATTGCAACCCAAAAAATGGAAATTTTGGGAATCGAGATAGATGAATCTGGAATTACTTTACAGGATCATATTGTACAAAAGGTCCAAAATTTTCCAAAAAATTTGAAAGAGAAAAAACAACTTTAGATTTTTCTAGGAATAGTTAATTTTGCAGGAATGTTTATCAAAAATCTTGCAAAGCACAGAAAGATCTTTAGCAGTTGCTAAAAAAGGATGTTCCGTTCATCTGGACAGAAGAACATCGACATGGAATTAAACAACTAAAGAAGGAATGTAGAAACCTCCAAAAACTCTCAATACCGCAGATGAGGACGATCTGGTCCTTTATACAGATGCGAGCGATCATTGGTGGGCAGCTGCCCTAATGAAAATTACTCCATATGGAGAAGAACCATGCAGATATTGCAGTGGATTGTTCCCAGAAAACGAGGTCATTAGATGACATATTAACGAAAAGGAATTCTTCGCAGTTGTGAAGGCCTTTAAAAATTGGCATTTATTTTTACTAGCAAAGAAATTTACTTTAAAAGTTGACAATACACAGGTTAAATATTTCCTAAAAAATAACATAGAATCAAAGCCTGAAAAGACTAGATTACTTAGATGGCAAGCTTTATGTAAATATTATATTTATGATATTGTTGTGTTTAAATCTCATGAAAATGTTCTTGCAGATTTTCTAACAAGGGATGGAGTCTGCTGAGATTGGATCCATCATCCTAGCCCAGAGGCATCTCCGAGAAAACATGAAAATGCTTATTGAAGAGTGGGACGAGTGCACTCTCCATGCTGATCAGATGGGGAAAATACAATCTACCGATAAGACGAAAGTCTCTGGTAGAATACGACCCAGTTTGTTGACCTATACTCAGTTAGGGTCAGCATTGGAAAAGCCAATCCTGCGGGCTTCTAGAAAACCTCTAGAACAAGCAGAGTTTCGTGTTCCGGCACCTAAACCGGTAGAAGGGGAATCAAATACTACTCGAGCAAGTTCTAAGTCAGTGGAGTCTGAACCACTAGCTCATGAAAAAGATGATGCAAAAGCTTCACCACCTGAACCATCATGTCAACCCACCACCTCTGGGGAAAAAAAGGAAGAGATTAGTCTCAAGCCAATGACAGGAAAATCTGAGGCTAATACTAACATGATTGTTTTCTCCTCCTCTGAGCAGGCCTACCAGGCGAACTGGGAGAAACTACTTACAAGAGTAGGTATCAATCCTAATTCTAGCAGGGTTGATGTCTCGGCAAAATATCTGTGGGTATGGATGATGTCGGGATCAAAACCCCAAGATGTCAAGCAGTGGTATGAATATGAGGCACTTGCCTCAATTTATACTATGTCTCCATCATTTCCAGAGATCAAAGGTCTACCTCGATGGATCCACGAAGCAGTGCATGAAACTTGGGCAAATAATGAACAACTTTGCCGAGGTGATACATTGGAGTTATATTTCATAAGTGCAGCACCAGAACCAACAGAGAAGGGGAATCATGAGGCATTTCACTACATAAGGCTACGAAGACCCTGAATGGATGCCTTTAACCAAATTAAGGTACCATCTAATGACGTTCCAAAGATTGCCTCAATTTCTGATGATCAAATCACAACAAGGCGAGCATGGGGATTATGGGTCTGTCTCACGGAGATGGACAAAGTCTTCCATTCAAGTTCTTCCATAACTTGACGAATGGAACATTCCTGTTAAATACCATGATAGGAAAAACAACCAAGTTCGCGGAGGAGTCGTTCAAAAGAAAAAAAACTCTTCTGTGGGAAAACAAGATAGCAATGAGTAAAAAACACTCATCGCAAATTCTGCAACATGACTCACTTTGGCCATTGGGAGTCCAAGATCTGTTCGGACTGCCTATCCCAACGAGAACTCGAGTTCGGAAAATGCTTCTTACCTAAACAACATAAGAAAAAATTTCGAGCTAATGAGTATGGGGAGAATAATACTTCTCTGAAAGGGCGAGCTCCAGGGGCCCCTCCAAAAAAGGTGGATGGCCAACAAAAATAAAGAAGCCATGTGAAGGTATAGCAGAAGATGTTTTCAATAAAAGAGAGCATGTGATCGAGAAGCACCCGCCAAAAAGAAAAAGACAAAGATGGGTGACAGAAAGAGACGTTCCACCCAAAAAGGAATCGTCGGTGGAACAATAATGGAGACGGACCACTAATTTTAGAAAATAATTCAAGGAAGGGGTCCGACCACTACAAGATAATTGTGTTGACAGACTTATCTGGACCCAGCTTCACGTGAAAGAAGGATCATCCACAAGATAAGGAATCCAAGACAATAATGCAACAAGGATAGGAGGCTTAGAGACTCCTATATAAACCAGACAATGGAGGAAGTTTAGAGCGTCGAAAAATCTTCTAAGTTTTTTTCAAAATAAACATTGTATTTCCCTTTCTAGTTTATGCGAGTTTCAATTCCAGCTACCATAGGTAGCTAAACAAGTTTATCTCATCCCTAAAGGAGATTTACTTATATTGTAATAAATATTATATAACTCCTTAATAAAACATCGGGCTTTTTCTCATCCAATTTCGTATTTTCTTTATCAACAAAATACTGTTACGCCCCTAGTAGGAAACGAACGAGGGCTGTGCTGAAGGAATCTACGACTGGAAACCATACGGTGCTCTGAGTGGTTGGACGTGATCCCTAAAACTTCCGGTGGATAAAATCCGGTAGCTTATCGGTCAAAAAGGTATAAAGTTGGTTTACATGTTACAGAAGTGTGATGGGCTTGATAGAAATGCATGATTTATTTCATTTGAGGTATTAATTAATTTTCACTATATTACTAATAGAGAAATTATGTTAAGAAAGGATATAAGAGTCAAAACATATAAATTGAGTACTTTTTAGATAATTTTACAAGAAATAGTACTTTTCATTTTTTAGTTACGAAAAGGGTACTCTTCATGTATAACCCTAAATTTAAATAGTATTTGTTACAAAATCTTATTAGTATAATAATTAAAAAATCTTTAAAATCAAAATTGTTTGAATAAATTAATATTTTTAATGTTTATTTTATATTGTAAATTATCATATAATTTGAACAATTTTTTTTGTTGAAATAATTTGAGTATCGATTTTCGAGTGCACAATACAATAAATTTATCATTGAAAAAAATTATATATAATTAGAACTTTGGGTAACCGAAACCGAATTTTAAGTTTTGGTTTGGATCGGTTTGGTTTTGAGAATAATTTGATCGGATTGGTTTTAATTTCTAAGAAATTTGGTTTATTTGGTTTTAGAGTTTTGGTTCGATTTTTAACCGAACCGAACCATTGTTCACCCCTACCCAAAGCCCAAGCCTAATTAAATTCAATCTAATAACTAAATATCAAGTGACACATTTTAATTCACTAATCTTACTCATTGAAAATTAGTTTAGAGAAAACGAATATATCACGATCATTTACTCGAAACGTAGATCAATTATTACATTTAGTTATATAAAATTAAATGTTATGTCACTTGAAAAATCAGTCAAACACACTTGAGCAACCAGGATTCCAATATACATGACTTTGTAAAATTAATTTTCATCTTTTCTTTATGCTTAAGGTTTAATTTGTTGTCTTGGTTCTCAAGTATCTTCTTTACTATGCCTTGCTCACTTTATTAATTTTAATAAACTCATTCATAATTAGCTGCTATCTAAAGAGATCCCACATTTTTTCACCGAGCGATGCTCACTTTTCTAGCTTAATTTTATCAAATCTCATTCATAACTGGATGCTATCTCAATAGTGCCACATTTTAAAAATCGTGCATATATATAAAAATATAATTTAGGGCTTAATTAATACCCTTATAATTATAATTTACGATTTTGAATATGAATTGTATCGAATCGTATCATTAATATGTGATACTTAATTTTATTAAAATGTACGTGCATATGATTTGTATGAATGAATATTATTCATACCATTTGTACCATTAATACAATTAAATTTAAGTAAAAGTGTATCTATGGTAATTCACATTCAAAATGACTAGAATTTAAATAGTTTTATATTTGTGGCTATTATTTGTCATTTACAATAATTTTTTGCTAGTTTGTATAATTAACACTAACTATACAAAATATATTTAAGTTATAATATTAATAATGTAAAAAGAGATGTATAGTAAAAGAAATCAATAGAAAAGAAAAAAAATTGTTAGCCTATGTTTATTGTGATACCAAATTGGGTGTCATAGATAAAAGACAAAAACTTTTGCTTAAATATTAAATATGTTTATGGGTTGGTCATCCAACTTTGATGTCCAACTCGGTTATGCAATAATAAGGTGTCATACTCAAATATATTAATTTTAATTTGTATATATTAATTATTTTAAATAATATTAATCAAAAAAATATATAAAATATATGAAAATTCATGGTTTTAAATTCTTTATAAATAGAGTAGCATATTCATATATTTTGAAGTAGAATCAATTTTCATCTATTATCTCACATATTTCTCAATATTTCAATTTTATTTTCTCACATAATAATTAATATGCGATGTGGTTTATTTATTGGTTTTATAATTTATTATCAAATGTATCTATTTATATTTTGGTTTATTTCATTTCAATTATTTATCCATTTCATATGTATTTGATATTGAATTAATAAGTTCGTTGTTTATTTTAAGTTTAGAAATAATTAATTATTAAAATCATAAATTAAAAATTTTAAATAATAATATAATTATTTATTTTTTAAATATAGTGTATATATATACTATACAATTAATGAAAATAAAAGAAAAATATTTTATTAAGAGTTGGTATCATGGTTAAAGTAGAAACGTTGTGAAAATGAGTTATGTTGTGAGTTTTGAAGGTTGTATAGTGTCATTGATAAAAATAGTATTATAGCATTACAATCTATATATATACATTATTAGGATTTGAATTAAATACCTTTCATTACAAAGTCTATAATGTGAGCCAATGGAGCAGCAAAATAAGTTGAACATTGAACAATTTATAATATACATGTACAAATTGAATCCGATTTAGGTTTTAAAATTTATTTATGGTTTAGGGTTTACGATTTACTTTATGGTTTACTTTAAGGTTTAGCTTACGTATTATGAATAAATTAAATTTTAAATTTTATAAATTTTATGGATTATTTTCCCTGTCTTATAACACTTTTCTCCTAAAATTATTTTATTTTGTTCGTAAAAATATTTGGAATATTATGCATATTAAATTAAAGATCTTGATAATACATTTAATGTGATATATATTATATAAAATATAAAATTAATATAAAAAACTATAATATATATATATAAGTTGAAATTATTTAATTTTCTAATTTTCCTAATTAAGAAGGTGAATACTCTTTATAATATGTTTTAATACTATGCAGGAATAGCGAACTAGATATAATGTCTCAATCTATTTTTACTATAAAATTTTAATGTTATCTAATATGTTTTCTTAATTTTATTTTCATATATCTAAGTTTAATCTTTTATGGGAGCTATATGAAAAATACCCACTTTCCTAAGCTAAAAATG
>JAPKLX010000040.1:1710032-1789179 GCA_026898415.1 Leonotis leonurus
ATTCATTTTTGAGTTACAAAAGTGGGTATATTTCATAAATATCCCATCTTTTATTTAGTACTAAAAATTTATCCTATTTGATAAGGGTATATAATTGTTTTTTATATTTAATACTAATAATTATAATCAATTTGTATAATTGATAAATTCAACACTAACATATATCGACAATGTCCCACTTATTTAGACACATTTTGCTTTTTGAGTTGTCTTACTTATTTAGACATATTTCTTTATTTATCAAATTTTAAATCACAAACCATGTTTTTCAAAAGTTATTACAACTAAATATTGTAATGAATTTCAAAAGTAAATGAATTTAAATAAGTAGGACGAAAAGAGTATTATTTTTCAAAAAATATTAATTATAATGTATTACTATAAATATTAATTAAATGCTAAATTTAATAGTGAAACGTAGAGTGGAATACAAATGCTCATTCCATTTGGGAGATATATTAATTTACATGGTACAAGTTATATATAAATATTAAATATATTGAATTAAATAATTCCAACTTTATTAATTTACTAGATTTATTTGTAGATAATTTCAAAGTTATTGGAAAAAATTATATAAAGATTAAATATATTAAATTATATAATTTTTTAAATTTAAACAAATAACTATTTTTATTTTATCTCTCCTCTAAGAGTTGCCTCTTAAAATTATTTCATTCACTTCGCAAAAATATTTATAATATGCATATAATTTTAAAAATCTCGACAAGAGAATTATTTTGATATAAAATAAAATAAATTTAATATATAAAGGTTATAAGTTAATCTTAAAAATAATTAAATATATATATACATATTCTTATACATATAATTTGGTTATATGAAATGTTTCTATATGAATCACGTATATTTATATTTATATTTTATATTTTTATTTTCTTTTCTACTATTGATATTTAATATTTTATTATTATATAATTTTATATATATATATATTAATTATGAAAAATTTAATTAATTTATTTTACTAATTCATATATTTCATATATCATATAAAATTAAAATACATATATTATTAAAATTAATTAATATATAATTATTAATATAGTTGTGATATATGAAAAATATATAACAATGTTGTACAATATGTTTTTTTGAAAGTCAATGTTGTACGATATGTTGTGATAACTATTTTGATCAAAACTATATTTAAGATTAATATAATTTAATATATTAAAACAAATTTTTAAACAATAACTACTACATGAATTTGTACTAAAATTGAAAATCAATTTTGAATGATAACTTTGTCGTGACTTCAAATTATTAATTCGTTGTTATATAAAATTATGTTAAATATTTATTATTACATAACAAAATTAGAAGTTCACAACAAAATCTAATTACAAATAATAATGACTTCAAATATATGTATTATGAATTTTTATCAATATACACATATGTTTAAATAGTTATGTAATATCCTCTTATTTGTTAATTTTAATGTGTTGTTATGAATTAATAAAAAATGAACTTTTATAAAATAAGAAATAAATTGAATAAGATAAAATAAATCGAAGTTATTGTTTCAAATCGTTGATCACGATTCTCAAATTTTGAATCTGTAACTGCATTGTCCTCAACATAGTCACAATTGATAATAAGACTATCGATTACGGTTCTAAAACCACCGAATAAAATCGGATTACAATATTTTTAATTTTTTTTTAAATATCTCAATACATAAATTATTTGTAAATAAATAATCTCGTGCTATGCACGGGTGCAATAGCTAGTTATTCATAATGTAAATGAGATCACATATTAAATTTAACAATTTTTAATAATTGACAAATACTTGATTTGTTCACTAGATAATGTAGTACTCCCTCTCATTTAATCTAAGTGTTATATTTATTTTTAAATACGAAATTTAAAGATATTTAAAAAAATAATATAAATGATAATAGAAATATAACATATTTAAAATTGTACAAGTAATAAATTGTTTTAAAAACCAAATATAACAGTTTGGACGAAAAGTAGTAAATATTAAAAGAATTATCAAAACAAAACAAAAAAAATCAATTTTGATCCGTCATATTAAAATCATTCTTATTCCACTTGCCGTACTTATCGATCATCTTCTCATCAATCTTCCTCTTGTTCGTCTCCGCCGCAGTCCCCACCACCGCCTCCTCCTGCACCACCCTCGCGATTTTCTGCCGCTTCTTGTTCGCCTCCTTCCCCTCGTAGTCCCTCACCCAGCAGCACTGCGCCACGCAGCTCAGCGCCAACACCCCCAACTGCATCACAAACATCGCTATCAGGGCCCCGCACTCCACCCTTACCAGCACCTTCGCCTCCCTCGGGTCCCTCGGAGACCGCAGCAGCTCCAGGCTCGACTGCTCCTTGGCGAAGAGCGCGAGGATCCCCAACAGCTGCGCCGCCGACGAAGCCAGGAGGAGGCAGACGTAGGTGGAGAAGCAGAGATGGGAGCAAAATCCGACGAGCGAGGACAGCAGTGAGGCGGCGGAGATCGCAAGGAAGGCCCAGCCGAGAGAGGCCGGCGGTGTTCGGAGGGCGAGCGTGGGGGCTAAGGAGGCGGCGGAGAGGAGGAAGAGGATGAAATTGAAGAATAAGAGGAGGAGAGTGAGAAAGGAGCAGGAGCAGGAGCTTCTCTTTTGAGATGATGCCATTATTACGTCGTCGTATCAAATCGTGTGAAGTGGGAAGAATGTGAAGGAGAAAATTTGATTTATATAGAGAGCGGGAGGGTGGAAATTTTGGCCGTTTGAAATAGGAATTTTTTCAACGGCTAGTGTGTTTAAGAGTGTTTATTATATTCTATTCTTCTTTTGTGTTTGAATTGGGTTTCTTTTATGTTTGAATTGGTTGTGGACCTTTAATTTGCTACTAGCTTTTATGATTTACACTACAAACTATTACCAAAAGTTTGATATAAAAAACATATATCTTCATCGGTTCATATTATTATCATAGCATCTCATATTTTTATACAATCCAAAATAAAAACTAGCTAAAAGATATACTAAAGGACAAATATGCGTAACACTATTTAAATTCTAGTCATTTCTATATTTTGTAAAAAATATACTTTCTCTATTACATTAATAATAATTAATTTACTTTTTACACGAATATAAAAAAAAACCCAAGATATTCCTATTGCACAAAAACCAAAAAAAAAAAATACTCATATGCTAGCTAATGTTTACCTAATAAGGAAATGAATCATTATTAATGGAACGTCCCAAAATGAAAAAAATGAATCGTTATTAACGGGACAGAGGGAATACTTTTCAATAATTACCCATTTCTATTGTCAACCATTTTTTACGATTCAAAACTCTAATCTCACTCCCAAAATCAATTTCTCAATTGCTATGACTCTTCTCAAAATTTACACCGCCGCCGACAACCACCCCTACCGTCGTCAGGGCACTCATCCCCCGCAGACACCACACCTTTCCACTGTTGCTGATAATTGTCGCTGAGTACTCATCCGTCCACAACTACCACACACCTCCACACATTTATCCCCTCCTCACTATCACCGCACAACATAGCCACGCTTATCCCCACCGCGCTCATCCCCTCACCACTGCTACTGCAAACCTCCGTGGACTCATCTCCTCAGCGCAACCCACCACCATCCATCCCCTCCCACTACAAAAAGAGGATTTTATAGTACGGAATAGTGACGGAAAAATTTTTCGTTTCTAAATTTTAACAGATTAACAACGGAATTGATATGAAATTGTTATTTTTAGTAACGGAATTAGTGGCAGAATAATACGTTATTAAAATTTAGTAACAGAACCGTTGCTAAAATTGTAAAAATTATTTTAACGGAAATTTTGTTACGGTTCCGTTGTTATATAGCAACAAAATATATTCCGTTGTAAATTTTTTTTAATAACCATCGATATTACTACGGATAAATCCGTTACAAATTCTTTACTAACATTTTTAGTAACGGAATTTCTTATTTTAGTTACGGAAAAATTTCGTTGCTAAACAAAAAGAAATTTGTAGTGTCCGCACAATTATCCCTCCACAATACCGTGCAACTCGGCGGCCCCATCCCCTCTCCACTATACGACTCCAACCGCTGGCAACATAACACAAGAGAGAGAGAGAGAGATAATATGATAAAAATTCACATTTTTGTAATTAGGTATTACTGGTCAGATTTGGCATGAAGTGTATGAAATGAGATGATTTTGATGGTTCATGAATATACATGAAACGTCTAATTCTTACTAGTTTAGTATGAAAGGTATGATTCATACATAGTATACGAAATTTGTACCTAAAAGATAAAATAAAAAAATATATATCTCTTTTAACAACAAAAATGACTATAATTTAACTAATATTATATTGATAATTAGTATTTATCATTCGTAATTATTCTTTTTAATTAACTCTTTTTATAGCTTGAATTTTGAAATAGTTGGCCCCATTAGTGAACTGTTGATGAATACATTAGTGAATCTTATTATACAGGACAAATTCACTAAATTGTAAGCTTTTAGTGAAGCTTGACCACGAGCTCAAAGATTTGCTCCACTAGAAAGAAAAGAGCTCAAGTACTCAAACTCGAATCAGTTCATTTAAACTCACAAATATCTAATTGAATGGAGCCCTAGCCTACCGGTATTTAGCTTGGCCCCGCTAGCTATGTAACAACCATGTTGTTTTTGCACTTTTTCATATTTCTTAATAAAATTATTTAATGACATTTGATCATGGGGTTAATTTTGTATAATTACACTTTCAAATGCATGCATGTCACATATTGTTATAAAATAATTGTACAATAAAACATGTTACTTGGTGATTTATTAAGTGAATGTCTGATAGTCTACAAATTCATCTTATTTGCAGTATATAGCTCTTTTTTGTCTCCCTGTCAACACACACACACCCACCACATATATTAAATGATCCTTGATTTGCTATTTTTGCGTATTATGTTTTGATGTGGATAAGATTCTTATTTAATAATTAACTTGGCTTATTAGATATGTCGTAGCATCATTATATTTGTTTGAGATGTGGATAAGATTCTTATTTAATAATTAACTTGGCTTACTAGATTTTAAGATTATTTCCTCACTCGGATACATTTTCTATTATTAAAAACTTATTTTATATGTAAATTTCTTCCGATCATAACTAAAGTTCTTAAAAAAGTAATATCGATTGGATAATTTAGATTGGTAAATAATATTACCCACTTATTGCATCTCGATTATTTTAATTAATTTAAACCAGCGCAATAGGGTATAATAAGAAGAAAATGTAAAATTATTTCCATCTGCCCCAAAACTTTCGTATATTTAGATTGGTAAATAACATTATCCACTTAAACAAAATTCAATACTAAACATGTAAATTAAAAGGTTATGTACGATTAATTTTTAAAAAAGGAAAGAAACATATATAGGTAGGATTTTATCTAAACCAGATGAAGTCAAGAAGTAGTTATCTATATATATATAGGGGATGGATATACTGAGAACACAGGAACTAGGAACTATTTTAGACTATTGATTAATATTAATTTAATGGGTGAGATTGATTTACATATGTGATCATATCTTTAATGTTAACACGTTTCTACACTAATTAAGGGTAAATTAGACTACACAAAATTTTATATATATTCTTTAATTGGAAACTAGCGAAAATAATGGATTTCAAAAATATTCGCCTAAATAAACTGATAGCAAAAATAATGCAGTGTGCATTATGTTATAATGCATTATCTATGTACATGTAATGCACTTATACAATTAACATGCTGAAATTGAATATTATAATTCTGGATGAAAATTTATTTTCAAATTTCTCAAAAAATAAGCTTAAGTTACAAAAATAAATTCATAAAAAAAATCAGATAATGAAATAATATTGTAGTATATTCAATTTTTATTAATTGTATTAACTTCGTACACAACAAAAAAATCTTAAACTGGCGACGGAATGGACAACGGAATTACTCTCCGTCGTCCGCTGACGACGGACTCCAACGAATTTGGCTAACGACGGACTGGCGACGGACTAGCGACCGTTTTTTTAGCGCGTAAGTAGGCGCCAAAGTTAACAACGGACTAGACGACGGACTGGTCCGTCGTTAGCACATTCCGTCGTCCAGTCCGTCGTTAGCTTTTAATATATATTTTTTTTTAATTTTTAAGTGGACGACGAACTGGTCCGTCGTCCAGTCCGTCGTCCCGCCCTTTAAATCAGTCATCTTCTCCATTTCGCGATTTACAGATGCTGCATCCCTAAAATTCATCCCCACCGCTCTAATACTCCCAAGTAAGTCCAATCACTCCATTTTCCTTCCCCTCTTTCTATTTCTATCTTTAATTTTCATTTTTGTCCGTCGTTTGAAGCTGTGTCACCCCTCCCCTGCGCCTGCTCCGCCTGCTGCCCCTCCCCAGCGCCTGCTCCGCCTGCCGCCGCCTCTCCCCGCCGCTGCCGACGCCGCCCAATCCTCCCCGTCACTGCCGCCCTCTGCAGGTAAGTAATTTGATTTTTTTTTTTTTTACATTGTTAATTTTGTTTGATTAAATTGTTAATTGTATAATTGTGTTAGATCATTTGCTAGAGATTTTTTAATTAAATTGTTAATTGTGTAATTGATAATTAATTATGTAATTATAATTGTTAATTTGATTATTTGTAACTGTTAATCGTGTTTGACAATTAAATTGTGTAATTGTTAATTGTGTTAAGTGTGTTAGACAATGGTAATTATGTTAGACAATTTGTAAGTGTGTAATGTTAGACCTAATTAACTAATTAATTAGGGTATTTTCAATTAGGTTATTTGATAATTATACATAATTAACTAAGTAAGTTGAATTAATTAGGTTATTTTATTAATTATAGTAGGTTGAATTATGTTAATTAGAATATTGTTAGGGTATTTTATTTATGCTATTTACTTAAGGTTTAATTATTTAATTTGTTAATATATATATATATATATATTTAATTTGTTAATTTGATATAAATTGATTTAATTAGTTGAATTATATTTAATTATTGAATTTGTTGATTTATTACTTGTTAGTAGAGTTTATTAGGATAATTGATTAATTTGTTAAACCTAATTTTTGATTAATTAGTTTTAATTTATTTAAATGAATAAATTAGTTTATAGTTTAGTTAATTGAATAAATTATTTTCTAAATTACTTAGGGTTAAGGATAATTAATTAATTCTTAACAAATTAGTGTTAATTACTTTAGTTAATTGACTAATTTGAATAATTTTTCTAATTATTGTAATTAATCCATAACAAATTAGTTTAGTTAGTGTTAGTGTTAAGGATAATTGACTAATTTGTCTACTTGATATAAATTAGTATATCTTAGTTTAAATTCTTAATTAATTAGTTTAAATTGTTAATTAGTATTAGTTTGTTAATTGACCGTTAGTTTAATTATAAGTTTAAATTGTTTAATTAGGGTTTATTCAACGCCTCCCGACTCCTCTCTCAGCCTTTCGGAGCCGCCTTCTGCCGCTCCGGCGCTGCCTACTTCGGTGAAAGGTAATTAAATTATAATAATGTACTTATTTAATTACTTAGGTTAATTATATGTAATTTAGGTAATTAAATATAATTGGTTAGACGTAATAAATTGTTTAGGTCAAGTTTGTTTAAGATTATTAATTATCTTAATTTAGATTAATAATTGTTGTATTTATATATATATATATATATATATATATTATGACATTGGGATAGACATAATTAATTTCTTAAGGATCTTCTCCCTTTGGGATAGATTTTGATTATGTCTTAAGGATCTTCTCCCAATATGATCAGTAATTGTTCTACGAACCTCATTGTATTTCGATATATATGTTGTGATAATTTGATGAGATGCACGAGTTGTATTGTTTTGATGATATATATATATATGACGTGCATGTTGGGATAGTTTGATGACCTTAGCTGACTTGGTTAGATTAGACACAATTACTTAAATAGTTTAAATAATCGCATATAAAAATTTTGATTCTAACATGTAACCCTAATTAATGACCGAAATGATCGTGATCTCCAAATGCGTAGCATCAAACAATCTAAGCATCAACATGTAATTCATAAATGCAAATCAATGACGTACAAAACATTTTAAACGTAAGGATATTCCCTCTCTCTATTAAAGTCCAAATAATTTACCAATACATTCTCGTCCTTTATTCAACTCCAAATAATTCAATTTCTATACTGAACTCCAAATGATTCAACTTCTCTATTCAACTCTAAATGATTCAACTTCTCTATTCAACTCCAAATGATTCAACTTCTCTATTGAACTCCAAATGATTCAACTTACATAAAGCAATCTCCTTTCATTATCACAAAAACTATTTCCTTATGTCGTTATTAAATGTGTAATTTAATTAATACAAAACTAATAGTCTTGCCCTCTCCGTAACTAATTTAACTTTGTTTCCGTATTTCAATACTACTTATTAATAATCAAGGTTATAAAAATGAGTCGAGATTGGATGTATCTGCGTTTACTTCCGAATGGGGAATTTAATCCACACTTCCTTGCTGGGCTTGAGGAGTTCTTAAGATTTGCAAGTAGTCAGCCTCAGTTAATGGATGGAGAAAAAATTAAGTGTCCGTGTGTGAAGTATAAGAATATATACTTTAAAAGTACAGATTGTACAACTTCATCTCGCTAAAAAGGGTTTCACACGGGGTTACGAGATCTGGAGGTTTCATGGTGAAAATGAAATACCTTCATAAGCTCAAGAAACATGTGTGGACGTAGATGTAGAACCCGAAGAAGAATACGGGACATACCACGCGATGGTTCATGATCTCGGGGGTCCCAATTTTAACAACCTAGACATAGAGGAAGATCCAAACGCTACATCAAAGTTGTTGTATGAGTTGTTGGACGCTGCCGATCAAGAGTTATACCCTAGGTGTAAGAACCACACTCAGTTGTCTTTTGTGGCTCGTCTGATGACTTTGAAGGCCCGTTCTGGGATGCCACAAAAGTATTTCAACGAGATGTGTGTGTTATTAAATGAAGCATTCCCAGATCACCACAAAGTTCTCATGAATTATTACAGCACATAGAAATTGCTACAGGCAATGGGTTTACCTGTAGAAAAGATAGATTCGTGTAGGAATCATTGCATGTTCTATTGGGAGGGGGATTCCCATCTTGTGAATTATAAATTTTGCAATGAAAGCCGATACAAAGATAGGATTTGGGGACGTAAACAAGTGTCCTTTAAGAAGATGTACTACTTCCCTTTAACACCTCGTTTACAAAGGTTGTATGCATCTAAAGCTACAGCCGACGACATGATTTGGCATTCAACCTCAGTTGATGATGGTGTTATGCGCCATCCTACAGATTCTCCGACGTGGAAGCACTTTAATGTGACTTACCCGAATTTTGCAGCAGAGCCACGGAATATACGATTAGGACTGTCAACAGATGGCTTTCAACCATACGATCAATTGGGACAACAGTACTCATCCTGGCCTGTTATCCTTACTCCTTATAACTTACCTCTGTGGTTGTGCATGAAAGAACAACACATGTTTCTCACAGTGCTTGTTCCTGGTCCAAGAAATCCAAAAGATAAGATAGATGTGAACCTACAACCACTTATATCTGAACTCAATCAATTGTGGATAGTAGATGTCCATACTTATGACATTTCAAGAAAACAAAACTTTCAGATGCACGCAACATTGATGTGGACCATTAGTGATTTTCCAGCGTACTCGATGTTGTCTGGTTGAAGTACAGCTGGAAGATTAGTTTGCCCTCGATGCATGGAATAAACAGAAGCATTCTCTTTAACACATAGCCGGAAGCAGTCATGGTTTGATACACATCACAAGTTCCTACCTTACGATCACCAGTTCAGGAGGAATAGGAGGGCCTTTAGAAAGAATAAGATTGTTGCAGATGATCCTCCGGAGAGGAGATCAGAGGAAGAGATACTTTATCAGATTGAAGATTTGGGACTAGTAAAGGTAACCGAAGATTATGATGATAATAACAAGCGCATCTTAAGACAAGTTATCACGACGATCTCCTCTATCTATTGGTAGGGGTAGTTCCCCGGGCTCATCGTCTAGATATGAGTCCGGGACCGGTCTGAGCCACCATATTGGTGGCATACACATCACCCGTCCGTCTTCTAGCTCTGACATTGATGGTCAGGGAGAGCATAGACCCACAGGTGACTTTGTTCTCTCTGTGAGTGAGCTGGGGTACGTAAATGCAATCACATCTTCAATTTTGACAATTATTTAATTAGTTTATTAAAAAATCTAACATAAATCAATCTAAAATTACTTATGTAGGGGATTTTACCCGCATGCCGACCCGTAAGATTACATTTGGAAACTATCTTAACTATTTAAGATAGTTCCCAACCCGACTGGATACAGTTGGAAGCTCACGCCTGAGGACGTGAGACAACGATATTGGGAGGAGTTTAAGGTTCGAAAATTTACTAAAAATTTCAAATGCATTCTTAATTATAACTTATAACTACAATTTCTAACATACGTTTTCAATGCTAGAAAAAGTTTACTTGGGAACCGGCAATCGATGCCAAGATTCGGGAGTTGTGGTATGATAAGATTCGGGAGAGATATAAGGATTATATCTGCGGGATAAAGAGGAGGAGGAATGATCCGCCACCCAGAGGTGGGAAGCCTGGGTGGTGAAGTGATGATGTCTGGATGGGTTGGCTCGCTTACTGGTCTCGGGATGATGTTGTTGTCAAATCCCAGGCAGAGAGGCGCAACTGGATGTTTGAGCCTCAGGGACCGGGTACTGGTCCTATCAAGCATAGGGAGGGTCCAAGTCGGTCATGCAACGAGCTGAGGAAAAGGTAATAATATACTTTAAATAATAATTATAATCATGTTGTACAATTTTAATTCATACACACATTTTTCAATGACACAACTCCATTGTGATTTCATGCATAGGCTCGTGAGAGGGGAGTACCTCCCATTGACTGCATGTTCGACTCCTTCCTCGATGAGCATCGATACGCGGACGGGACATACACCGATCTGAAATCTAAGGCGATAGCGGTAAGTCTTAATTTCAAAAGAATATATATATATATATATATAATTTATATTTTCAACATTTATAATATGTACTAACAAATGTTCATTTCTCGTTTACATGCAGACTGAGGTGTTTTGCCGTGCTGACGAGGAACAGGCCCAGCTACCCGAGGGGGACCACGATGCAGTCGACATTCACGAGCTGTATCTTGAGGTTCTTGGCGGCCCGGACAAGAAGAAGAGGATGTTCGGCACGGGAGGCGCTGCGAAGGCCTTGAGAGCATCCAAATTCGGGGGATCATCGTCCACATCACGAGCAACTAGAGACAAGGTTGAGGAGCTACGGCGCCGAGTCGAGGCGCAAGAGCGAGTGCGCCGTGATTACCTTGCTGAGCAGCAGAGATTGGCTGAGCAGATGGCGCTCGTGCAGACTCAGTACGCCGAGGCGATGCGGTGGATGTCTCACTAGCAGGGAGGAGGTAGTGCTCCCTCGTTTCCCTCGTATCAGCCTCCCCCGTCTGATGCCCCTCCCCATTTTCCTCCTAATTATGATTCGTAGATGCTACTGATACACTGATATTATTTGTCATGGGATGCTATTGATACATTATATTATTTTTTTTTTACTTTTAACATTGTGGTTTATAAATTATATGAAATGCGCGTTCATTTTGAATTTCAATCGATTTGTTCAATTTTAAATTATTGTTCAATGTTCGATTATATTTGTATTGTTTGTTGTGACAGGTTTTAGGTTATGGATAATAAAAAAATAAAATAAATTACTAAAAAAAAAAATATATATATATATATATAACATAATGACGGACTGAAATCCGTCGTTAGGTCAACGGTCAATGACTTAACGACGGATTCCAATCTGTCGTCCCTCACAACAGATTTTATCCGTCGTTAACTTTCCGGTACCGTCAACGGCCACCAGAAGAAGATGACGACGGAATTACAGTCCGTCGTCAGTCCGTCGTTAGCTTACGACGGACTATCTTTTCCGTCGTGCATTGGGCTAACAACGAACGAAATACAGACGGAAAAAATCTATCGTTAACCCTTCGGGACGATGGATTTCCTTTGCTAAAGTCGAATTTTTCCGTCGTCAGTGGCGAATTTTTTTGTAGTGGTATATGCATAATATTTTTCAATGAATGCATTTTTTGAATTTGAAAAATCCATGTTTCCACACCAATCAAGATGCACAATTGTTCTTTTGCCAATGCATAACATTATTTCAGTTAATGCATTACAATTCATTTATGTGAGTATTACTTATTATAATGCATGTAATCAAATAGGTGGTGCATTATCGCATGATATCTAATGCATAAATTTAATTGTGATAAAGATTCTAATTAAATAATTATATGCCTTAATTTACATTACAGTTAAAAAATAAAATATAATTAAAATAAAAATATATAATTGTAGAATGATTATCCCTGATTAAAAATAGTTTAGCTATTAGTTGGGTGATGACCGCTGCACTGTCCGCGGTGGACACAACTTAACGTGCACATGACTTATGTGGCAATACCACATCAGCAGATGTGACAATACATCAACATACGAGTCACTATAATTTTTATTTTTTATTTTTATTGAATAATATTAAACTATATCCTAGTTAATAAATTCTAGTAGGAAAGTGAGAATTAATAAAAAAATTATTAAATTTTAAATATTTATCTATTTAACATATCATATTGTTCGCAGACGTATAAACTCCGCCCACCATGAGCATGTGATCAATTTCAATAGTCAGGTAGAGTTTATTGATTCAATTAAGGTTTATCTCGTTTTAATTTCTTCAATTAGAAGTTAATCTATGTAAAAATTAATATAAGTAATAATATATTAATTTCTTTTTGAAGTCCTTGTATATTGAAATTATTGCATTGCATTGTAATACTTCACTTAATTAATGCATTATTTGTAAATTTGTAATGCATATATGTGATATTTTTTTTCCTAAAAATAAAATATCAAAATTATAATAAAAATATAAAATGACGATAATATCATAATTTAAAAATTGGTGAATGGAAAGATGATTAAAGTTGGCGTCTAAAATGAATACATATTACCATAAACAAAGGATTTGAAATCCCAAGAAATAAGGAAAATGACGGTTATAGTTTTAACCATTTTACACTTGTATCCTTATTGTATTTAAAATAAGATTAAGTAGATTATACATAATGAACGGTAGAGATGAATTATTAGTTCCTGCCTAAGCATTGGTTCTTATTTGATCCATTCTCTCTATATATATTTATATATGAACTAATTCAGCATATTCTCATCGTCTATTACATACTACACAATTAATCAATAATCATCTTTCTCTGGGCTATCGCTTCAAACCCACTGATCATGAATTAGTATTATATCACTTGTACCGCAAAATCAAGCATGGTGTAGCTCTCATTGAAGAGGTCAAAGATGTCGATCTTTACAAGTCCGACCCTAAAACACTCACAGGTTCATTTATCTATTCATCTTATATAGTTAGTATAATTGCATGTATATACATTAATGCTAAAGTGATGGATGCATATATACTCCGGTGGAAGACAATGAATGGTATTTCTTCACGCCACGAAGCCGGAAGAACCCGAACGGAGATAGGACGAATCGGTGCGTGGGCAATGGGTTTTGGAAGCCGGTGACAAAAGATACAGAATTGAAGCATAGAGGGAAAATCGTAAGGTACAAGAAGAATTTGGTGTTTTGCCATGGAAAACCTAAAAATGGGGTGAAGAGTAGTTGGATGATGCATGAATTCAGAGCTAATTAATGCTCGTGATCTCATGAAGGTCCCTCCCTTCAAATTCACACTACTTACCTGCCTTTTTCTTATCTATCAATTCATGCTTTTAATAATATTATTTAACGCATAATCACATTTGGAGATTGTTTAGTTATAATAAGTTGGGTCCCAATTATAAAATTGTTTGGTACATGCATGCATGCAGTTAGATGAATGGGTTTTATGCCGAGTATACGAGAAGTGTAAGAAAGTGGAAGAAGATGTTGATATTGATGGTGATGATGATGATGATCACACAGCAGCAGCAACAGTAGCATCTGAAGATTTGAAGATAAGTGCTCCTCCTCCTCTTCCATCTCTTAATCATCATCATCACCTTATTGCAGACCAAGATAATTGGGATTTGATAATGCGAGGGCATGTCCTAAATTATCCACAACACAACATATTTAATAATGTTAATATTAATCAACAACAACAAGTTGGGACATCTCCATCATTGCAGCTTCATCAACTTCCTGCTGCCTCTTCAAATTAAATTATGGTATGAATTATCAAACCCTTTATGTTACATATTTCATGAGCTCCAATTAATTAATGTCAAAATTCCTTTTATTTTCTTATATTTTATCTTAACATCTATTAGAGTCATTAAATTTACAAATTGTACAAAAATCAAATTAAAGCTTGATTTTTATGTTCGCTCTTTATGAATTATTTCTTTAAAAGAACAAAAAAAAAAAAAAAAACAGCCCAAACTTTGATTTTTGGTATAATTTAGTAATTCATCTCTCAATGTCTGCTGCAGGTAGATAATTGGAATTTCTGTGTGAAAGATTGGACAAGAGATCAAGAAAATCAAGAGGAAGGTGATATCCATCATAATTCATCACAATAGGAGCAGTGGAAGATTTGTACATTAATCAGAGTATAGTGCAGCAGCAGGAGATCGGACAAGATTTTAGCCCACTAATCAATCTACAACAAGAACATTTTCCTTGGGATCTTGATTATTTTGATTTCCCAAATTTCTGATTAATTTCCTTTTCTTTTATTTGTTGATCAAGGGTTTATGAGGTAGATTAATTAGTGTTTGGATTTTGTGATGGCTGCAGTGAATAGTTGGTAGATTAAATTTGTCTTTTGAACATATATAGTGTACATAAGAAAAACAATTCTTGGTGGGGTTGTATTTTCTAAATCTCGAGTTAATTGGAGATTTTGATAGATAATTTTTCTACAATTCGAATTGATAGCAGGGGCATTAACTTGCACAGCAATTTGTGCAAATTGATTATCATGTTAATGATTAAATTAATAAATGAAGAATAAACAGCAAATTAATTTTGTTGAGAGTTATGTCTAGCTAAAATCTGAATGTAGATGGAGAAATTAAGATTGGAACAGGTGACGTGATGGGTCGGATTTGGGCCAAAATCTTAAGCTCGATGGGCAGGTTTGGGCTAATTTTTGGGGCCAACGTACTCAAGCCCGCCCGACATAATTGTATTTAATATATAAATTATAAATATAAAATTATAAATATTATTATTGTAATTAATATATAATAAATATAAATTAATATACATGTTAAAGAATATATATAACTAAATAAATTTGAATTTAGTATTTATTTTTATTTAAAAGTATAATAAATGTCAAAATATATAAAGTGGAATTAAAAAAATTAAATATATATTCTTAATGTATTATAAATAAAAAAATATATAAAAAAATATAATTAAAAAATCACGGGCCCGACTTGAGCCCACCTCATTCATATAGGCCTGGCTTTGGGCCTAATTTTCAGGTCCGATTGGGCCATGGGCCGGACTTGAACATGTATATATAATCACGGGCTGGATCTGGACATAGGGAAGTTCGACCCATTGCCATCGCTAGGGTTAGTTGCTCATGTATATATCTAGACGTCAAATTATAAATAGAGAATTATATATTTACATTCTTTAGGAGAAATTAAGTCTTTCAAAAGGCTTGTGTTATTCATTCTCTGAGCCATTTCAGCCTTCTCACAATAATATGGGTTGGATTAGGAATTAATGCACAACAAATAAATAGAAAAGGAGTATGAAAGCTTCAAGTGATTTGGAGTTCATACCTCAAATGTAACAAAAGAATATAACCGCAACAGATCCTAGTTTCACGAGCGTGGCCTGCAAAACAAAATCGGAGAATGGTTGGAGTTTTCCTGGGAGAGACTCCAACGCTCAAGTCAGCGCGTTGTAGACTTGAGAATAGTGATGCAATGAATGTGTATATGATTATGATTAAGAGTGTTTTGAATGGAGATACTTTTTTCTATGAAAATGGATGGGGTATATATTATATAAAATATAAGGGTACAGAGTAACATTACCATGATAACTACCTTTGGTGCATAGTACATGTTGTTAGCATCCTCCCCAATCACTCAGAGCAATGTCAGCGGTGGTCTCTAATGTCTAGTTGGGAAGCGTCCACGTGGCGGGTAGCTATCCTGACACATGTCAGTAAGAACCTAACATGTGTCAGGTTGTTAGGTCACGCCTCTCGCATTGGTGCAGACCTATATAGGCTATATGGGCCTGCATGAGGCTCTTATAATCTAGGCTCATAACCAAACAAGGCCTATGAACAAGATATTAAGCTCTGTCATGTAGAGCTTAGAAGGCCCTGCTCCGTAAAAACTTTTTACTCTTATTAGACCCTTATTATTCAGAGCGCAATAGTCTTGATTCTCAAGGTTGCTCCTCGGACCAGAACCCTGTGGACTTAGAACCCTCAAGAACTACCAAGAGTATTTACTAAGTAACATATTCATACGAAGACAGCTCATATCATGCTTTGTTGATATTCGTCCATATCAATATGATATATAGAGGTTTAATTTAGTCAATGTCATATCCTCAAAACTTTAATTCATCTCCTTGAGTTCTTAGGACCTTTCATTCAATTTTAGCTCAGTCCAGATCGCAGCAATTATAATATTGTAAAGAAAAATATTAATACAAAAAATATATGTAGATGAGAGTAGTTCGTAATTAAGTAATTTCTATTTGTTTTATCAATTATTCTTTGAAAGAGCTTTAAATTGTCTTTGAGATTTGTCGGAAACTTTTTGGATTTGAAATTAGAGGTTTATAATTATGATGTGCACGACTTTCGTCTGTTTTATATGTAGCGCTAGATTGGCCTTGGCTTTTACATTCTACGTCTTTGAGGAGTGTGTTCGTCTTGTTTTTATATAACATTAGATGTGGTCACACCCCGTCCCTTTCGTCTTGTTCGGCCTATCTTTCTTCATTCACAGGTAGCACTCATAAACCTTCGAACTTCCTACTTTCTTCTTCACGATGCCTGTTCCTGGCTTGGACCATTTTCCTCTGCTTATCCCCCCAAAAAAGTCTCAAAAAAGAAAACGCGAAGTATTTTTGAGACTAAACTTTCCGCAGAGCTAGTACACCTATTTTATCAGAGGGGCACCGTAGTAATCTCATATCTTTTCCAGCTATACAATAAGGCGGAATTAATTATACGTCCTATCAAATGTCAGTTTCCCTCTACCTTTACCGCAACCATAACGTTTCTTGAGGAAATTTTACTGTCAATCATCGATTCTACGTCCTATCAACCATCCCTTTTAAATCCTGACTCTACACGTTTAAAGAGGTAACGTTTCATCTTCTTTTTTCCTCAATAAATACTTTTTCCTTCCTACTTGACCTTTTCATCTTCCTTGAGTCTGTGCTTTTTCGTCTTCATTTCCTTCTCAACAAGTTACTGATACGCGACCGCTTCTCTCCCGTTTGGTTATTAGTTGGTGCTCTCGTACTGCACTGTATTCCTCCTTTGGCCTCTCTTTCTTCATTCACAGGTATCACTCATAAGCCTTCGAACTTCCTATTTTCTTCTTCACGATGCCTGCTCCTGGCCTGGACCATTTTCCTCCATCAATAGCCACTGAAACTATTCTTCACTCTCTCAATCACCTTCTTGGCTCTACTAGGGGTTACCGAGTCCTTTTACCCAAAAGGGATGAACACCCCAATACCGTAAAAGCGCCTTCCATCGTCATCCAGCGTAGACAGTTCGAAGCCGGTTTACGCTTACCCATTCCTAATTTCTTCTGTGATCTATTTACTCGCTATGGGGTACCCTTTAATCAATTGAACCTTATGTCAATCAGAAAAGTCTCTTTCTTTCACATTTTTCTTTCTATGTATGGCTTCGAAAACACTCCGGAACTATTTTTCCTTTTGCATCGTGTAAATAAAAGCATTTATTTTCTGTATTTCTCTCCTGCCACTCACTTCGAGATCTATGGCAAATATCAGAGCATTGACAAATTCTGGTATTATGAATATTATGTTGTAACTCCTCCTTCATCCGAAGGGTGGGGCGTCCAATTCCCTTTGATTCTTGACCTTAAGACGGTACTCATCAGGTCAGGAGGTTCTGGCCTTCCCAACACCATAGTTGCCCAACTAGAACACATAATCAATACATCCTTCCGTCATTCTCTCGTTTCACCCTTTACCGAAGACAAACACGTTCTATCATTTTTTGACCTTTTCCCAAGTCACCCCTGGAGACCCTCTATGGGTATATACTCCTCAATTTCTAATTTCACTCCTCTCCCAAGCCCTCGTGTTTTTCCTTTTCTAGTTACTAACTTCTTTTCCTTGCAGCTATGTCTTGGGCCGCCAAGTTGAACGACTTGGCCACCACAAAAACGGCTCAGTTTCTTGCCGATCGTCGAGCAAAGAAAATGGAAGCCATTGCTTCCAGGGCGAGTGCTTCGGGAGCCGCTAACACTTCCTCTGATTCTCAAACCGTCAAAAATACCGAAGCTTTGTCCTTGGAGGGCTCCGCTGCCTTTGTAGGGATGAAGACCCTCGGAACACCTCGTTCCGAGCCAACACCAAACCCAGTCATGTCTGGCATGGCTCAAAGTTCTGCTACTCTATTCACCAGTATGTTTCCCGGGGAAGGTTCGTTGGCCTCCCTTCCTCAATTCCATTCCTATCATTTCCATGCGAATCATAAATTGTTATTTTTTTTTTTAGAAACTATTTCCACCACTTTTGCGACAGAGTTTCGAGGGGTCTCTAATCTACCTCCTTCACCCCCTCTGTTACTGTAATACCCCGTCTTTTTAAATTCCGAAATAAATGATATTCGAACGCGATAATTATATTATATATTAATCGTTGTAGTATATTAATGAGAGTTTCTATAAGTGAAGAAAAATTTTGGTTTAAGATGAAACCAAGGTCTTAAGTACTTAGTATTAAGAGAGCTTATCATTTAATTCTTCCCAAAGGACTTATAGTTATTATTATTATTATTATTATTAGATAACTATAATGAGAACATAGTATAAGATAGTACTCCTATACATATATATATATGTGCATGTATGGTTGGTAATTTAATAAGTGATTCTAAATGAAACTACATATATATTTATACATATCGTATGTAATATTGCAATTGGTGTAAAAGAAGACACCTAATTAAAAGAAACACTTTGAACATTAATACCACCGTGTAGATGGTAGAGTGAAAGTCTTACATCACAGATTTTACCTCTAATCTAAAGAAAGATATTACATCAATAAGTACATACATAAAGGAGAGTATGAAAGTCAAAAAGGGGGATTATAAAAGAACTCAAATCTAGAAAAAGGAGGATGTGGACGGCTGCTAAGTGAGGGAGGCATAAACGACACTTCTACACTCTTTCTCAGAAATCAGAACCTGCAAAAATACCAAGTTAGACCAGTAAGATAAAAATAAGAAGTCAAAAAGCTGGAACAAGTTGAAAGAATGAAAGGAATAAGGCTGCAACTGCTGCATATTTTTTCTACTCTAGGTAGGCAAGATCTAAACAAGATTCATAAGTACCAATCAATGTGGTAGTGTGCTGAAATGGTAAACTGAGCACAAGGCTCAAGGAGAAAGAAAAGAATCGGTTGATTCAAAGGGGAAAACTTCAAGTGTGTTTTATACTATACCCATACTCCTTACCTGCAAAATCAGAACTTAGAGACAAATTTGGAAGCCATCACATCCCATATTAACACTATATATAAGTGCATCCCCCACACCAACTCACACCCTTCTTAACTCACACAAAATTATCGCAACTGTGGAGTCACGCTGAGTCAACAAAGAGTGAAATAGTGGAAGTGCTTGAGGTAAGGAATTTAAAAGCTTTAGCTATGCATATAGTTCATATCTTCTAGAGTTTTAAATTATGATTATGCTTAAACTATAAATAGTATCCTGCTCTCCTAATTAATCCATGAAAACAGAAAAATATATATACATATGTTGTAATATGATCAGTAAAGGCCGGAGTATGAACTTAGTATATATGTTCATAGTTTTGAAACAAAACATAGGCTAGTACATAGAACCTAGAAATCAGAAAATAGCAATTTTTATCAGAAAATAAGGAGCAGAGTGAGTACATGTCTGTCAGGTTAAGCAGTTATAAAGCAGAACATATATGTATAGTTAACTGAATAATAACTTGAAGGTTAAAAAGGGGTTCTAAGCTCCGGATTAGCAAACAGTTCATGATTTACAGATCATCTCATATTTATAAAGAATCAGTAGGCTGCTAACACTACACAACCACAAGCACTTAAAGACAGAAAGCACCTAGTTAATTAAAGCATAAGACTTAGCTTAAGCTGATGATTTTCTCGGTGAAGAAAAGATCAACAGAATGTTAACTCCCACCAAACTCCCAGCAGGCCATCAAACATCCCCAAGCCAGAAACGGGAAAATCTTAGAAATCTATGAAAGCATAACATGTAGAATAAGTTAAGTTTTTTTTAGCAAAACAGAAATTTGATGGAATTAAGACAAACACTTACCTTCTTGGACATCAGAAAAAAATCGAGCACCACTGGAATAGAAATTTAGGGAGATATAGAGAGCTACTGGAAACAAAGTTAATAAGAAAGGAGTCTTAGTTCAAACCATTAACATGCAGAAGCAGAATCGAAAATTAAGTAAGAACAGAAAATAAAGAAAGATGAGATCTTTTACCTTGAATTACCAATTAGCTTCCATAAGAGAAGTCTGGAGCTAAGGAGGTTTCGTTTCCTGAGTAAACAATAGAAATAGATCGAGAGTTCAGAAATAGAAGTTGAGAGAGTAGAGAATCTGAAATTTGAAACCGAAATTTAAAAGAAAAAAATTCAGAAGACAGAACATAAGGGATGGCGAAGCACTGACGCGCCACTGGGAAGAACCAAATCGAGAGTTTATGCTTTTAAGAAATGGAAAATCGAAACCCAAATGTAACAATTGAATCGAAAGAAAAAAAAAAGATTTAAACTAAAGCTCGAGGAAGATTTAAATGAGAGAGAACAAGGTCTCACCCTGGAGTCTCGACGGCCGAAATCCGACGATGGTAAGAGCCCCAACGAGCACACCCCGGCGCTGGGGCGTGGCACCGAACAGAGACTGAAAGGAATGTCGCCGGAGAAGAGAGTACCGCGAGCTGAGAAGGGAGGAGAAGGAAGGAGATTTAGAAGAAAATCAGAAAGAGAGATAGGCGATAGAAGAAAGAAATGGGAGGGGGAAGGAAGTGTCTGGAGAGAATAAGGAAAATAAGGAGAAGAAAGAAAGGAGGTGGAGGCCGGGGGAAAAAAAAAAAAAGGATTAGGGTTAGCCTAAACTTAATCTTAAGAGTAGGATTAGGGTTATATTAGATTAAATTAAGATTTTAGGATTAAGGTGGGAGGATTAGCAAATGTTCATGGGCCAAGAGTGCAAGTTACTGGGCTCAAACTTAATTCATAATTGGGTCGAATCATTCTAGCGGGCCTAGCATGAATTAATTGGAATGGGCCAATTTAAGTGGGCCGAAATCTTCTAATCTTATGGGCCAGACCCTTAATCAATATTAAGGGGTTGAAATTTATTTAGTTGGGCTAATAGCTAGTAGTTTAATTGGATCAAGATCTAATTAATTTGGACTATATCCAAGTGTAGAATATTACTATTGACCTTAAGGGAATTATTTACTTAGCTAGAATTTAATCATGATAGTAATGAAATTATAAACAATACTTAAAGTGTATTAACTTACAATAAATTATTTAAATATTTTGACTTAAGGATCAAAATATTCAATTAGAGCTAAATTATTTATTTTTACCCACTAATTATTTATTTGGGTAAAAGAGTGAGAAGTAAAATCATAATTTGATTAAGAATTTAACGACACCTCTAGATAAAGGTACTCGAAGAATAGTCGAGTTAAGACTCGGGAATAATTATCGAAAATAATAAGGATAATATTTCCTTTCAAAGTAGAAAATAATGTATATACTCAAATGAGTATCTCACCTCGTAAACTCGATTAAGGTTACGCTGGGAGGATGTACTAAGCAAGAAGATCGAATTTAATTAGAAGAGGAAGCGAGCCAGGTAGGCTTTCTATCCTATACATCAAGTGTAGGCTTTCTTCTACAAAATAAAATATGTGTGCTCATATGCATTTATGTTATTTTATTTCGAAGAGATTTTGAATTGAAAATATGTTTCAAGTATTGTCTGCCATAAAATGTTTATGATTTTCGTATGATACCTATCTGCTCAGTGAAGTTAAAAGAATCGAATTCGGGTCCCAGTTGGATAGCTATCCTACTAGGACTAGTGTACACAAAGTAACCGTGAGTCATCGAGCGGGTTGGCCGGTTAAAGTGACCGTGAGTCATCGAGCGGGTTGGCCGGTCAAGGTGTTCGTGGAAGGTGACCACCTTCCCGACACAAAGAAGAAGAAGTTACAGATATGGTAGATTACTAAAGAACTTAGATCATGATCGAACTTTAAGATTTCACAAAAAGATTTTAGTAGACATAGGTTCTTTAGAGACAAAATCCCTATGTTTCACTTACAATGGCATGACAATTATATTTGTATGTGTGTGATTTTGGCACGTGTCTACTGAGTACAATTTGTACTCAGCCCTGCATATATTTATAAATGTGCAGGTTGAGCGATGATGAAGGAGGAGTGCTACGTTCGGGCTTTCTGTCGATCTCTTATTAATTGACTCTTGGGGGTTCTACGTGTCTTCACACATGTAGAGCTTTTAGCGATCCAAGTAACTTTCCGCTGCCAGTATGAGATCATTATGTACTAAACCTAAGACTCGAATTTCTTTCATGACAAGTTATTATGTATTGAGCATAAGACTCAAGTTCTTTCTTGCTAATCATACGATGAATTATTCGCCCAATTATGATATTGTTGTTTAGTTTCAGTTTCGTCCTTATTCCATTACCCCATTTCTATCCCGAATTCTTTACTCCCTTCCAAAGTCACGGTTTCCCCGACTTTACTACCCTTAGTGGAGTGCGGGCGTGACAGTTACCTGGGTCATGGAGCGAGACTCCCAGCTCTGACGAGCCCTTAACCAAAAAAGCAAGGCTCCTATATCGAGGCCCTTCCTCGGACCCCGGTGGCCCTATTTCTACTGCTTCTGATCCACCGAAGGCAATTTCTACTTGTACCCCACTTGTTACTTTTGTTGCCTCTCAGAAACCGTCAGAAATGGAGAAAGCTCGTGTTGCCAGTGCAGTCAAAGCTCTAAGCGTGCCCTACCCACTCCAAGCTAAGGCTGATACGCCTGATAGGAAACCCTCTTCCTCGTTTAGTGGATCCTGCCTTAAACTTCGCGGTGCTGAAGCTGCCGACTTTCTTAACTCATGTCCTCGCGAGAGCGATTGGATGCATACCCTATCCCTCTCCAGTTCTGAGTTAGATGTGTGTGCGGCATGCCATGAGCTTTCTGTAAGCACCTCTCATTTCCCTATTAAAATCTCTTAATAGATCTTTAGATTATATCGCATGACTCATCCTCCTGTTCTTTTAACAAGCTCGCGCCTACCGTACTGCCCTGACTAGTAGAGCCATTCATTACAACAAGGCTCGGGCAGAGCTTACTGAGGTTAGAAAAGAAAAAGATTTATGGCGTGCGCGGATCGATAGCTGTGATACACTGCCACGCAAACTGAATGAGCTGAAAGAGCTCCATGAGAGTGTCAAAAGAGAACGTGACTCTCTAATGTTTGACAAACAGAAGATGGCCGAACAACTAGCCCAACTGCAGAAGTCTATGGATAGCCATATCTAGTGTCTCAGGACTCAGGTCGAGGATCTCTAACGAAAAGCGGCCCACGACCATTCCACATATCTTTAGAACTTATCCTCTACTGCGTCCGAGTCACTGCGGGAAGGGCGCGAGTTAGGCAAGAAAATTGGAGTAGGACTTTGTCATTCCCAAATTCTAATGAGCCCCTATGGACAATGCCTTTTTAATCGGCTAGGGCAAGACCTGCTAGAGGCTTTTCTTCATTCTCACAGTTTCGGATGAGAATACTGAAACCCCTAACCGCATGGACTGTTCGTATTATTGATAAGACCTGCGCGCAGCTAGGCGTAATCGACCGGGTAGAACAGGTTAATGTGAATAAAGTCGTGAGGTAACATGCAGTTGTAAATTTTCTTAATTCACTCCTTAGTCTATTCTCCTATTTAGATTCTTAGTTTGTTTTGCTACCCAAAATAAAAGATTTCTTGCAGTTGTCTTGGACTTTTAAACGGTTAGGTAACATGCCAATTTCAACTTTTTGCTAGTGTAAATTTTATTAGTATAGTTCTATCACTCCCTTTTTCTTTCTTTCTACTTCACGTGAGGGAGTGAGTTATTAAGAGGGTAAGCTTAATATTCTAATTAACTTTACCATTCTTGATTGATAATTTGATTCACTAATAATTGATGTTTCTCTTAATCATAATTAATCACCTTCACTAAATCCACTAAGTATTTTATTAAGAAGGCTTGCATTAATCACAAACATTTGAATACCAATCACTTAGTTGGTACTAATCAAAATCGTAAATCACTTTAATGATTACTTTCCTAATGACATTGCATTCATTAACTTAATCACCCATTACTAAAATTGTTTCTAAAATCATAATGGTTCTAATGTCATAAATTTCTATTATAGCTTGCTTTCATAGTCTTATAAATGATTGCTTTGAAATTGTCAATCCAGTTATGATGACATTAGCTACTATCAAGCACCACTAATGGCTCATTCTCACTTAATTATTGAGACTCGATCTCGTAACTCGGATACAAGTTCGTAAACTTTGAGGGCCTTGCTAATTTATTTGGGAGTAAAAAGTCGGGGCATTACACTTCTCTTCTTAGATGTCAGCTCTTTGAAAAACTTCAGGTAGGTTGGAACGTTTTCTGATCACATCCAGAAGTGGGAGATTGACATTCACTTTGGAGAGCATCTTGTATAAGTCAAGGAACTGCTGGTCCTGCTTCTCGTTTCTAAGTCGCCCTGGAAAAGGAATAGGAGGCTTATAAGGATTTTCTGCCTTATGAAGCTCTCCTTCCTTTCCTTTCTCTTCAGGAGGGGCATGTGTAGTGCTCTCCTCCTCCACCTTATCACCACTTTCATCAAGTGGCATCTCCACTTTGTTGTCGACTACCTTCCCGCTACGCAGAACTGTAACGGCCTGGGCATGCTTAGGCTAACTGGGAAGCTTGTCTTTCGTGTTCAACTGAACAAGCTCTCCCAAAGTGTTTGCCAACTGTCCCACCTGAGTCTCGATTCTCTTCATAGATGTCTCCACTGTCTCGAACCTCTGGTGGTTGGCTTGGATGAACTTGTTCAAGTTCTCCTTCACTAATGACTTAGGTGGGCCCTGATGCTGAGCCTGATGCTGCGGTGGCGGTGCGAACTGCTGCTACGATGGCATAAAATGCTGAAACCCTATTGTGGTGGCATCTATTGCCCTTGCTGAGGCTGTTGCCTCCAAGAGAAATTAGAGTGATATCTATAGCCCGGGTTGTAGGAGTTCGAGTATGGATCGAACTTAGGCCGAGGCTGGAACCTTGCAGTGCATTCACTTGCTCCTCGAACTCGATAGGTGGATCTACTGTGCTGGGACATATGTTAGCTCCATGCCCGAATTCTCCGCAGATGTCGCATGTCTCATTCCCATAAGCTCTGCGCGGCTTCTCATCAGCTATTCGAATAGCTTGCACTTGCCCAATCAGCTCTGCTAGTTGTCGGACCATGTGATTACTAGATTTAGCTTCATTCACCTTCTTCTTCTGAACCCAAGAACTCCTCTACTGAGAGTTATCCGCCATGGTCTAGAATATCTTGGTGAGCTCTTCCACTGTCTTGCTCCCGATGTCACCTCCAGCTGCATTATCGACCATATATTGAAAATTCTGATGCAAGCTCACATAGAAAAACTGATTGAGCAACTCTGGTGGAAGATTATGATGCGAACACTGCATTTGTAGGCCTTTAAAGTGCTCCCAAGCCTCGTGGATCGGCTCACCATCCATCTGGGTGAAATTCACCAGTTGTGATATCACCTTCTGAGTCTTCTGATTCAGATAGCATTTAGACATAAACTTCTCCGAGACTTGGTTCCAGTTCTGCAAAGAATTAGGTGGCAGAGACATGAACCAAGTCTTCACCCGGTCCTTCAGTATATACGGAAAACACCACATCTTCAGTTGGTCTTCGTTCAGCCCTCCAAGAGGGAAGGTCTGAACTATGGCGCAGAACTCACGTATGAAGTTCAACGCGTCTTCTGCGGGTATTCCATAGAATGACGGAAGCTGATTAAAATGGATGCACTTCAGTTCATAATTCCGAGCAGCTTGACCCAGTACAATCGGTGATGCTAAAGCCCCTATGATTGGCCTGGCCAAGTCTCTCATCTGACGAGCGGCCATCACTGTTCTCAAGCTGGTCTCGCTGATATCTGTATCAGATTCCTCCGAGTGATGTGAATGGTACTCCAATTACAAGAAATTCTCGTTCTCGTATTCTACGTCCAGGTTTGCTGCTTGCAGAACTCACCGGCGATGCACGTTATCAAACACGAGTGCTAGTCTCAAATTCAGACTTCGGCGCCCGTGCATAAACGACCAATCACCACAGCAGACGAGTCAAACGTAACTTGCGGGAAAAGCTCCTAAATAAAAATAAAAGGAAATAAATATGTAAACACAACTGACGCAAGACAAACACGAAACAATACGAGATAATCACACAAAACAAGAAGAAAAGAAAGAAAAAATCACAAGAAACAAAAACAAATAGCACTAAAAATTGACACGCCTATGCTTTTCCCGGCAACGGCGCCAAAATTTAGTCAACCTATTTTGTATATCTAGATCCTCACAATTAACGAGGTCTATTGTACATGATAAGTTGACCCTAGTCGAATCTCGAAGGAAAGCTATGCAGGGCTATCAATTAGTAATACTATATGACACTAATTAGAACACTTCTAATCACTCTATTCAATTAGAGAGATTTAAGCTAATCTAATTAAAGCTATTAAAGAAATTGATAACACCAAGAGATTGAAGCCTAGGACTTAGACATTCATTCATTCAACAATTAATATCTTATCCAATCATGCATTTGGTATTCAATCATGATTCCCCTAAGTTGTTTAACATCTAACCAACGTATTTGATTATTAAACGGCGATCTTAACTCTCGTATGTGCATCACACAAAAGGAAATTCAATAATTAAATCACAAATTTCAATTCCCACGTTACCGATTAGATTTGGGGGTTGATTAATTCTAAGTCGAACACAATAATAATATCTCGATCTATTCTAACATTTAAGGCGAATTAAATGTTGATCAAACATCTAATTCAATTCAAGTACAAGAATTAATTAACAAGCATACATGAATAAATATATCAATTGAAGAATTTAGAACATCTAAACCCTAGAGAAAATTTAAGCACTCATGGAGATTGGAGATAAATCAAGAAAGAAATCCATAGATAAATAACTTACTAAATCAATTCCAAGATCCAAATGTAAATTGCTCTTCAATCGGAAGGAAGTAGCGTTTCTACCAACTAAGAAGGCGTTGAAAAAAAGTGTCTAGAAAAATAGAATGAGAGAGTGTTTTTAATAACTGAAAAACTCATCTTAAGCGTGAGGAATCTCGCTCTTAAATCGCGCGCAGCGGCGGCTGGGGATCCAGTGCGCGCTGCACGCTGCCTTCTGTCTTCGTAGCCTCGCTGGGCCAGCGCGTGCTGGACCCGGCATTCTGCCCTCACCCATATCACGCCTCCAACACCTACTGGACCTAACGTTTTGTACCAATTTAGATTGCCAACCTAACGGGCGTGGCATGGCTTGCGCCCGCGTGGTGGCTTTGGTTGCCCAGGCTCACTTCCCGGTCGTCTCTCTCACCTCTGACTCGGTCCCGGCTCACCCGATATACTCCCTCGGATCAATTTGCACTCCTTGGGCACCCTTTTCAACACAACTTCACCACCATCTACCTATCAATCAAAATTCAAAACTCGGCATAAAAATGGACTAAAACATGATGGAATTAATGAAATAAACTATGACACGAGACTCGAGACACGACTAAAACACGAACAAAAACATACTAAATAGTTGCTAGTAGGTCAGGAAGAGGATATGAATAATGAATCCGTGGTCAACGTGACCGAGAAGAACAAGAGGAGGCACAAGTCCCTAGACGAAGATGCTGCCATGGAGACCCGAGTGGCTCAGGTCGAGGGGATCATGGACAAGCACAACGGATTTCTCGAGGAGGTGGTTAAGAGGGTCAAGGCGATTGAGGAAACGAACGAGGAGTTCAAGAATCAATTGTTGGGAATGCTTAACGAGATGAACCGGAACATGCAAGAGGAGTTGTGTGCGATAGTTCGAGAAGAAGTAAGTTTGGTGCTTGCGGGTATCATGCCTAGGTTGGAGACCATGGAAGGGAGGACAGTCTAATTCGAGCAGGCCATGGCTAATGGGGATAGGGGAGGTGCGGAACACCGGATCGAGACCGATGGCTTTCAAGGGATCGAGAAATGCTCGAGAGGTGAACGAATTCTTGTGGAGCATGGAGTGTTACTTTGTGGCCGCCAACATAAGAGATGATGACACCAAGTTACAAGTGGTCCCGTCTTACTTAATAGATGTGGCATTACTATGGTGGAGACGGAAGGAGATGGAGATAGAACGAGGCATGTGTCGGATGACAACGTGGGACGAATTCTAGGTCGAGTTTAAGAGACAATTTGTCACGACGGCACTTGATTAATTATAGTAAAATTGAAAAAATCGTGATTAGGAAAGGAAATTTAGAAGTAAGGATAGAAATCCAGAAAACTTTACATTAAATAATTTCTCAATTTAAAAAATATATGTATTTTTTAATGTAAATATATAACTCTATTTATAGCTGTTAGCATTGGGAGGTTGTCTCCATAATGGGCTACGAGAGTTGATGTGACACAATTTGATTAGTTTTTGAATATTTATGTCTATCAACTTCGAAATTTAAAAAATATTCATATTAATTATAGTCATAAGTGTATCTTATTTATTGAGATGTTGTATATAATATTATCCTGAATATCAAATTAATATCGTGATCAATTAAAAGTTCTTATGGAATTTCTTCGTCTACAAATGTCTCGTAAAATGTGAATTTATTATATAATTTATACTTATATCAAATTATTTTTTATTTCTAGAAAGACTTTAGTAATTTCAAGTAGTTTACATGACATCGAATTTAGATAATTTCTTATTCGTATCAAGGAATTCTAAATTTTGGATTTAAAAAAATTTAATTTATGACCATATCATATCAAGGTGATGCACTAGATTTAATTTGTAAATATTTTATACTCATCTTTTATCTCTAAAGATTGGATGTCATTAACCATTCTACGCTATTACGTCTCCGTTATTCATTGGTAGGGGCTAAAGCCCCCTCTTGAGCTTTATTAGATCCGTCATGTTAACATGATAAATTTTCTAATATGCTTATACTATATATTTTAATTATTTGTGAAATGAAAAAAAAATGAGTACATGAGAAATTTCATTATATTATCCTGAAATTAGGTCTTTTTTATCTTTTATTTTTAAGTGAATGTTTTTTTATCTTTTACTTATTAAGGTGGGTATTTAGATTTTAAATTAACATGTTATAAATTATCATAAAATAAATAAAGTGTTTAGACTTTAATCATTATTAAAGATAATCATTTTTAGTCATAAAATCGAATCTATAAATTAATCATAATTTTCAAATTTTAAAGAACAAGTACTCCTTTTGTTTCCACTTCAATTATCTTATTTGATTATAATAATACACTCA
Source organism: Leonotis leonurus (assembly GCA_026898415.1). NCBI lineage: Eukaryota > Viridiplantae > Streptophyta > Magnoliopsida > Lamiales > Lamiaceae > Leonotis > Leonotis leonurus. The sequence continues at coordinate 1,740,144 of JAPKLX010000040.1, forward strand.
TTTGAATATAAAATAGGACAATTGAAATAAGGAGGACCGAATATAAAACTACAATTTGAGAACTTTGGTTCTATATAAAGTTAAGTGATAAGAATGTGGCATACCTTCGCATGGAGTAGGGAATGTGCTTTATTTCAATGACAATAAAACTATAATACAAATTTATAATCATAAAAATATTATATTATATATAATTAATTTGTTAAATATAATATTAGCACAATAAATTGGTTTAATAAATATAATTAATTTGTTAAATATAATAATTAAATGTTAAATTTAAATATACAAATAACATGTATTATTATACCCATCTATCTCACTAAAAATGGCATATATTCCATTTTAGAATGTTCTATTATTACTTGTCACTTTCTATTTTTGAAAATAATAAAGGATGAATGAACTAATTAATTATTCTAATTTATTTTTTAATTACATAATTTATTTATTGATATCAATATGAAATTAAATAAATTGACAAATTTCAAAAATATTTTTATTAATTCATTTTTTAATTATTTTATTTATGATTCAGTATTAATAGGTAATTAAAAAATATATATTTATTTATTAAATTCATATTTAAGTAAAATTAAAATTAATTATGTATGAATATAACAAATAGTTGAATATTAGAACTATATCATTTAAGCATTAAATAGCATAACATTATTTTTCGTGTAAAAAATAAAGAAAGAGTGATAATATAAAATAGTCAAAAAAATTGTAAAAGACAGACAAATAATAGCCACCAACATAATAATAGTTAAATTCTAGCCATTTATAAATTTCTTATACTAAAATACCCTTGTAATTATATTTTACATTTTTGAGTATGAATAGTATGAATTGTATTGAATCGTACCCTTTATACGTGATACTTAATTTTATTAAACTGTATGTACGTATGAATCGTATGAATCGTATGAATGAATATTATTCATACCTTTCATACCATTCTTACTATTCATACAATTAAATTTAAATAGAAGGATATTTATGATAATTCACATTCAAAATTCTAGAATTTAAATAGTATTATGTTTGTGGCTATTATTTGTCTTTTACTATCTTATTTGGCTAATTTGTATAATTAACTCATACAGAAATCACTTTTAACATGACATATGGAGGTATATCACAATATTTTTTTACCAAATCATGTCATCTTTTTTAGAATATTATATTATATAATATTTTCTTCATCCCGATAATAACGATCCATTTATCATTTTCTTTTTGAGTAAAAATAACACATGAAATGTTTATTGATTTTAAAATGAGATAGACACGTAAAATGAAAGTTGACGAACTATAGTTTACTTCATACCATCATACTTGGTTGTATTTTTTGGGATCTTCATTGCTTTGGTTTGTTCTCAAACTTGGCTTGATTTATAGGAGCTACTTCGGTTTTTGATGCTTGATGTTTTCAAAAGAAACGAGCCTGCTCTGCTACTGCTAGGCTCAATTCATTTCATTAAAAGGTAGACTAAGTAGCATACACCCGTCTTGAATAGAATGGTCCGTCTTTTTCCAGATTCCAACAGAAACAAAAACAATGAAATGGAAACTCCAAATAAATATAGATTCCTTATTTATGTGCTAAAATTAACTAGACACAAGAGCCAACTTTATGGCTATATCTTCAGTGACCATTCGCAACAGTGCCATTCGCAATGGCCTTCTTGGCGTAGAATCTTCGGTATTTGGAGTCGACTTCCGTGAGATAATACGTACCTGGTGCAAGAAGACTGCAGTCTTTGCTTGTGATGAAGTCCTTGCCTCCATATCTGTGCTCCATTAGCTTCATCAGCTCAACGAATTTCTCTGGTTCCAACTGCATTAGGAGAGTGAGTGGTAGTTAGCAACAAATATCTCTACAAAGAACAAACGTATCAAAGATTACAGCAACTATAAAGCCAGAACCGAACCCCCACGCACCTCATGCCTAGACTTCAACTTCTCTGCAACGCTCATAACAGATACAATGTTGGAGAGGCTAAAAGGAGCTTCTCCCTCAGTGAAACGGAGAGAGAACATGGTGGCTGATAGACCACTGCCGTAAGAAAACAATATGACCCTCTTCCCGGCCTGAAGAAGAAGAGGAAAAATTAGTCAAGGAAAGAAAATCCTCGTGTTTTGTATTGGACAGTTTTCATATATCCAAAAGAAAGCTGAAATCACAAGATGAACAGATCATTACCAGATCGCTACTTTTGTTGTGGATGAGGGAAGCAAATGCAGCATAGAGTGATGCAGTATACATGTTGCCGACTTGTTTTGGGATGAGAGTAGTTGGTTGCACCTTGGCGTCATAGAAAGGTTTCGCCACTTGTTGAGATGCCTGCAGAAAGACTTAATGTTAGCCCAAAGATATCTGTAACTAGCGGAATAGCAACAAAAATATCATCGATGAAAAACAGAGAAAATGGAAAGATAGTGAGAACCTTCTCAAGATCACGACTTTGGTAGCTCTCTTCAATGCTTAGTGATGAAAATGGTGCCAGCTTTTCTTTAGCTGCCTCATCAATGGAGCTGAGAATTCATACCAGAAAGTCAGGTAGGCAGAAACAATTTATAACCAACGTAAAAGCTCTCTACAGATGAAGATAATAATGTTCACCTGGCATTCCTCAAAAAGTCATTGAACAGCATTCTAGAGAAGCTTTTCTGTACAAGCTGCAGAAATCAATAAATAAACAAGGAAAAGTCAACAACGCTTATTCAATATTTATTCTTTTGTATTAAAATAATACAGGGGAAACAATAATTATGTACCATGTTTAGCATGGGACTAGTTTGCATCAATTACCTTGTTGTATGGAGAATGAAATACAACGTAGTCGGCATCCAAGACCGAGAACTGCTTGCCCTCCATCTTCTCAAACCTGTCGTAAGTAACAGTTAATACCAGTGATAGAAGAACAGAGATGCAATAGCAAGTCGATTGTCTACTGAGCTCACTTTTGACAAAAGCCTTTGTAACAAGCATCCAGTGCCATAAGGTAACAAGTCTGAGAAAGCTTTCCATCAACAACCTACAAGCATAGCTTCAGCCGTAAGAGAAACAAACAAATAATGCTGCAACTTCGTAGTTGGATATGGTAGAAGTTATATGTGACAAGAGTACAGTAAGAGAAAAGGGATTCAGAAGAAACTTACTGGATATTCGCTGGCAAGGTCCGGCTTGTAAAAATCATAAACATGAGCCATGTGACTCGACCTAAGCTTGCTTTCAAAAGCAATGGGAGCATTTGGTCCTATTAGCATGGCAATAGCTGCAGCCCCGCCAGTAGGTCTAGCTGGTCCCTCGGCATATACCTATTATTGATGCAATCATGAAACAGGTTAAGGAAGAAAACAAGAACTTCTCGTATTTTATAGAATCTAAATCAGCAGCCATGTTGATAGAAGGGAAAACAGAGATCAGAAGATACAATGTATACTGCTTGATTAGCATTTGTGAGAATTAACTTTGAACTCCTTTTACTTTTCCCTAAAAACAATAAATTTAAGGTAAAAGGTTATAAAGATGATGATCATACTGCACTGTCAGTGCAGACGACAAGTCCATATCTTCCATCCCAAGAACTGCTCTCCACCCAATTGACACAGTTAAATAGCGCTGCAGTCCCCCCGTAGCAAGCATTGCTTGAGTCAACACCTTCGATGTCAGTATTTCCACATTTCTGGTCATACACAATGATCAATGATCAATATATATATGGACTACGGAAAAATAAATAAAGCTTTAATCTTAGTATTGAAATTAAAGGTTAAAACTGATGTGGTCGCATGTACTCATGAAAAACCAGAACAGCTCAGAAATATTGTTGCAGTAAGTCAATTTAAATGCAGATAATTAGCCAAAATACCTCAAAGATCGGCATCAAAAATGTCTTAATTGATTTGCTTTTGTCAAGTACAGTCTCGCTCCCAACCTCAAGGCGTCCAATCTGCTTCGGATCAACATTGTACTTTTCTAAAAGTGAAGTTACCGCTGTCATACTGAAAGATCAAGAAGTTGAAATTAGCAAGAGAATTCAAGGTGACCAAGTTGTTATTTACTATTTTCGATGTGATATTAAGCAAGTGAACCAAATGTCTCATAATACTGCAGATCTTTGTGAGACAACGTCCAATTCATATTAATTGATGCAATAGATTTGTTAAGTATTTATGCTATTTTGATACATTCTGAGTTAGACTGATATGACTAAATCTTACCAAAAAGATATAGTTTTCCTGATTAGCACATAATGTTTACAAACTACGATGCACAAATAAAGCAATAAACATAAAAGATAGTTTTCAACTCAACGGTGACCAAGCTAATTGATCAATAACAGATATTCTGTAGTTCAATGTTCACATAATGTTCTAACAAGAGGCTCACATAACCTTTCAACATATAAAGCAATGCATGTAAACATAAAAAAATGTCATACAATCAGCTCAATCCCCTCGATCGATACAGGAACATAGATCAATTACCTCATGGAAATAACATCTTCAACCTCAGAACAAAATGCCATGCAATCTTGGCCAAGCCCAATTGTGTACTTCCCTTTGCTTGCTCCATCATGAGCTTCAAGCACCTCCTGCAAAACCACGCATAATTGGATTTGTTAATCGAGGTGAACACATTCTTAACTTCAATAAACTATATAGTTAAGATTTCCAAATACAATCGTGCGAATTCCTATAAATGATAACTAAAAGATAACCAGTCGTATAGAGCACCAATTGATATGGATATATGCTACGATCTATTTTCCTCCCATCAATAAGGAACTGCAGCAAACAAAAGGAAGAGGAAGCTGCAAAGTGAATCTGAAAGTTTTTAATTCTTTTCCCTTGTTTAAATCCCAGAGATTTAAATTTTAAAATAAAAAAACTGTAAAAAATTGATTGCCATGGAGAAGAAGAGCTCCATAGCAGAGAAATTTTCAAAATGCCAGGTGGGCCCACAACAGAAATTTTCTCAAATGCAACATCAATGAAATCAAGAAAGCTAAACAGTGACGTTAACTCCAAAAGAAATTCATTCAACGGAATTTCTTTTTCATTCTCAAAACCCAGATAAACACACATACACGCAAAATCGAACAAGGTCAAAGCAGTCTAGCTATAAGGAGATAAAACAGTCTGCAATTTGTTGTCTTCATGCTCGGGATGTTTCAAGAAGCTTCGATTCAAACTTCGTATTCAAACAGAGAAAATTTGGCAGAATTAGTCTCACCTGCTTGATGCAAGTGGGAGGGAAGTAGATTTCCATGGCGAGGATCCCGACATTCTTGGCCATCTGGATTTGTTGAGTAGAAGAAGCGAAGGAAATATAGCGGATCAGTAAAAGCAGTAGACGCAAAGAGAGAGAGAAGGGTAGGTGGAGAGTAGAGAGAGGAATGGGAGGTGCGTGAATTTGCAAGGTGGTGGCGTGTAGTATATATAGAGGGAGAGAGGTGAAGAAGGTGAAATGAGCAAAGAAATGGGTTGTATTGAGTGAAAAATTCTGATTATCTTTGCTTCCTTCTTGCCACAGCCCCCAAATGCAGACTTCTTCATTTTCCACTCACCAACCAACCGTATTCATTTCATTTACTATTATTATAATACCTTTCCCCCCACATTTTCTTTTCTTGCAAAACCCTTTCTTTATTTTTTATTTTTTAATTTTTTTAAATAAAATCTACACCCTATTCAAATTGTTCAAAATAAATAGTTCCATATTCTAATTTGTGGATTCAATAAGTATTGTTTGTCGTATTAGGGATGTCAATGTTTTACCCATTATTGAATGGGTAAATAATTTTGCTTTTAGAATCAGAACAAAACTGTATAGTCATATTCAAATGGGTTTGAACCCTATAAAATCAATCGTGTTCTTGGTTTATAATTAGAATGGTTACGGTCGGAACTATGCGGCAATTGAAACCATTAATGTTAATTTGTTACGATTTTTACATTAAATCAAGAAAAAAATATTTCATCTGTCACCAATATTTTTAATATTAGAAACTTTTTATTTATAGCTAATGGACCCGTTTAATTTGATAAATCCAATTCGGTTAAAAGTTATAAATCTTGTAAGACTCAAATCCTACTCAATACACACTTCAATAAAAAAAAATAACAATTGAAACTCAAATTTCATTAATTACTACATTTTTTTCACACAAAATCAAAACATTATATTAAACTATGTATCTGATCAAACTGTTAAAAACATTTTTGGACAAAAAAAATACTATATTTTAAAATATAAAGAAAAAAATTATGTTTATTATTATCCTATAAATATGTGTTATTAACGAAATAGAGTGAGTATAACTGTATAATTATCAAAAAAGAGTTTTAAATGTTGTATGAATTGGTTGTACGTTCAAGTTTCTTGAACCTCATTTAGGGCCGCAAAATATTTTCTGCATTAATTATTTGTTGCATACTTTTTACTTATTAAATAGTGAAGCATTAATTAGATTTTTTTAGATGATGAATAAATAATCTTATATGAAACCCCATTCGCCATTTTGCATTTCAGAGTTTTGGAAACAAGAACCATGATTTACTACTACTCACCAATTTTTATAATTATCATATTATTATTCTCCTAACAAAAATATCATGCTATTATCATTATTTTATTTCTCTCAATTAACAAGCATGTTATTTTAGATAATTACATCATCCCTCTCAAAAAATAAAGAGATATGGAAAATGTAGTTGAAGAGAAATGATTTATGATTAATAATTTACTCGAAAAGCGTAAATGGACCATATATACGATGGATAGAGAGCAATTTCATTTTCAATAATTGGTCCGAAAATTGACCGTCTATTCTTTTTAGTTGTAACTGAAGATAATATTTTAATACTATTGGTTGGTATATAATTAATACATGGGAAGTTGGGCTCAATTTTCACCTTCACACGACTTTATATTTTATATGCCTTTTAGGGGTGTGATATATAACAAAAAAAATATGAAAATTCAATAAATAAAATAAAATGATTGGATTATTTAATACGTTCTCACTAGCTAGTGTATAAACCCGTGCAGTGTGTAATTTTATTAGAAAGATTCACATTTCATTTGCATTGATAATATTACATATGATGTATAGGTTTAAGACATTTTAAAGTTTGTAATATGAGATGATTCAATACAATGTCACACGTTGAAGTATATTGTACTTGGTCAATTTAATAAAAGGAGTTTCATGCAGTTGGCAAATTATTAATGAATTGTTGTACTTTCTTGTTATTCCAATATTATTAAATTTTGTATTTGTGTGGGCACTTGAATGGTTTAAATTATAGTTGTGCGCATAGATGTATTTATAGCTATTTTTTCAAGTTAAAGAAAGGCGTATGAGGAAGTTGGTTAATGTTTTAGGCCAAATGGTTTTTATTTTTGAAGTTCACACAACTTTTAATGCTTACAGTTATAAAAAATAAAACAAAACAAATTGTATAAATATGGCTTTATTAAAATTATGAGTCATTTCTAATTATAATAAATCATAAATAATAGAATGAATGGAGTAATATTTTTCACAAATTTATTTTGATCACCTGGCGTAAAAATCAAAATAAGATAGTTTTAATTGTTTCAATAGAAATCATAATGTGAAGTATCTCCGGCGACATCCGATAAAATTGAAACGAATACAGAGAAATCGGGTTCAATTTTTGCTATCCCTAAATTAAAGTTGGATTCATTGAGTACCAAAATTTTACAAATATTATACCATGTAATATTTTGAGTGATGCTAAATAGCGATATTGTGGCTATCCGCAAAAAGAGAAATGAGTTTTTTTTTTTTGAATTGTTAAATATCAAATAAGATCAACTTATTTTAAAATTTAAGTATATTTTGTATTCGATAATACTTAAGTAATTGTTATTTTTAACTTGGATATTAGATTAAAATTATATTTTAAAATTTGTAAAGTTAAATAGAATCTAGAAATATTTATTAGATTAAAACTATATTTTTGATTTTATAAATTAAATAAAAATTAAAAATATTAATTATTATAAGCATCAATCTATATTAGTTGAAAAGGTCAATTCATTTTTATTTCGATCCAAAAAAGTTGAATGAATCGAACTTTTTCTATATTGAACTAATATGTGGCCAACCACAATATGACTGCATAGATTTATTCTAATATTTTACTGAAAGCATTTATTATTTACCCGAGTACAAGGTATTGGTATTAATTATGGTAGTTAGTTAGATGGGGTTTAATATTTAAGGGGTGGGGTGGTTTGGTTTGTGTGATATGATTGATAGGATTATAAATTTTAAATATCTATCTTTTTTATTCATATCATAGTCCTCACCCCTTATGAATTTTAGTTATTTTTATGCGCTTTAATCATTCAAATGCTTGATTAAATAATCAAGTCAAATTTAGTGTGATTATATAATTAAGTATTTGAATGATTAAGGCACATAAAAATAGATTAAATTCATAAGGAGATGGATGATTATGGATAAGAATGTAGAGATTTAAAACTTATAATCCTATCAATCTTATCAATCATATCAAACAAATCAAACCACCCTTAGTAATGCATCATAATTACTTGTCAATAATAAATAATCCACAAATATCATATAAGAAATTGTCTTATATGATTAATGATGTTTCAAAAAAATTAAAAAAGTTACTTCTTTTTAACAAATCCATGAATTATTCCATAAAAATGCTTAAAGTCTCATTGAAACCACCTATGTTCCACTCTTTGTCTGACTAACAGAATCACACTATCTGCACTATTAAAAAAAATATATATCAACAGCGTAAGCTTATGATATATTCACATTCTTGTAGCATCATATTATTGTGATGTATAATAAATTAATCAATAGATTCCTAAATCTTGAATTATGGAAAAAAAAAAAAGATAAAAGAAAATACCCAGATCTGTCTCTATCGATGGGGACGATTCCAGTTAGGAAATGAATAAAAATTAACAAAAGGTAATATACGATTGAAATTTTGTGACAGCAAACTGTACCCCACTTGATTAATTTGGGATCTCACCCACCTCTTTGGAATCTCCGCCACACTATATTTATATAAGTGAGAAAAATTATAATACCCTTTTTGAAATAATACATGTAAAAAATACTCAAAATCTTAATATGCATATTAAAAATGTTCATTTTCTTTTAAAATTTCAAATAATCTATCATATTCAACATTTATTTCTGTAAAAAGTAAGAGAATCTATGCAAAAAGTAACGTGGACTGTTCTTTTATGTAAAATTTAATATTTTATTAAAAAAAAATAAAATTTGAAGTAATTTAGGTGTGGACCGCCCTTTTTTCTCCACACTTTTTTTTTCACATTCTCTCTTCCCCTCCCTTCCTCTCCACATTGTTTCCTCACTCTCTTTCCCTCACTGTCTATCTCTATCTCTATCTCTCCCCTGAACCGATTGCGCTGGAATTCAAGTGTTGTTGGACCGGTGGAAGGTGTGGCTGGAATTGGAGGTGATATCTTGGACCGGTGGCCTCACTGTCTATCTCTATCTCTATCTCTCCCCTGGACCGATTGCGCTGGAATTCAAGTGTTGTTGGACCGGTGGAAGGTGTGGTTGGAATTGGAAGTGATATCTTGGACCGGTGGAGGCTGAAACTCGTCGGAGAGCAATGGGGGACAACGAGGAAGATATTTTACGCCAAATTCAAGTATAAAATCACTCCCTGAGCATGTTGGTATGCGGACCGGTGATAATATATGGATGGACCGGCCGACACTATGCCCACCAGTCCATCCTTGAAACGAACAATTTTATCACCAGTCCATCTTGTTTATGGATACATGTATTTTTCTTATATTTTTGGTGATATAAAAATAATTTTTACGTGCATGTATATTGAATTTTGGTAATTTCAGTTTATAATATGATGTATTGAATTGCATTGTTCGAATTATGAATGTTTAGGACTAGAATATATGATATTTGGATTTAGAAAAATATGTAGATCACACGCACACATGGACCGGTGGAGAAAGTGTGATGGACCGCTGGTGCTTGAACAACAAACCCAGAGGTCCATTAAGGTTTTAGCAACGGTCCATCATCTATTTATATGATATAATTATTTTTGTTGCATTTATGTGAAAATTATGTTCAATATGCATGTGATTTGGTGATTTACGTAATTAATTGTGAGAATTATGATTGTTTTAATTAAACTAGTACCATGAAAAATAAAATTCACAAATAATGTAATTTATTTTATGGAGATAATAAATTTAATGCATATTTACGTTAAATATAAAAATAATATCAATATAAAATTGATATTTGTAGATAATTATCATTCTTCTCTTTCCAAAATATTTGATGTTGGTAAATAATTATACACATGACTATTGATATAGTATAAAAAAAACTTCAAACTATACCATATTAAATAAATATTATATGTGTCCAATTAAATTACTCCTAATCTATTTATAGTAAATTTTGTTAGCGCATTAAAATGAAAACTTCAAACTATACCACATTGTATTTGAATATTATTTGTAAATCATATGTTTGTTATTGTGTTGGTTTGTATTTGAATATTATTTCTAAATTGAGTTAGGAGTAACATCAAATTTGAGGACATCGTCGGCTTTGATTACAAATCATCTAAAACATAAAATAAGTCTTCAAAACATAAAATAAGTCTTTGATTACAAATCATCATCAAATTGAGGACAATTGGGACCCGTATGTCCTGTCATATCGCAATGAAGACATCGTCGGCTTCCTCTCCTACGTCTCCCAAATGTTTCCGCTCCTGATCTACGTCTACTCATCCTTGGTCTATCCGGCATTCTTATTGTTTTGCTTGGCAAAACCTCAATGGTTGCAATATCATCGGGCAAATTCCAATTTTGTTTCAAAGGAATTCGAGATATAACACTGTTATACATATCTACAACTGATGATGATTTGTAGTAGTGTGTTACAAAATCAATTGCGGTTCTTCCAGATTTCATGCACATATAATAATATTTAAATAAATTCTCAAATACATAATCTAAATTAATTCTACGAGATGCCGAAAGGTAAAACATGTCATAGTCTGTCCCCGACGACATCAACATGTTGCTAATGCATAATCTAATATTGTATAACGAAATTTCGTTTCTTGGAAGCGGTGCAATCTGCTCTCGTCCGTTCACATAGGTGCAATCAACCCAATAACCTCCAAATTTGACGTTTACAAATTGACAATCCGTCATCTACAAATTAAAATTACAAATTCAGCACAAATTCATTCGGCAATAAGCTTAATTAATACATAAGATATTTTTTTGAAGTATAAACTATATATATGCAATCACATATGTTATATATGCAAGAAATAACATGGACCGCCCACGTGCATACACGTGAGCCGTCCATGGTACATTTACTAGAGGTCCATGGCTTTATGTGTGAAATGTGAGTTCTTTCACCCAAAAACAAAAAAAAAAATGATAAATTAACAAAACATGCAATTACTACAAGCATACAAACAATAAACAGACAATATGTATCTTAAAATTACCTAAAAATATATTATCAATCGGTAAAACCATCATAAATAGCATCTAAAACACAATGGACCATGGACCTCTGGTAAAAGTAGCATGGACCGCCCACGTGTGTGCAATGCACACGTGGGCAGTCCATGGTACATTTGCGAGAGGTTCATCCATAAATATGTTTTTAGTGGTATATAGAAGACAATTACTTGATTTATATCTTCAATTTGACCCTTTGGACGGCATATACTAGGAGAAATTGATGGGAATCGAGAAAAAAATACTTGTGGGAGGTCTATGTAAGTGTGTAAGAATATATTTATGAAATCAATTTAAATATGTAAGTGTGTAAGTGTGTAAGAATTGTGTAAGAATTGTTGAAATCAATGTACTTTTAAATATTTAAAAAACCAAATGGGCATTTTTGACATGTAACTTCATGTTTTGGGTATTTTTGACGTCCAAAATTTTAAAATGGGCATTTATACTAATTAACACTTTATATAAATGATTTTTTTATTTATATTAAATAATACTCCGTATTAAATTATACTCTAATTCATAAATTTAAATTTGGAACATACTCCCTCTGTCCTTGAAGTTTTTGCACACTTAGTATGGACACGGGTTTTAATAAAAGATATGATTGTGTTGTAAGTGCCCCACTTATTGTGTATGTTTAAATTGCTTTCTTATATCCTTAATCTTTAATTATAAAAAGTAACTTATCCCTTCAATATTAATTACAAGAACCAAGAATAAGTGATTTTGATAAATTAAATTAACAATATTCTGAAAAATAAATTAAATTAATCATCACTAAGTGGTAAGAGAAAAGGCACGACACTTCATTTTAAAAAGTGACTAAGAACTAAAATATCTCAAATTTTAGTGATGTGATCAAAATAATGGAGGGAGTTTCAAACTACATCTGATACTTCAAAATAACTTTAAATACATCATCCATTGAACTATTTTTTAATTACACCAATCACCAAAAAATATTCTAGGAATTAAGCCTCATGGCAGATCCAAGAAAAAGGCCAAATCTAACCCAAGTTGAAAGAAATAATGTTGCTCAGTGGCTTCTTCAGTTTAGTACAAATGGGCAACTTAGACGTGGAGCAATCACAGAGGCGGCAAATCTTTTCAAAATATGCAGAAGGACCGCTAGTTACATTTGGAAGGAAGCGCATGAACAACTTAGTTCGGGAAGACCTGTAATGTTGGTGTCAAAGATGAAAGGAGTAAAGCATAAAGATAAGATGGTACTAGATGAAGAGAAAATGAGATCACTTTCTGTGCTGGAGAGATCAACTATAAGGAAATTGGCAGGTAAACTTCAAGTGAGCAAAAGCTTGGTGGGAACATGGATAAAACAGAAACAGATTCGTGCACATACAAATGCAATAAAGCCAACACTTTCAGAGAAAAACAAGCTTGCAAGAATCAAATTCAGTCTCAACCAATTGGAGTCAGAATGCATCAACGGAAGAATAAGATTTCAGACAATGTATAACACAATACACATAGATGAGAAATGGTTTTATATGACCAAAACATCGGATCGATACTACCTTCTACCAGACGAAGAAGAGCCTTACAGATCATGCAAGTCAAAAAGGTTCATCACTAAAGTGATGTTTATGTCCGTAGTTAGTAGACCAATCATTGGGCTTGATGGTCAAATTATATTTGATGGCAAATTTGGAATCTTTCCATTCACAACAGAAGAGCCAGCACTAAGAAATTCAAAAAACAGACTCAAGGGTACATTGGAGACCAAACCGATCAAATCCGTGACAAGAGACGTCATTAAAGAATGCATTATTTCACAGGTGATTGTTTATTTATATCAACTATCTAAACTTAATCTACTCATCATTTAGTTAGTTTATTTTATTTTACAGATTATACCGGCCATCAAATCTAAATGGCCACTAACTGCAAGCAAACACATTGTGATTCAACAAGATAATGCCAAACCCCACATCAAGAACACTGATCCAGATTTCATTGCAGCTGGAAATTCAGATGGATTCCACATCCAACTGATTAGTCAACCACCAAACTCCCCTGATACTAATGTGAACGATCTCGGTTTTTTTAGAGCAATACAATCTTTACAGGATGACAAGTTGGCTAGTAATGTGGGTGATTTACTAAAGAATGTCATTACTTCATATGAAGAACTTACACCAGTTACACTAAACAATGTGTTTCTCACCTTACAAGGGTGCTATGTTGAGATTTTAAAAGTGAAGGGTGGGAATAACTACAAGATTCCTCACATGCACAAGGGAAGACTTATTAGAAGCGGAACACTTCCAGAGTGCATTGAAGTGGACGATGGACTGGTAAGGGATTGCTTGGATCATTTAAGGTTGCATTCAAATGATGATGAGACAAGTTGTAACCTTTTCACTTTAGAAAAAGCTTTTGAATCTCTAGATATATATTAGAATCTGGTCACATATCTTATCTTTTTTGCCATGTTTGCAGTATAAGCAACTTATATGTATTTTGGGATGTTGTCTAGCATATTAACAATCCTTTTGTATCCTTTATTTTCATGTACACAATTAAACTGTATTAGAATATGCTTGTATAAAATGTCTCAACAATTAAACACTTTAATTTTATATCACTGACTCTTAAAATGGATATATAGTTCCAAAACAATAAAACTATGCCCCTCAGATTTTAATTAATCATTTATGTCATTTATAACCATATAACTCATCAATTCACCTACTATAGTCCACGAGAAGCATTTTTAAGAACGTACACAATTGAATTCATTAGACTATAAATGTCATAAACATAAACATATTTGACACACACATACATGTATAAACAAAAACATAGTTGACCACATAAATCATCAATATAATCACATATTCAAAGAAGGAATTAACTCACCAAATTGCAATAAGCAGGCATCAATATTTGCATCATTTTAGTGCTACCTTATTCCAATTCTCCTCCTCTGGTTTTTCTGCTCTCCATCATTGAATAACATCCAAATTTTGACAACCAACCTTCTGCGCCATAGTCGGTCTCCCAACAACTCATATTACGGTGTAGGCCTATAGGAAGTGAAACCTTAAATCCCTTTTTGGACCTCACAGCAGCAATTACGGCATCCTCATCATCAAGGTAAATTGTTTCAAAAATAGGGTCTCCAATATGAGTAAAGGGTGGGATCCATACCTCATCGCCATCTTTAACCACATCAGACGGTGGGGGTTGCGAATGAGAGGAAATCGATATCGGGGAAAGATAACTTGAGATTTCATCTCCTCCGATAGATGTTTCTATGTTTCGAAAGGTCTCCATCCACTCCGATAATCGACTCCTTTTTTTCACTGAATGTGGGGGTGGTAAAATAAGGTCATCGGAATGTGGGGGTGGTGAAATTGGGTGATTTTTGGCTTTTTCGAATGAGTAGTTGTTCGGGACATCAAAGATCCACTCCGCTTTACCAGATTTCATTGTAGTATTTGGAGTTGCCCACCCAAAATTATGGTTTCAGATATGGCGATGTGAAGAAGATGAAGACTGATATGAGATGTAGCCAAATTAGGTTATTCAATTGGGAAAGAGTATTGATTTTGGTGTTTTGGATATGTTAGTGTTAATTGGGTTTAGTGGTAATGAGTTGAAATAATTTGATTAGTGGGCTGAATTACTTTGAATCGTGTGGCCTCAATAATGGTAAATATGTAAATAATGGGTTGAATAAAGGGTTGAAATTAAGATAATTATGTGGGCCAACTTACTAAAAATGGAATGTGCAAGTTTTTGGTGGACGGACCGAAATGGAAAAGTGTGCAAGTATTTCGTGGACGGAGGGAGTATGAATTAATATTTTTTACTAAAATTTTAATATTTAACTACGATGCATGTCATATCATTCCGCGAGCAGATGAAAGTTTTTGATATTTTAAGTATAGAATCATTTTAAACAATATATTATGTTTTCGTTACAATAATTTTTTTTATAATCTGTAGGGTTTTAAGTTCGAAATATGTTATCTCAGATAATAAGTAGTCGATTTGATAACTGATAGTTACGGATAATCAACCTGATCAAATGAATAAATAAATTTATAGTTAAAAATACACGTTTTGTATTTTTATAGACATATTTTTTATTTATGTAATTATTTCATATTGTATAACCATATACATATATTTTTTATTATCATTCTATCATTTTAATTATTATTTCGTATTTTTAATATTTATTGTAAGTTTAAAGATGAAAATAATCATATATATATATATATTTTTTTTTTTTAATTTTTGATTATTTTAGATATTTGAATAATTTATCCAAGATAATCGAACGCGCCAAAACTTCAACCCTTAGCAATATGCACATCAGTACATGAAGATTTAGATAACATAAGTATAGCATTTATAAGAAAATTTAGATAACATAAGTATAGCATTTAAGTAATTATTTACAAGAAGATTTAGATAACATAAGTATAGCATTTATTGTGATCGATAGGTGGTCATTAAATTTAGATTTAGGGGTTTAGAGGGCATCTATACTATAATACAAACATAGCCCAAGCTGTCCACGTCAGCCCTTGAAATCCTCCCAGTCTCCCATTCTTTTTCTCCTATTTTTCTAAATTTTTGAAATTTTATATTATAAAAATTAATGAACTACAAACCAAAAAATCTAATATAATCTCAATAACAGATTTACCGTCAATATTATGAAAATTGAGTAAATACAGATCAAAAAAATCGCATATACTCTAAATAGCAGATTTACAGTCTCTTTTATTGTCCCAAATTACTCAAAATTGTCTCTGTATCTATAACTAAAATATGGAAATTGTTAATTAGTCAAAAACTTTCTAATCTATAATGCAAATATTTTCGGAATTGATTGTTTGTCAAATCTTAGATTGGTTTGGAGGAGGCGACTATAGAATAATCTTACGTTCCTCTTCATTACAATAACCTCAAATCTCCCAAAAGAAACACTCTTACCCGAAGAGATTATACATGAACAGCAAGAATTGAGGTAAATACCATTCTTTCCAATTTTTCCCCTTCCTCTTTCTCCTTGAATTTACCCGAAACTCACCCTCATCTATTTTGCATCGCTGCTTTTCGTTTGTAATCGTAGGTACCTGTTTGTTCCAATAACCCAAAGGCTCCCAAAAAAAGCTCACACACCAGACGAAACAACAAGAAACAAGAATTGAGGTAAATATTTTATTTTCCAATTTTCCCTTTTCTCTTTCTGCAACTGCTTGAATATTCCGAAACTCGACCTCTGAAACAAACTTATCGTTGCTGTTGTTGATTTCTGAATCCAACCTTCGAATTTGGTTCTTTTATGGAGCAACTATTTTCATATGTATATGTATATTTTTTCTCGCTTCACCTTTTGACAAAAGTGTAGCATGCAGAGGTATATCTTACTTCTCAATTTCTGAACTTTTAAAATAATAAGCAAATGTAAAAAATTTATGCATCTAGAAAAGTGTGCATGACAGCATGTGCGTGTGTAGAGTGTATATAATATAAAAGTGTACATGTCTGTGCATGACAGCATGTGCGTCATGTTTAAAATTATTAATTATGATCGACTATAATATTTAATTTTGTTTTATCTGTTATGGAATGAAGAGGGCCTCGAAACTTGAATGCATAGGAATGGGCTCTATATTGAGAGGTCGCATCTGCAATTTTTTAAATATAATAAAATAATAATTTTGTTTTTTTAATTAGGGTCATGATTCATCATTGAAATAAATAGTTGGAAAACTTAGAATATGTTGTTGGTCTTCCACAGAAATTTGGTGTTACTCTACTAAGCTTACGTCATCGTTTTTATATTTTTAATAGTACTCATATATCTTGAAGAGGAAAATGTGCTCTACCTTTTTAACTGTGAGTAGGATTTTATTAGTCAATATTTTAATACATGATGGATTTTGTTGATTCTTATAGTTTTGAATATGTCGAAGAGCAATGAAACAATACGTTTGAGTGACATAGTAAAAGATACAAGAAGGAGAATGGTGAATATCAGAATATTGCGATTATGGATACAGAAGGATAAGAACGGGAAAGAAGGGATAGAGATGATATTGATGGACGAATGGGTAAATAATTCTTTTGTGAATATTAAATATTAATTTTTTTTAATCTAAATATAGTAAATTTTATTTTGCAATGCAAGAGAATAAAATACAAGCAAACATCTCAACAGGATTAAAACATAAGTTTGTGCATCTTCTCAAAGAGGGACACATTTGTAATCTTGCCAATTTCCAAGTAATTGACAATGATTCTCAACTTCAAAAAGCAAAGATTAATCACGCTTTTAGGATCGCCTTCGGTCTTGCTACCAAAGTGACCGAACCAGAGGTTTTTGAAAATATAACGGAGAATGGTTTTCAATTTGTTGACTTCAAGGACATACATGCACACAACCGAGCTTATGTCTTGGGTAAGTTTCATATATATATATATATATATATATATTATAATCGTGACATTTTCCATGTATCATATTAAACACCTTCATTATACATTGATGTTGCAGATGTCTTGGGTGATATCAAGGACCGAAATATACGCATTGATTGGGTTGATTCATGGGGTCAGAGAACAGCCAAAATCAATGTTATCCTTGCTGATGCCGAGTATGATGTTCATATTTAAATTTAACTTCTTAATAATTAGTTTTAAAGCTTTATTAATTGTGTTAATAATTTTCTTATTAGCGGTACTCAATTCCCTTGCGTTCTTTGGGGGTCAATTGCAAATTAGCTGAAATCCTTTGTCGAAAAGTTATCAAGTGGTGATAAAGAACCTTTAATAATTGCTTTGCAATTTGTTATGATATCCAGTTTCAAAGGTTAGACTGAACTTCTTATTTTATTCAATACATATGTGATTGGGGTGATATTATTGAGATCGGTCACTGCTCTTAGGTAAAAAGAAATAGTATAGTAAATCGCATATGTGTGCTGAATTTTTATTTTATCACCCACGTCACCCACGTCAATACTTAAACTTCTATTTTATCATTTTTCTTTTATTTTTATTTGTTAATATTTATTAATAAATAAATAATAAACTAAATAAAAAATAATCAATAGCCGTTTCTTTTACTATGGGTGAAGTGCAACATATTCAAAAGCTTACGGCAGTGATATTTGCACCTGCACCTTTGCACCCGAATTTATAGATTTCTATTTATTAAACTTTTATATGAGTTTGCAGGAGTAGATAACATTTCAACGATGAAGAATGCCACAAAAATGTTCATCCTACCAGAGATCCAAGAAGTCAAAGATTTTATTAAAAGGTATGTGGATTACATATATACTCATTATTTTTATTGTTAAGTGTAATAATTTTAATACATACGCTACTTTATTTTTGTACTTCCAATGGTAATCTTAACATTATGTGAAGACGAGGTGTGGAAAATGGAACTATGAGGTGCGATTCCATCACACCTATTTCTATGAGCAGTTCAGAAGGACATACCGATGAATGGTTGAATGTTACTTTAGCAAGAACTATTAAGGAGATCAAGAACTCGAAGGAGGTAGTTATATTAGTATATTTTTTTTCCAAGATGAATAATATATTATCTAATTTCGCTAATTGTCTCTCAAATATAGGATGGTATCTACATATGCAAGGGGACTATTATAGACTTTAACCCAACAGAAACATGGTTTTACGATGCCTGCAGGAATGAAAGGTGCAACAAAGGCATTACGAAAGGAATGAAAAAAGGGGACATCTGCAAGAAGTGCAACCGAGAAATTGCATCAATTGTACGAAGGTTTTCATACTACTCACCTTACTAGCAATAATTTTAAATACAAAACAAAAATGCTTAAATTGCAATATGTGTCATTTCAATTATTTCTAATATCAATGTTATATTTTGTTATTATTATTCACTCCTACTAATCCATGTTTATACGTATGTTATTATTAGATATTTACTCAAGGTTTTTGTTGAGGACGATAGTCATGCAGAGTATTTTACTGTTTTTGAGGATTGTGCACTTCAATTGATAGGAAAAACAGACTCGCAAGTAATGGAAGACATGGCTGCGCAGGTGGTTTATTCATTATAAATAATAGATTTCATGTATTTGATGTTTAGCCATTGAAAATAATTATATATATTAATATTACACATTGCCATGTATATCAGGATCGTGAGAAAAGCCAAATCTCTGATGCGTTGTACATAATGTTGGAAAAAGAATGTCTCTTTAAGGTTCAAGTTGGAACATGGTTAGAGGATCGAGTTTACACCGTCAAAATGATAACAGAAGATCCAGATATACTGTCTCAGTTCTCAACCCACCGCAATGAAGTAAGTATTATATAAATAAGTTGTTTTATCCATTTAATTTGGCATTTTGTATTTCCTTTAATCAAGTCTCTTACCCAAATTTTAGGAGGTAAACTCCAAGTTTAACAACTATGACGATGGAATGGAAAATAGTTATAAACTCCAAGTCTCACCGAACTCCTTAAGGTGACAAAGTTGATTATATGGGATGAGGCACCGATGACCCACAAATATTGCTTTGAAGCACTTGACAGGAGCCTAAGGGATGTTATGAGATCGCCCGAAGGAAGTTGTTCTGAAAAACCATTTGGCGGTTTAGTTGTTGTTTTAGGTGGCGACTTCAGACAAATCTTGCCAGTTGTCCCTAATGGCACCCGACACGACATTGTGCATGCCTCAATAAGCTCATCTTATCTTTGGAATTCATGTGAAGTTCTTAGGTTAACTAAGAACATGAGATTGCAGGTAAATATGCTACAATATAATTTAAGAGATTTTAAATTATAACTATTTTATTGTTCATTAAATGATATTCTAATTATTATTTTTTATGAAAGCGTGGGCCATCTCAATCTGGGGCTGAAGAAATTAAGGAATTTGCTGAATGGATACTAAAGGTTGGTGATGGAACTGTTGGGGACATCATTGCTGATGGAGAGTATAATGTCAGCTTTTCCGACGATATTCTCATACAAAATTCAGGTGACCCTATTGCATCGATAGTGAATGATACTTACAATGACATATTGCATGCATCGCGTAATCCAGAATTTTTTAAGAATAGAGCTATCCTGGCTCCAACAAATGACATGGTCGATGAGATCAATAATTACGTGATGTTGCAAATATCTGCCGATGAACGTGTATATCTTAGTTCGGATAGCATTTGCAAAGAAGATGGAGAAGTTGATCTAGATGATGACGTCTACTCAGTTGAATATCTCAACACAATAAAATGTTCTGGATTGCCGAATCACGTGATTAAATTGAAGGAGGGGTGCATCGTCATGCTGTTGAGAAATATAGATCCCTCCAGTGAGTTGTGCAATGGAACGAGAATGATTGTCACTAAACTTGGGGACCGTGTGATTGAAGCCAAACACATATCGGGGAAGAAGACAGGGGAAAAGTTTCCTATTGCCAGAATGATCTTGAGTCCATCGGATTTCACCAAATTTCCGATTAGATTTCAGAGGAGACAGTTCCCTTTGAATGTGTGCTTTGCAATGACCATCAAAAAGAGTCAGGGACAGTCTCTTTCTGTTGGGAAGTGGACTCCAGCACCTCCCGGAGGGGGGGTCCTCCGTGTATCGTACCCGAGAGAACTTATGGGAGTGCGGCCTGCCTCAGTCGAAAAGGGCCTGCACTACCATTGTTGACGAGAGGTTAAATGAATTGATTAGTACTACTCATACCAACATGGTGCATCATCTTTTCAGGTGACCCCTTAGTAGAAACTCCAAGGTTAAGCGTGCTTGGCTTGGAGCAATACTATGATGGGTGACCTACTGGGAAGTGTCCTGGGTCAGCCTGTCAGTGAGGACAAAGCAGGCTGGGAAAGAAAGTGTTGGTGTGTGGGGCCAGTACGTCGATTCTGATGGGCGCTCCCGATCCAACAAGTGGTATGAGAGCAGTGGTTCATTTTGACCATTGTATCTGTTAACACAGGAGGTTTACTCTGTGTGGTCTTCTTGAATAGATCTTTGAAAAACGTTTTCACTGCATAAAGCACTTGCATTATACTAATCATCTATCTTAGTCATGGAAGGACAGATGGCTCGTGCGTGCGAAGATTTTAGGATATTAATGATTACACAACCGAAGAAAAGAAAGAAGCTGACTTAGATGACTATGCCAAAGGCTTAATCTCAAGCACAGTTAGAGGCATCTATCTGGCCAAAATTCGACGTCTCAAATCTGCAAAAGAAATGTGGGACGTGCTTAGAGACATCAGTATGGGATCGGACGTGATTCAAGAAAACAAACTGTCCATTGCGTGTAATAAATATGAAGAGTTCAAAATGAAGCCAGGAGAGATGGTAGCTCATATGAAGAACAGATTCACTGAGATTATAATTGAGATAACTGCCATCGACAAGAACAAGTATACTCAACGTGAGATGAATCTCAAAATCATTCGTGCTCTACCTGCCAACTGGGAGATATACTCAGCCATGCATCCCATGATGCCATAGTTCAATTCATTAACCACAGATTCCCTTTTTGATCTACTAACTGGAAATGAATACGAAATTAATCGTATTCATGGAATTACTAACCCCTCGTCTAGCAAACCATTTGTTGCAGGTAACAAAGATAAAGAAACAGCTTTTAAGGCAAAGCTAAAAGAAAAGGAGATAATAAAGAAATCTCAACCTGTTATCATCGTAAAAGACTCATCAACATCAGAAGATGAAGACTATCCCACAAAGAACTATTTTGAGGAATACTCTCTTATGGCTAAAAGATTTCAGCGAATGGAAATGAGAGCAAACAAGTACAAACGTCTATACAAGGATAATAATCGAAGATTCAAAGGAAGAGATCGATCTGGTGATCGACCCGATAGGAAGAATGAGGTAAAACCAACTTCCTATGTTAAAGCTGACCTGTCCGAATACTCTTGTTTTAAGTGTGGCAGGAAAGGACATTTCAAGACGGACTGTCCAGACATTACTCAGGCTGAGAGAGAAGAGTTAAGAAGCAAACGCGATCAAAAGCTCAAGGAGCAACGCAAGGCAATGATCGCTGAAGAACAATCTGCTTCCAAACACTTCTCCGACAGCTCGACCGAAAATGACGAAGCATTTGTGGCAAACGAACTTGACCTTGAATGGGATGAATGCCTCATGGGCCATGACAATGGACTAGACAATCTTGAGGTAAATTGTCAAGATTCTATTTCTTCTAATCATCTTATTTATGATTCTGGTAATGAAGAAGAAGAGATAGAAGAAGAGGTAGAAGAAGAGGACAATCTGTCCATGGAAGATTTCACTAAGTTAATGGAAGATTATGCAAGATTGAACAAGATGTTCAAACATGCAATAAAGGAAAATGGAAGGATGGCGAATACCATTCAAGAAATGAAGAAAGTAAGTGTTTCATTCAATGAAAGAGAAAAGGCCATGCTGCTACAAATCAAGAACAAAAGTGAAGAAGTCTACGCTCTCACTGCCAAGATCTCTGACTTAATTGGAAGAGAATCTTCAGCCAACAATAAGGTGGATAATTTGAATGTGATGCTCAATTATTACATTCACAAAAAGTCGGACAGAATCCATCTTATCAATGACATGCAAAAGAGATCATCAGATCGTGGAGGAATAGGTTTTGATGGAGTTGACAAAGGACCATCAAAAGGAAAGTTTGTCAAAGAGAAGGGAAAGGACAAGGTGGTAAGTCTAAATAATCAAAATCCAAGACAGCCGCAAGCCATCTTGGTAAAACAACAACTCAAGTCTCAATCTCTACCTCACGTTCAAAAGAGGTATTCTACACATGGAGTTGGATATCAACAGAAGAAACCACCTGTCTACCATCATCAAAGACATGAAGCCTCTCAACAGCGACCTGTTCCCCTACACCATAGGAGACAACAGCCAACTGCTAATACCAAATCTCAATCAACCATACCACCTGCTCCAAGGAAACACGCTGCATCAACACAACCATCTGCCAAACAGAAACAAATAGTATACATCGACTTCAGTGGCAGACAAATCAGACCATCTCAGAATGCTACCATTATTAGACAAATTTGGGTTCCAAAGGGAACTATGTCTACTAACAAAGCACCCTCATTCAGTAGGGTAGCTAAATAAATGTTCATTGCAGGATAGGAGATTGTTGAGAAGAAAGCACACCGCTCGGGGCACAGTATGGATACTTGATAACGGATGCTCTAAACATATGACGTACTGCAAAGACTTGTTAACCAACTACAAGGAATGCATTGGACCAACTGTTACCTTTGGAGGAAACTCAAAGGGTTATACAAAAGGTTATGGTGATCTCCAAGTTGGTAACACCACTATTCTTAATATTTCATATGTTGAGGGACTAAATCATAATCTATTTTCTATTAGTCAGTTTTGTGCTAATAATAAGAAAGTAGAATTTACAGCTAACAAGTGTCTAGTCAAGAATTTGGAAGAAGAAGAGATTCTTCTTACCGGGATTTTACAGGACAGGTTATATATTGTGCAATGGGACGAACAGATTGAAACATGCCTTGTAACAAAGTCAAATGCAGAAAACAGCTGGTTATGGCATAAACGACTAAGTCACTTAAACTTCAAGTCCATCAACAAGCTGGTGAAAAACAACCTGGTTGAAGGACTACCTGCTCAAGTCTATGATAAAGATCATGTGTGTGAAGCTTGCCAAGCAGGAAAACAAACAAGAGCTTCATTTCCAACAAAGGCAGCCCACTTCACCTCAAGGAATCTAGAGCTTCTTCACCTTGACCTTCTTGGACCTGTATCTCCATTAAGTGTAAACGGTAGAAAATATACTCTCGTAGTTATAGATGATTTCTCTAGATTTACATGGGTTATTTTCATGTACAAAAAAAGGGAGACTTTGGAAAAGCTGCCTGACCTGCTGAACAGATTATCAAATCAGAAGGCAACAACCATCGTCACAATTCGATCTGATCGAGGAACTGAATTTATCAATCATATGATTGAAGCATACTGCTCAAAGATGGGAATTCAACATCAAACATCAGCAGCTAGGACACCTCAACAAAATGGAATTGTGGAAAGGCGAAACAGATCACTTAAGGAAGCAGCTCGAACAATGCTCAACGAAATCAATCTTCCTAAGAAGTTCTGGGCTGAAGCAATAAACACTGCTTGCTACACGCAAAATCGATCTGTCATCACTCTACGCCACGGAAAAACTCCATACGAAATATGGAATAACAGGAAGCCTCGAATAACTTACTTTCGATCTTTTGGATGTAAGTGTTACATTCACAACAATGGGAAAACACAATTAAAAACATTTGATAGCAAATCTGATCAAGGAATTTTCTTAGGATATTCTGACATTAGTAAAGCCTATCGTGTTTTTAATAAAAAACCCTTGTTGTGGAAGTAACCCCATATGTTGTTTTTGATGAATCTACCTTTGAGGTTTCAGGAACAGATTGTGCTCCCTCAAAGGATGGATATTCACCTACAACTTTAAGAAACTCCACAGATCGACTGATTGAGGATATACTTCTTTGGAGTCCACGTAAAGAAGGAGAAGAGGAAGAGAGCAATGATCAACCTGCTGTAGAATTACTACATGAAGGGGGAACAGATAAAGGGGGAAACACATATGACGAAAGCTTACAACCACCTGTTGTTGAGCTACCTATTCGAGTTCAAGAACAACCACCTCCTGTTCCCAACACTATAAATAACTTTGAAAATCTTGATATTAATACTGATACACTATTTGATGTTCCTATCACAGATCATCCAGAATTCGACAATCCACCTGATGAACTAGAAATTGAGGTAACTGAAGAAGAAATGAAAAGGCGAAGAAGATGGGTAGATAGCCATTCATCTGATCTCATTGTTGGGAACCCAACAGATAGAGTCAAGACAAGAAGAATGCATGGTGAAAGTGCATTACTAAGCTGCTATCTGTCTCATACAGAACCCAAAGATGTGGACGAAGCCTTACAAGATGCTGATTGGACTAATGCCATGCAAGAAGAGTTAAATGAGTTTAAAAGAAATGATGTATGGTATTTAGTTGATCGACCTAGTCATCAAGGCGTGATTGGAGTTAAATGGATTTACAAGAACAAGAGAGATGAAACAGGTGAAGTGGTGAGAAACAAAGCAAGGCTAGTCGCTAAGGGATATTGCCAACAGGAAGGGATCGACTTTGATGAAACATTTGCTCCTGTTGCACGACTAGAAGCTATCAGATTGTTTATGGCCTATGCTGCATATAAACGCTTCAAAGTATTCCAGATGGATGTAAAAAGTGCATTCCTCAACGGAATCCTAGAAGAAGAAGTTTATTTGGAGCAGCCACCTGGTTTTGAAGAAGGAAATGAAGACAAGGTGTACAGATTAGTCAAAGCTGTGTATGGTCTAAAACAAGCTCCTAGAGCTTGGTATGAGACTCTGTCCACCTTCTTGTTACAATCTGGATTCAAACGAGGATCAGTGGATAAAACACTATTCACAATCAAAGTCCAAAATCATATCCTTCTAGTTCAAATATATGTTGATGATATTATTTTTGGGTCAAAATTTGAATTCCTTTGTGACAAATTTAGCAAGCTCATGTAGGAAAAGTACAAGATGTCCATGATGGGAGAAATGAATTTCTTCCTAGGACTACAAGTCAAACAATCTACTGATGGGATCTTAATCAATCAATCCAAATACATCAATGATCTCATCACAAAATATGGAGTAAAAGACAGCAAACCAGCAAAGACGCCAATGCAGACAAATGGACAGATTGGTCCAAATGTACTTGGAAAAGCAGTTGATTCAAAACAGTATCGTGGTATTATCGGATCTTTATTATATTTAACTGCTAGTCGACCTGATATTACTTTTGCTGTTGGTGTTTGTGCTAGGTACCAAGCTAGTCCAAAAGAATCACACATGGAAGCAGCTAAACGAATACTTAGATATCTCAAGGGCACTACAGAAATTGGTTTGTGGTATCCATGTGATGACAATTTTGAACTAACTGGGTACTCAGATTCTGATTATGCAGGTTGCAAACTAGATAGAAAATCAACATCAGGCACTTGCCAATTTCTTGGAAACAAACTCATCTCATGGTTTTCCAAGAAACAAACATCTGTTGCAACTTCAACAACAGAAGCAGAGTACATGGCAGCAGGTAGCTGTATAACACAAATCTTATGGCTAAAGCAACAACTCAAAGATTATGAAGTCAACATGGAAACAGTTTCCAAATTTTGTGATAGCTCGAGTGCTATAGCCATCACCCAAAATCCAGTACTCCACACTCGCTGCAAACATGTTGATGTTCGACATCACTTCATACGTGATCACGTAGAGAAGAAGAACATCAAAATAGAGAAAATTCATACAGAAGTGCAGCGGGCTGACATTCTCACAAAAGTATTGGCAGAAGATCGTTTTAAAATGCTATGCGGAAAATTAGGTCTCGTTAACCTAAACGAAGAAGCTATCTAGCTGCTATCTGTTCACTATCTGTTGGAATGGAAAAAGAAGGAGGACAGGAGGAAACCATGATGGATCAAAGGGTCGAATTGGAGACAGCGAGAGATGCAAAGGAAGGTGCAGATAAAGAAAAGGAACAACTAGCTGAGGAAAAGGCTATTCAAGAGGCTATAGCAAAATTTGATGCTGCTCACAATTCCTTATCTGCAGATTTGAACAAAAAGATTGATGACATTCGCAAAATTTTTGATGAAGCCAAGACAAAGACAGACAGCGAGCTGTCCCACATAAAGAAAACAACAGTTGATGAATCTGATGGCAGCCGGTGAACTTATGTGCAAACAAGTCAAAGAGGGAGTGGAGAAACAATTCACAGAGATGGAAACATCAACAATTCCATCTGTGGTTAAGAAGGTACTCCCTGCTATGCTTAAAGAACAGATGCCTGCTCAAATCAAGGGAGAACTACCTGCTTAAATCACTGCACTTAAATTGGCATCTAAAGAAGACGTGATGAAAATAACTGATTCTATCAAGGGCGTGAAAAAGCTGAATAGTGACCTGTCCACCAAACTTGAAAATCATTTGCTCGGAGCAACGAAGCACAGGGAAGAAGTCACTGGAAACATTACTACCTGTCTTCAGCACAAAGAAGATATTGAAAAGAAGTACAAAGAGCTCAAAGAAGAAGTTGCTTCCCTCCGACTCATCATTTCTAAGGATTTTGATGATGTCGAAAAGGGGGAAGAACAGAAGGAAAGGCAGGTAGTGGAGAAGAAAAAGAAGCCTGCTGCTCGATCCAAAAAGCTAAATCCTAAACAAGCAGCGGAAGCCAAGCAATTGAAAAAAAGAAAATGAGGAGAAGAAGAGGGCAGAAGAGGAAAAAGCTCTTGCTGCAAAGAAAGGAAAAGGGGTATACAGCGAAGAAAATATTACGGAGGAAATGGTGCTTGCTGGCTACAAACATGATCAAATTGAAAATGAAGAATTTTGCAAACTGTTTGTAGCAGAAAAGGAGAAACAGCAAGCGGTGGAGGTCAGATACAAGGAAGATGAAGATGGCTCGCCTGTGGAGGAAGAAGAGCCAACCAATCCTGTTTTTAAATTCTTCGAAAAATATCAATTCAAAGATCCTGAAAATCTGACATGGCTAAACTCCACGAAAGCAGCGAGATTCAATCAATTAATGAAGGAGTTTGTAGTTCAACATAACTATCTGCTTGATAAGGAGGAACAAGAAGGAAATGTAGATGAGCTGTTTAGAAGTTTTCTCAAGCAGCACAAGAACCAAAAATTCACTGAGTACCTGTTCAGACAATCTGCTCTGACAGGCCATTCACTCGCTGCTCCAAAGAAAACTACACTTTTGTATCCAAGAATAGAAGGGACCACAGAGGTGGATCACACTAAGGTTATTCAACACATCAACCACGTTGCTCAACAGATGGGATATCCTATTGACTTCAATGACAAGAATTATAGAATGCTATTTAATGGCATTTATGCTAGTTTTGGAGTCCCATCGGAGCTTAGGAGGAGGGAGATGGTAGAAGAAAGGAGGGCACAGCTGGCTGAGCTTCTAAAGAAACAATCTGCTGATAAAGGCCAGCCTCCTAAATGAAGCCTTTGTATTTATCATTCAATGTTGTAACAGCGAGCTGTCTATTCTTAGAAATCTGTATCTGTAACAACAACTGCTATGAATGAAAAGATGAAGTGTTTTTTTTTCTAAAAAAAAAACAACCTGATGACAATAACTCTTTGTCCAGGCAATGTTTACACCTGTTATTTAATGCTTTATAAGTTTGCATTTACTAACTGTGGTTTCAACACTTAGGAATATTGTGAAGTGTGGTTTCGACATCATCAAAAAGGGGGAAATTGTTGGGAACCCCACAAGTTTATATTATTTTGATGATGTTATTCGAAACAACACTTAGTTAAAAGCTTGATCTCTAAAGACTAGTAATTGATGTCCTCTGTTAAGGAATATGCTAAATTATAAAAAGAAGCAGATCGTATAGTTTTACTATCTGTATTATTCTTAAAAGCTTTCCTGGACACATTTTATTATGTGTATTCTAGTTTCACACTGCAAGATTCTTATTTAGAACTAGAATATGTTCTTTGTTTAAAGACAGGCCGCTGTCATACTTATTTTGATCTACCTGTTAAGATCTTAGTTTTAAGTAATGTTTGTAAAAATGAACAGATAGAGGATGAAAGCACTATCTGTTCATATTGCCTTAGTTGTACTTAGAAAGGAGGAAACAATCATGAGGAAAGAAGGCAGATAGCGTTTTCGACAGTTAGCTGTTCAAATGGTAACAACTTGACTCAGATTATTTAGACAGCTAGTGACTTCAACAGCAACTGAATCTACAGCGAGCTGTGTTCAAAGTGCTGTGTTCAATGAAGCAAGAAGCAGACAGTGGTTAACAACAGCAAGTACTCAACAAAACCTAACAGCAAGTGAATCAAGACTTTGCCAACAGCAACTAGAACTTATGTTTGCAAAGGTACAGCGAGCTGCTCATATCACGAAGGAACAGCGAGCTGTTCAAATCAAAAGAAACGAAGAGCACATGTTCAAACATACAGCGCGAGAGGAAGCTCTTCTTATCATTATGGTGGACTGCCGACTTACCTAAATTAGTCAGAAGTCAACCACTCTGCGTGTTGTCACATCAACAACATACTTTAAGGAATGATGTACAAGAATTTCAAATATCTCTGTACAATAAATCATTACCAGTATGGCAACACATTGGGAAATCGCGTGAAAGGTGGTAACAACTCTCAACCTGGCAGCGCGTGCTTCAACAACACTGACATGCATTTAATGCCGCCATTAATACGTTGAAGATAGAGGTAATCGTCTCCAACGGATAGTTTCTTCATTGAGGCTATAAATACTACTTTCACTTCCAGAAAGGGGTACGAGAATTCAAGCAATCAAAGCCTAAACTCTGCTCAAATATCTTCAAAGCTCTCATCGTTCTAAACACTCCACCTACGAATTCTCTGAGTGTTCATCAGTTGAAGATTACTTTCTGGAAATTTGTTCTTACGTTATTCAAAGTGTAGGATCTAGTTTTGATCCAAAAGTTGTATTATCTTAGATTGTAGTTTTCAATCTAGAAGAAGTGTAATCACAAGTATTTATCTAGTTTTGATAAAGCTTGTGGCTCGTACTCAACGAGTAAAAAGAAAGGAGACATTAGTTGATTTCGATCTTCTTCATAATCGCATTATCTAGTTAACTCTTGCGTTCTTTACTTTCTGTTTTACTTCATATTCATCTTCTTCATAATCGCATTAAACTTGTTTATCTCTAATATATTGGTTAAGAAAACGTTTTCAACAAAAGAGCATTAACCACCGAATTCCGCACACAACATTAATCAAGATTAACTTGTAAAGTTTTTCTTAATTAACTGTTACTTTACACTTAAGGTATACTTGAGCTAAGTTGAATCTTCTTAAACACGAAGAATCTTCTTGCTAATCCAAGTCTTCTTATATTCTAAGATTGCTTAAACCTTATCTATCAAAAACAAAAACAAGAAAACCTAAAAAGTTGGAATTGGTGTATTCCCCCCCCCCCCCCCCATACACCAAACTAGCTCTTTCGGGACCAACAAGTGGTATCAGAGCCGGGGCTTCGGATGTGAAGAATCGGATCCGGCGGTGCCATCCCTAGGCAGGGAGTGCCTGAGGGGAGGGGTGCATCATCTTTTCAGGTGACCCCTTAGTAGAAACTCCAAGGTTAAGCGTGCTTGGCTTGGAGCAATACTATGATGGGTGACCTACTGGGAAGTGTCCTGGGTCAGCCTGTCAGTGAGGACAAAGCAGGCTGGGAAAGAAAGTGTTGGTGTGTGGGGCCAGTACGTCGATTCTGATGGGCGCTCCCGATCCAACACTTTCTAATGTTGGACTATATCTGCCGAAACCTGTCTTCAGCCATGGTCAATTGTATGTGGCAAAAACGAGGCCTGACCGTCAATCTCGCACCTCGGATTACGGCCGTGAATCGTCATAACCCCTAGAGTTGTTGTGCCCGGAGAGATACTATTTCACCAATCGAGTCACAGGTATCTAACATATTCATACCTAACGATTTTCCACAAAGTGGTGACGAAATGTATAACTTGTACAAATCTTTCCATTTTCCAAGTCCCATAAGTTCTCTCGGGTACGATACACGGAGGACCCCCCCTCCGGGAGGTGCTGGAGTCCACTTCCCAACAATCCCCCCCTCAGCACCATCCCGGTACTCTGGAGGATGCATCGGACCTTGAGATCATATGCTGGCGCTCCTTCGAACCCGGGCCACGGGGCTGCACCTGGACAGAAAGACCCTATGAAGCTTGACTGTTCCCTGGGATTGGGTTTGGGCCTTTCCTGCGCAGCTTAGTTCTCCTGTAGCTGGAACCTCCGGAACCACAAGAATCCTTAGTTAGAATGAGATTCCAACTCAGCACCTTTTGAGTGATATTTTGTTTCCATGATAATTTTAAGTTACATATTTTTTTTTTCATCAGGGTGAGGATGACAAAGGTTTGATGGAGTCTATACATAGCAGCCGTATCTGTTTTATTATGAGATAATTCTTGAACTTCCCTTACATTTTTTTATTGTTTGGACATCTTTATTACAGCTTTGATCATGTCTATGTGTTTTAGACTAATACATAGCTAATTTTATTGGATTTAATATTTAGTACATTGAGAAGATAATTATTTCAATTATATCTTTGTTATTATTACATTTTGATTAGTTAATTCTATTATATTATATAACAATAAATGTGCTATATAATTCCCGTCGATTTTCGACGGGCTACACAGTAGTAATTAAATATTTGAGGTTGGAAGTTAAATAGAATGCAGTCTACTAATGAATCACATTCACACCACCTGCATTAAAATGTGGGAAATTAAAAGGTGCTTGTTTTTTTTTACTTACTATATTGTAACTCGTCAAAATTTAATCTTACAATATTTATAAGAATTATGATATGAAATATATATATATAATAATTTGGAATTTGGGTAGAAAAAGAATATAAGTTCTGAAATATGAGTCCTATTTACCCTCCTCAGTGCATCAGCATTCTATTTTCCAATAATTATTAAAAAAAGAAGAAGAAGCATTGTTATACAACTTTTGAGTTGATAATTCAAAATTTGTATTCCAATTAATACTAAATTACAACAAACTTATTAATTAAGTAGCCAACTATCTACCCTATGACATGGGAAAATATTTATGTTTTCACATTGGGAAATATAGGTATATTTCAATAATTTATTTCCCAAATTTCTTAGACACCTAACGCTGACTACTTCAGTTAATGACTTGATTGATTAGTCAAATGCCAAAGTGTAAACATTTAATTCAATATTAAATGGTCAAAACTACAAAGTGATTATTTCATGTATCATCCTATCAAGAGCTTAAACATGCATGTGCTCAAACCTTTATAGCACATTAGAGTGGCCGTGTTTTAGCATTCGATTCGATTCGAGTTGTTTAAACATTTTTAATATAAAATTTAAATAATAGAAATATTGGTTCATATAAAAATGATCATCCTTCCACAATAGGTACGTGTTAATACTCAACGTGACGTGCTTCGTAAATAAATATTAAATCTTTTAACAAAAAGTTTATTAATTCTTACTTTGTGACTAAAGTTTATTTTAATAAAAAATTAAAATTATAGTAATTCATATGTTAATGGGACATTATGTGATATTATCTTAGCAATTGTGGACATGTTAAATTGTGTCCACTGCGAATATCGGAGGGTGGAAACGGTCCTAAAAGATAGTATTAATTCAGAAATGTTCACACTAACCTAAATATAGAATGTCTAATAACCCAATTGTTTACTCTCTCTGTCCATGATATTTCTTCACATTTTGACCCGACATGAGTTTTAATAAAATGTTTTCACTTGAGTTAGTAATGTGTAATGTATAATGAGTGGAAAATGAGACTCACTTTAATAATGATGTGTAGTGTATAATTAGTGGAGAAGAGACTCACATTAATAATAATGTGTAATGTGTAGTGATTGGATAATGAGACTCACATTGATGCATTGTGAGTGAAGAATGAGTTGTTAAAAATAAAAATAAAAATAGAGAAAAAAATAGTAGACAGACGTATATAGCATATTGGAAAAAAACATGGTAGACGGTGAGAATATAATTTTGGTAATGTTTAAACATTAAAAGATGTAATAAAGAATAGGCACTAGAGGCAAGAGGCGGGTCCAACCCACTAGAATTGTTGCAATATGTAATTGAAGTGTATATGCATGATTTGTTGGGTAAGTCTACATTTAGTCAAATATTATGTGCCTTAATTGATTGGGTAAGTCAGCCATTCAATCCCATTCTGTTTTCTCCTAAATCCACTCAGTGTCACACCTTCAAATCAAATTAATTTGGTAGTTGTTGTCACATGGAAGAAATAAGAGAGAAAGAAAGAAAAGAAAATCATAAAGATACGGCGCACGGAAAAGAAACGGTAGGGTATACAAATTTTAAAATTATATTTTCAATATATTGGTTGTTCACTTTACAAGGGATACATTTAATAATAAATACAATACTCTAAATAATAATGTCCAACATGATATACCCTTCAAGACGTAATAAGGTAGATATTCAGGTCTAACTTAACTAAGAGAACCTCCAATACTATGCCGATGGAGAAAAATGATACTTAACATACAATTTATATTGTATTGCACTGTATAAGTCATCGCTTCCCCTCAATAAAACAGTTTATAAGTATGACAATTCAATATTATAAACATATCCGATATAGAAAATAGAATATTGTCATGCAATATATATGTATTGCACTAGTTGCCTCATTAAAAATCTTAACTAAGAAAACCTTGGGGAAAAACTTAGTAAGGAAAAAGAGTACAACTAATTAGTCTTTAGGAAAAATAATCTTCGGGATTATATATGATATTCATTACATGATCTTCAAGATTATGTATAAATTATTGCTCCCACTCAATAAAATATTCATATGAGCTAGTATAAAACTTTAATATTATCAATATGTGAATATAAATGTGGGGAGAAAATTAAGTATACACATTGTCGTTGCTCTACTGGAGCTCATTTGTACAACACATTATATTATTCATTATAAAAATAACGGGGATATATTATATGTCCTACCAGTCAAATATCAAATTACACGAGGATCGAATAATTAATTATCATCCGAGTAGCACACCAATGTCAATCTTAATCTTTGTACCAATATAGACACACATCTTGTGCAGCTTGAAGATAATCAATTATATGTTCAATATATTATTTAAATATCTCCTTCAAGGAAAATATAATATATTTTTTCTGGAAAATCAAATATTCTTGAATTAGGCCTAATATATTTGTTAGTGCCTAGCACTTCAAACAATGAACTTCTGGTCCAACATTATTTTGTTATCTTCTTTTGGTCTAATTGAGTTCATTCACTTCAAGTGATGAGACAATCATTGGGGCAAATGGATGTTATCTATCAAAAGTAAGTTCTATATAGAACCTTATTCAAATATGTTCTCTATAGAACCTTATCGAATAGATCGACTGGTAAAAATAAATTCTTTCATGAATGTTCTCGATCTGCAGGTCGAGATACTAGTTAGACTTACTTAAGTCTTTTAGTTCAAAATCTCCGTCATTAGGCATGAACTTAACATTCTCAAATGTTATGTGTCCCAATAATACAAAATCTCATACAAATAGAATTATTGATAATCACATAAAGATACACTTTATTATTATCATGCATCTTCTTCTGGAAGAATTCAATTAGTTGAATTTTCATATAGTGATCTTATTTACGAGAATATGTTGCGAATTTATTAATTATAGGAATTTTTCACTTTATTTAGTGCTTCTGACACTTATCTTTCAAGTTTAGCTTTTGAATCCAAATAATCAATTCGAAAGCAATTCTTGAGGCATAATTTATTGTTGACAACTATGATATATTTATTTTACTCTCCTTATATTAACAAATTTCAAGCCAATTTCAATATAAATTAAACCTGATTTAGTTCATTTCTCATAATGTTTGGATCTGGTTGTTCCGTAATCATAGTATTATAATTATTTAGTATACGTGCAAATGTACTGTGATTTACGTCTTCAAGACGATCCTCTTCAAGAAGTTTTTGGAGTGAAGTAATTTGTTAAATTTTTATTCCGCGGATTATAATCTTTAGCACCAATATATATCTCACATTTTCGGCTTTATGCTTCTGGCATAGATGAATTAATCTAATTCAGAGATATTCGTTTCTTAACGGTGCATTTATAATTATTATGAAATATTTAATCACTCATTTGGCAGTTAAGAATATATTGAACTTCTGGTTCATATTCATTAGTGTGTGTATTTTAATCAATTAAATCCAACAGAAATTTCACGGCATTCTATTTAGCATAGTATATCTCCCCCTAATGCCAAGAATATTATTTTAGAGGATAAACGTACCATTTAGAAATTGATCCTCAATTATTGACTCTAGATAATTCTTTTCAACATAGTATGAATTTATTTTTTTAGAGTCCGTTCGGTATGTTTTGATGATGATTAATAGATAGCAGACGAGATATGATTTATTTATATGGCACACTAATTACATACGGGGCGACCCAAACACTCATGCCTCTATAATTTGAGAATAATTTGGGTCTTTTAAATAATATATGTTTATATGTTCGCAACATGATATTAGATAACTTTTATATTTAATATGCAAATATTTTCATAAGGATAATTTTTAATAGATTAAGATTAATGAGCTCTTCTAGAGCCAGACTCCGGTGGCAGACACTGTCGAAGACATGTGGTGTCAAGTGTTTCCAGTTCAGAAGTTTTCCAAAGGACTGACGTTGTGAGTGATACTCACATGGCATCACCTGGAAGCTTAAATGACCTTGAAGAACAACTTGAGAAATTATGCAATGAAGGTGTTAAAGAACAAGTGAATTACAGTTCTCAAGGCATCAAAGAAGCTCTTGCTCTTGATGTCATAGCTTTGTATATAGGTATATGGAAATCATAAAAGAATAATCTACTAATGGAGCTCTTCACGAGCCAACAATATAAATATTGTCATTCTCATTATAAAAGTTGGTAATGCTTCTCATTTTATTAATCTCCAAGAGTAACAAACATTTAGTATTATATTTTTCAATAATATTAATTGTGTTATTTCAAAATCAATAATTTATGCAAGATTATGAAGCGTGAGATATAGTTAAGTAACTAGTTTAGGAACTAATTTGCATAGAAATTGGCTTAGTGGCTAATCAATTTTTCGTAAACTAAATGGCAAATGAGTGCAGTAGTATATATAAATTCATATAGAAAATCACCAACAATATTCAGATTCATGATTTTTACTATAAGAAGCGAAGTGGAATGCTAGAACCAAATAGAAGGCAAAATACACTGACACAAGATTGTTACTCATTTATTACCTAACAAAGGTTCATTGATATTCAATATGGCCACTTATTCTAAGAGTGAGGGAGACATGACGAATATATGTACCCACCATAATAGAATAAATAGAAAGTCATTAAGAGAAATACCAATTTATCCAACACTATGAACTATGAACATTTTTTTTTCTTCACATGACTAAATAATTTATTCTAATCGATGAACAAAGCATTTCACTGCAACAACTTAGCATAGAGTTGAAACACCAAATTTAAATTCAACATAGATGCATAACAGATTTAGCATAACACTAGCCACAACAAATCACCAAATAATCATGTCATGGACCAACAAATAACGAGTCATAATAGAGAGTTAGGAAAGATCTAACCAATGTAAAATAATTAGGAGAGAAGGATCTGAAACATCTCCTTTTCATAGTTTTTCATGCGTCCAATTTTGTTTTAACGAGAGCCCGGCTCGAAATAAGGAACACCATAAAATATCTTTCACCTCTTGAAATACGTGGAGAGAGATAAACTTTCATCAACTTTACAAAGTCGTTACTCCAAATCAAACCGGACTGCCCTTCATAGTATTTACTGAAAATATGCAGCAAATAAAATTATAATCAAAATAACAGTAGAAAACTTTATAATTCCAACAGTAATCGCACACGACAAACCAATACAAGTTCAAGCACATAGACGAGCAAGACAGTGGGGTGCGGTGGTAGGGATTGTGGGGGTCGCGAATCCATTCAATTCAAAATATCTTAGATGACTGGCGTTCATTACGGTTTTGTCTAGTGGCTTTAGATAAAAGTGAATCCACCAGGTGGAACATGAAAACCGTTTCCTCCAAGGTTGAATCCAGGCTGCCCGTGATCTCCAGATAAAAAATTCATGTAGTGGCAGTCACGAGCCATCAAGAGGATGTGCCTGGATTTCACCTTCATCTCTCTGATTTTACCCTCCTATCGCGGTAGTACGACTTGAGAGTTCGTTTAATTTCAATCTCCAAGAGATATAAGGAATGCAATCTTTTGAGGTGTCCGACACATTTCTTGTGATCAAGGGGTGTAGTAGTCCTCTGATGTGGAGTTTGCCTCTTAGCTTGCAAATAATTGAGAGATCGCCATGGAGGCAGAGGCATTGAGTTCAGTTTCAGAGAAGATCTAGCAACTTCCACCATTACTTGAAGAAATTGTTTGAGCTTAGTGAAAAGGCCCACGCAGATAACTGGGAGTGAATTGAGTAGCCTATCATAGGAGGCAACAACTCTAGCAAGGATAATATGACGCAACTAGCTTTGCATAGACCCGAGTTCGGAGCATGTAGGTTTTTTTTGTCATTAATTGAAAGAGCAAGAGAATTCACCACTGACAAGTCGTTTACATATTGATCCATCACCAGCTTGAAATACTAGAAAATATTATTAGCAGATGAGAATCATGTAGTAATCACATGTGTCCGAGATTTTATTGGCAAGCTGAAGGAGATCGGAGAGGCTGGAGCTGTTGTCGCTGTTGTATCTAGAATTGGCGAATGAATGTCTTCCACCTAGGGCTGACGACCAGCTCTGATACGATTCTCGATGGTATGAAGAATCAAACACGCAAACGAAAGATTGAAAATAGTACTTGAATCGATGGAATATCCCAAAACCTCTGAATCTAACCCTAGAAGTGATGTAGATCAATATGATACCTATATCCCAACAAGATAGTTGATGCAACAACTCGGGGAAGATGAATGACACACAACGAGGGATGGTAATCTCGTTGATATGCCGAATGATAAACTCGTCTTGGCAAAACCAAGAGGAACTCGAAACTCTCAAGAGATAAATAAAACTCATGAAATTGAATAATGATCAAAGTCCCCCTTCGTCCAATACATAATAAGCTTATTTATAAGCGGAAGATAACTCCTAATCTATAAGGAAATAACTGAAAAGGCTATCTATAAGGAAATAACTAAAAAAGTCTATCTATAAGGCAACAAAGCCCATGCTAGTTAATTAACTTCGAGATCTAGCCCATTCGCCACAATAAGATTCATTATTCTTGGGCTGCTTGGTCTAATCTCTCCAATGGGCTTCGTGGACAATTCTCACTCCCATACTTCTTGGATTAAGCCCATTAAGCTCTCCTTGAACTTCTTAGCTCGAGCTCTTGTGATTGGCCAACAGGAACACGCTCTTGTGATTGGCCAACAGCCACAAGTGTAAAAGAATATAGAACGATGGATTAGTAGGGGTTATCTATTATCGCGATGAACATATATGTTCAGTAAGATGAATGAACCGGAACACATTAGAATGAGAGGGACTCCGAGGATATGCAGGAATGGGACTGCATATTCAAAGAAGGAAGGACTCGAAGGAGCAGTGACACCAAGATGATCTCAACGAATGACATTATATGATTAGTGACACAATTATGGTCACCTTATTCGGTAGTATACCTCAACGAAGATTCGATTCGGCTATTGATTTATCGCTAGATTTCTTAGAGAGTTATAACCCGAACGATGCGTGAGTTCAGTTCATGAGTAGCAAGTTTCGGTTTCAGTTTAATAAGCGAGATTCAGTTCCAGTAGAACGTAGAGAATAAGGGAGTTCAATTTCAGTTTCAGTTTCAATTTCAGTTTCGTTTTCATTTTAGTGGGAACGTAGAAAGTTTTAGTTTAGTTCAGTTTTAGCTCAGTTCATTCAATTCAGTTCAGCTTATTCAATTCAATTCAGCTCAGCTTAGTTCAGTTCTGTTCAACTAATTTCAGTTTATTCAATTCAGTTCAATTCATAGGTATTGTCATGAAAAATGCAAGTCATTAAATTCCTTTCAGTAATCAATTATATCATTGAGTTGAACTCTATGATCTTAATGCAATTAAGAAGTCATATGAGGTCCTTCTAAACTGTAATGACCCGTAAAATTTATCCTAATATTTATCGTGTATCAGAAATCGCGATAATAAAATTTCGTTGTATTTATTTAAAATGTCGAATTACAAATTGATATTAGTAGCAATTGTTTTGTGTACCTTATAATCTTTGTGTAATAATAGACATTATGCACGCTCGTTCGATGATGAGATCATTAAAAAGAACGAACTAAACAAATAGTTTCAGTGCAAGATCGATAGTTGGAGTTTTATAAGATAATTAAATTATCTAGAAGAGACATAAACCAATTAGTAATGGGATTATGTACTATAGAGGATATATGTTTGGCGTTAAAAAGAAATGATATATTAAACAGGTTAATAGTTTAGATTCGTATAATCAATCGATAAAAATTTTTTACTATTGAAGTGGTATATTTACGAGATTAGTATATTAATAATCCATTAATAGTAATCTATTTTTTTTTCTAAGTCATTAGTAATTGGGGAATAGAAATACGTCAAATGCTTTATTGGGACAATTGTGTCATGGTTAGTGTTTTTTTTATGAATTATGTGATGCGATTAAATTAGCTAATCTTGCCTTCTTAGTTGAGGATGATTATTAGATTAAAGTTATAGAAGGAATACACAATGGATAATTAGAATTCTAATTTTACCTTAGCAAGAGTTTATCATTGTGTTTTGGAAGGTTGTGAACATATGTATAAACTTAGAATGCAACTTCTTCTAAATGAAGAAGCACCTCACGTGTTATATATATATAGAATCAGATATGGTTGGAATGAAAGCTTATAATTTTAAAGGAAGAACAGTGAGTTTATATATATATGTAACGCATAGTGACCTTGTACAATTGTACAGTGTGTCTACATTTTGAGCTATTGTGCTGCAAGAATAGAAAGTATAAAAGCATGGACTTGAGTTAATGCAAGAAAAACCATCACTACTGCTATACTCCCTAAATCTTACAACAGAGACTAAGAATCATCTATAGACCCCAAGACTTTAATATTGGATCTATTCCCTACACAAAATCTGTTCCCCAGCAATACAAGATCGTGGAATGCTGCTGAAACAGCTGTGGAAGTGAAGACAGAAGGAAGGAAGAAGGCGAGCAGCAGGAGAAGCAATAGTTGGTGTCACTCCAACACTTCCCATCAGCCTGCACCTGCAAATAAGAAGTAAAGATACCAAATTAATACAAGCCCCAAAAGTCTATATCTATGACAGACTATGTGTAGAACAGACTGTATTAAGTGGAGAACTCAAGTGTTGTGAGCAACCAGCCAGTTTTAAAACACTTATACGTTGCAACCAACTAATAAGCAGGAACACTCTCCCATATATCCCACACATATTACCTCCGCACTTAGCTTCATCTCCATTATTCACACGGCAGCACTCACCTCCCCAGAAGGATTTTCTTAGCCATTTCCAACCCAAGTTAAGGAGCACCTCAAGATATCCTAAACCCCAAAATTTCTAAGGAGTCCTAAGGTAAATAAAGGTGTTAAACATTCAGATTTTCATAGATTTTGGCATTTACTTAAGTCAGTTTTGTTCTTTATTCTCAGAAGATAGCTGGGAGTTTTCATAGCCAAACACTAGAACACGGGTAAGCTCTTTTGCTATTATTTAAGAGTTAGAGTGAGTAAAGATTTTATATATAACCTGCAGCCTTCAAACCATTTTAGAAATTTCAAAATACACTTCTAAGATACATACATGGACCTTAGGTCTCAGCTAACTTCTCTAAATGTTTATTGTTTTAGTATAAAATCTGAGATGGTGTTAAGCATGCAGACGTAGGTTCTCAGATACATTCAGAACTTAGAGTTATACACTGTTTCCAGAACACATACTTGCTTTTAGGTAGTCAGAATCAGAACAAAGCACTTAGATTTCTATATGTACTCTGATTTTAGAACTGAACTTATAGATTATTACCCTCAGTCTCCATAACATAACTACCACCCTAAACCTTCAGAATAAGAACTCCAACTCAAAAGATAGGATAATATCAGAATTTACAATACAGAGATTACCTCAGTGTTAAACCTTCAGAACCCTTCCATCGTTGAAACAGAACAAAACTAGCAACCAAATTATGTACTCCTCAGTAAGAATAAGAACAGAACTGGGGTCAGAAATTGATCAAAACTTTAACAATACAGAACATGAAACTCTTAAATTAAAAAGAAAATTCGTCTATTTCACAACCCAGGTGCAGAATAGAATTTCGGTCTAACTATTTGTTTAGAACAGAAACCTGGAAGAGTTTGGTCATTCTGTAATCGAAGAATTAAAAATATAAATTCAAAGATTCCAGATTGGAACCCCAAATTTCGAAATCATAGTCTGCCAAATTTCTAGAACTAAAACTGAAGGAGGGGAAGAACATGCATCACAGTATGAACCCGAATTTAGAACAGAGGGGAAGGATTGAAGAAGTTCTAAACCAATTTCAACATAGAAATCTAAAAATCTAAATATGCAAGAACTTAAATTTTTACCTTGAAGTCGTTGTGGAGGAGATCTTCGACGTGGCAGCGACCGAAGGAGAACGAGCAGCAGCCGAGGAGATAGGAGAAACAGAGAGCCAGACGAGAAGAGATGGAGCAGGGTGAGGTGGAGGTGACTGCTGCTACATTTCATTAAGAGGAAGTCTCAAGCGAGACGATGAAGTGAAGTGAGCCGTCTGGGAAGGAGAAGAACGACAGAGATGAGAGAGCAAGGGAGAAGAATAGAGTGTGGGTATGTGTCTAGGGTTAGAGTGAAATGGGTTATCCTATGGGCCAGATTGTAGAATTTCTTCATGGGCCGTTAATAAATCGTTTGGGCCGAAGATAATTTAATGATTGGGCCAGAGTTAATAAAACAGATGGGCCAGCAAATCAAATTTTGTTGGGCTAAATTATATGATAGAAGATTGGGATCCATTTAAAATAAATATGGGCCTCGTAATTGTATAAAAAAAAATGGATTAAATTATCCCTTAATTATGGATTAGTATGAAATCCCTAAATGCTTATTAAATAGATAAATACTAACTAATAGAGCTTTAACTAAGTATTCAGATTAGAATTTATTTAATTCAAGTAAGTTACCTCGAATAATCATAATCCCCGTTAATAAACTATTTCGGTTAGGTATCTCGACTAATTATAGTACCTTAATTGGATAAAAGGACTTAGAAAATATATTAGGGAGACTCAGTAATTAGGTAATTATTAGAACTCTTTAATAATGATAGTTGCATTAATAACAAGGGACTCGATATTAAATCGGGAAATAATTAGAATAATTCATGAAATAATAGCATATTATTTCATTTTAATTAGATATGTCAATTAATACTCACGATGAGTATTTTCCCTCTTAATTACGATTAAGGTGCGACGAAGGGAAATTCCTGTTGTTTTGCACCAGACTTTCGTTAGACGAGAAGCATATCAGGTAGGATTTCTTTTACAAATCAAATTGTATGCGTTGTACCAAAGTATGATTTTCGTTTAGAATGCTCTAGAATTTGAAATGTTATGAAGTATTGCATTGTCGAAAATGTTTATATTTTGGTATGATGCGTATCTGTTGAGCAATTAATCGATTTCGGACCTTTAAAGATTTATATCTTTTAAGGTTAGTGTACACCAGAACCGTGAGTCATCTTAGCGGGTTGGCCGGTTCAGTGTTCGCGGAAAGTGGCCACTTTCCCGACACACAGAATTACAGATATGTATGATTACTCCAGAACTTAGACTGGCCAGTCGAACTTTTAAGATCACAAAAGAATTTAGTGAACATAGGTTCTTTAGTGACAAAATCCCTATGTTGCACTGTAATACGGCAATTGCAAATATATCAGTACGAATGTGATTTCGGCATGTGTTTACTGAGTACTTTCGTACTCAGCCCTGCATATATTTATAAATGTGCAGGTTAAGTCGTGATGTCGAAGTGGAAGGCTCAGCGGTGGGTTTTTGTCAACTCTTGTTATTTTTACTCTCGGTGGTTTATATGTCGTCATACATGTAAATCTAGATATTGATCCAGTTTCCGCTGCTAGACTTTTGTTTTAGATCCAAGAACTTATTAGTTATCTATCTTGTTTTCGAACTATGTAGATCAGACTTGTATTTGTTCATGGTGTTTTCCTTGATGTATTGGACTTCGGTCACACAACTCTATCAAAATCTTCCTCTTTGATGTACGTTTCACGTTTTATCCGTTTATCAATGCTTTCGTTTCATTTTCCTTATCCGTATTTCCTTTTTGGTCAGGTTTTCCTCAATTTTACTTAGAGAAGTGAAATGGGGACGTGACATAAACTCTATGGTAAAAGAAGTTCTAGTCAAGACAACCATTGAAATATTATCCCTGAACCTAAGTATCTTTATGACTGAGAAGTGATTGTGATGGGCCTGATCACCCCATGTGATCGAGAAGATCTCAGTAGTTGTCATTTTGGTCTCCGGACCCTAAAGCTCAGCATTTTTTATTTTAAATTTAGTTGGGTTCCTTTATTTTCTATTTAATATTTAATCGGTTGACGTCTGTCTCTAAACAGTTTGTCCAACCCTCGCTTAAGTTATCATGAGAGATGATGGACCCACATGATTGATAAGTTATCATAATAAATTTTCTTAAACCTTCGGAACTACGACGTATTCGGTATATGGCTATCTAAGTACCATGATTACAGTTTTGAGATTTTATATGTTGAGGACATATAGTAAGTGCTAACATTAAGTATGTATATGGTAACGTGGGTTATCTCCATGTTACCGTACACCACTTCGAAGAAGGGATAAAGTTTAGAATGAAGATAAGAATGAGGTTCTTTATGATGAAAGTAAGGTTACGCTTATGCCGCCACCTCAGAGAAA
Source organism: Leonotis leonurus (assembly GCA_026898415.1). Taxonomy (NCBI): domain Eukaryota; kingdom Viridiplantae; phylum Streptophyta; class Magnoliopsida; order Lamiales; family Lamiaceae; genus Leonotis; species Leonotis leonurus. Next base: position 1,784,531 of record JAPKLX010000040.1, read on the forward strand.
TTGCTATCCTTCAGTGGATGTGCAACCCAGTTGACGCAGAACTATGAGTTAAAGTTCTGGAAAGAAATAGAGAAATGATTAGAGTGATATCTTCTCGCAGTTAGAGAGATACACTAAGTTATGATATAATGTTCATCGATAAAGGTGCTCGACAGGATTCGTTCCGGAGTACAAATGTATAAAGTTTCTTGACGGGATTCGTTCCGGAGCATAAATGTGATAAAAGAATGCAAGGAATAGAAACGGTCCAAGAAAGGAATAAACCGATTTATATAAATCGTAATGAATGATAAATAGATAAGAGAAGAATGATATCGCCCTGGGTGACGATATGAGTTGATATGAGTTATGTAGAAAAATCCGTATCTATTTCTGGATCGAAAGTTTCAAGAGTTATTGAATGAGTAGTTTTCAGAAATGTTACCCCTTGAGATTAGCAAATTTTGGGACGAAATTTATGTTAAGGGGGATAGAATGTAACACCCGAGTATTTTATACTTGGTTTATACGTGTTTAAAAAAATCCCAAGAATAAATTTTTGGATTAGAAACTTTATTTTGAAGCTTGCTGCCAAGTTTCAGCAAAAACGGAGACCAAATCTCCGCTCTTTCGAGAACCGACTTATACTTTTATAACGGGTAGCAAGAGCAAATACGGGATTCATTCGAATGCCCGGATTTGAAGTTCGAGACGAGATATGGACAAAGCGCGATAATTTACATACACTTTTATCGCGATACGGACCATACGCGGAACTTTTTATTTTTCGCCGTCCGGTGAATAGTAAAACCGAGAACTCGAGAAATCGAGAAAACTCCTATTTATCAATTTTGATAGCACGAGTAATGAGAAAATTCTCGAGAAGTTTAATAAAATGAATTTCAGAAGAAACGGAGGTGTTAATTAATATTTATGAATAAATCGAGGAACAAGCATTTTCTCGGTTTACGTGCAACTCGATCGGGCCAAACCCCGACTTTAGTTCACGAGAGACGAAGATGTTTTAATGAGTAAGAAAGACGAGTGTGTTGATTCCCGTTTCAACCGAGATAGATAAATAACAAAGAATCGGATCGAAAATATCTAAAAGGCGAAAAGACGATTTTGCCCCGGATATTTAGATATTTTGAGGGCAACTTTTGTGGCCTATAAAAGACCACAAAGTCACCCATTTCAGATTTTTACGTGAGATTACAGTAGCATTATTGGCGTGAACAAAGAAGTGAAAAAGGAGGAGGAGTTTTGCTCCGATTCTCGTCCCGTTCGTCTCGTTTTTCCGATTTCTTTGAAATCTAATCTGATAGAAAGGTAGCCCTCGATCTTACCTACGTTTCTACGGTTTTATTTTCATGTTTTGAGCTTGATGAAAAAGTGAAATAGGGGCTGCCCTTTTCGATTTTTATCGAGTCGAGCCCGAATCGAAAAATATCGAGAATTAATGTTGCTCGTGTAAGTTAGATAAGCTTGTATATTAAGTTTCAAGGCAATCTAAGCATGTTAGGTTTTGAGAAGTTAACTTGAGCTTGTCGGTTTATATGTTTTGATTTTTCTTGGATGAATCGAATAGACGAGCATGTATGTAGGTTATATACGCGTATTATGTGAATTTACGGAAATTAATCGTGCATGTTTAAAAAAAAAGAGAAAGGGGCGACAGTTTCTGCCCGGGTTTTGTCTCGTCGTTTTAAGTACAGAATGAGTAGAATTTTTAATATAATAAAATACTAGATCGAGTTAGGAGTAATCTCCAACTTGAATCACCCCGTTTCGTTGTGTTTTCGATTTGTTATGAATTTTTCAAAATGGTTGCGCAAACTGCCAATTCCAGCGAAAATCTGGAAATTTATCTAACTTTGAAAATTTGTGAAAAATAGAGTAAAATGATTTTATGTGTTTTGTCTTCGGATTATAAAACTTTACGATGTTATGGTCACTTTAAAGTTTGATTCGATACAAGTGGAATTATTTCCAATTTATTATGATTTTTCAAAGTCAACTGCTCATTTAGCTTGAACATATGTTGAGCATGTTGTGAATTTATCGGATTTTTTCCGTCAAGTGTGCAAAAAAATTGAAAATAAGCTTAGTGATTACATGGTTATAATCATTGTTGCGTTTTGTTTCATTTGTATGAGCTATTAATGTGGCCCACAAGGGGTCGAAAAGAGGTTGATTTACCCACAAGGGGTAGGCCCACAAGGGGTTCGGGTCCACAAGGGACCGAGGATAGTCTTATTTAATCAGCTAAGCTAAAGAGGTTCATTACGCTATAGTGTATTAAAGTTTCATGATATTCAGAGATGTTTTGATATTAGACGAGCATGAGTGCCGAGAAATGATCAAACATGAAGTTATGTGTTTAATGAAAGTCAAAACATGGTTTGATTAGAAATCATCGAACGACCCTCCTAGAATCTAAATCCGAAACTCGAGCAATAGCCGAGTTAAAAGACCTGAGAATAATTCTCAAACAACGAAGGATAATAATTCCTTACACTTAGAGAATATAATTAGATGCACTCGAAAATGTTATCTCACTCGAGATTTATTTAAAGGGTACGACGAAAGGTCAGGATCGCAGTTCGAGAACGAAGCAGTCGTCAGTCAAGACGATCCAAGTAGGCTTTCTTATACTAAAAGAAAATATGCGTGTTTATCCGCATTTATGTTATTTCTTTTCAAATAGCTTTTGAATTGAAATTGATATTTCAAGTATTGTCTTGCCATAAATGTTTTATGTTTTGTATGATACATATCTGCTATGATTATGAAATCGAATTCGGGTTCCAGTGGGTAAGCATCCCCACTCGAACTAGTGTACACAAGGACCGTGAGTCATCTAGCGGGTTGGCCCGTCAAGGTGTCCGTGGAAGGTGGCCACCTTCCCGGCACACAGAAATTACAGATATGCTTGATTACTAAAGAACTTAGACTGATTAGTCGAACTCAGAATTTTCAAGAAAAGAAATGCTTTTGTGAACATAGGTGCTTTAGTGACAAAAATCCTTATGTATCACTTAGAATGACTTGATAATTATATATGTATGAATGTGATTTCGGGCATGTGTCTACTGATTACTTTTGTACTCAGCCCTGCATGTATTTCTAAATGTGCAGGTTGAGCTGTGATGAAAAAGGGGAAGTGCTAAGCGAAGATTTTGTCGAACTCATCTAGTAGTAACTCTTGGGGGTTTGCATGTCTTCATACATGTAAACTTAGAAATTGATCGAAATTCCGCTGCAGACACTCTGATTAAGTATTCAGATATTTCTCTTCGTGCAAGTCTCATTCTTTTCCTCTATTTTTTATGTTCCTTTCCCCAGTCACGATTTTCCCGACTTTGGCTACCTTAGCGGAGGGCGGGCGTGACACGGTCACTGGCCCGACCTCTCTGTCCACAAATTTTCTGCACCCCAGCGAGCTCTAGGAAGCTAGTGCCCACTGGGGTCCTCTTTTTGGCTCGTCCCACTCAATTCCTCCTTGTGCATTCCTTGTCTCGTCTTGCCTCACTCGGCTTTGCTCCAACGGCCTAGTAGGTGCCACTTCTAGCTCAACTCCATCCTCATTCCTTCCATCCTGCATCAAATATAATAAAACAAAGACGAGCGTAAAAACGAACTAAAAAGAGTACGAAAACGAAACAACCTAAAGTCTAGACACGACAAAATGACGACCAAAAACATAACAAAAACATAATAAGCAAAAATTTCCACGTATATGAAAATGTAATCTCAGTTTTAACCTTGAACAACAATAGAATCACGACATCATGTTCGCGCCGGTAAGTCCTGCTGCTTCGCTGGTGCAACCAGCTCAGCCCCACTGTCGAGCACTGCCCCTCCTCCGCCGCTGAGGACGACACCATTCTCGTTGTCCACCTCCTTCCGCCGAGGACGACGCTTCTTCTCCGCCGCTATGGAAACCGTTGAGCCACCATTATACGCCTCCTCCCCGACCGAACCAATAACGCCGTCAAGAGAGAGAAGAGGGGCGGCAGCACGAGAGAGAGATGCCATTGTGATCGCGTCTCTTCACCGTCAACAATGTCGTTTTTTTGTAGTTATGGCATACAAAGTGGCTGAAGGTGGGAGGGGAAGTTGATGGCGACGGAGGTGGGAGGGGAAGTTAACGCCCAAATATAATTTCTCTCTCCCAATATAACTTATCACCTTAATTAGTGAGATTTGTTATTTTCTCTATCATGTTTAATTACATTAATGTCCTTATTATAATATTTTTAGAATATTTTAATGTATTTAATAACCAATAAATTTGGATAAATCATAACCGTTGATCTACTAAAATAAATGGTTGGGATCACTTCCTATTTTATATTTATATATACATATATACACACACACTGTTGGGAACCCCATAAATTTATTTGTTTTGATGATGTTCCTCGAAACTACATGTTTAAATGTTAAAACCAAATAATCATTGTCATCTATTAAGGATTATCTTAAGTGTAAAAGAAGCAGATCGTTTTGGTAAAGGTAAATAACGATCTGTCTTATTCTTGTATTGGATACCCTGGACACAATGAGTTATTATTGCAAGTATTTATTTCCTACGTAAGACAGCTCGAGTAAAAGGAGAGCAGATCGTTTTCCAAGAAATTAACGATCTGCTCCTCGTAATTACAGCG
>JAPKLX010000040.1:1799179-1814240 GCA_026898415.1 Leonotis leonurus
ACAAGAAAACCTAAAAAGTTTTGAATTGGTGTATTCCCCCCCCCCCACCCCCCCCCCCCATACACCAATCTAGCTCTTTCGGGACTAACACACACACATATATATATATTATTTATTACATATATAGGATTGTTCCATTATTCGCCGTGGGAACATGAATTGAACATGTCCACAATTGATTTGACAATATTATATTAGTATACAAGACTATTATTTTTGTTTTTTTATATATACAATATTAAATTATACCCTAATCAATAAATCATAGTTGAAAAATGAGAATTATTAAAAAAATATTAAAATTTTAATATTTATCTAAATGACATGCCACATTATTCTTGGACATATTAACCGCGTCCGCCGTAGGTAGGTGATCATTTTTTTTATCCTTTATAACAAATAAAATTTAACGTCTCACTTTTGTATTTCGCATTTTGTGTCCACAATTATAAATTTATCATTTTAATTAAATATTTATTAAAAATAATTTAATTTATAATATAATAAATTATAATTAATAATATTTAAAAATTAAAAATTATATACTTCTTTTTGAATATATAATCTTAAATATAAATTACAAGTGCCATTAAATTTTAAAAATAATTATATAAAATATTTGAGTCCCTACCCTAGTGCTAAATTCAAAATTAAACTAAAGTATATAAAAATGAAATTCAAAAATAAAAAAATTATAATTTAATTATGGATTTAGAAAATCCATAGACTCTGTGTAGAGTTTCACAGACTTTTTTTTTTATTGATTTACATGAATTTTAATAGATTTGATAGAATTATAGAATACATTTTTTACATAGGTTGTCATAGAATACGGGGCTAGGGATGACAATGGGTCGGCTTGAACCGGACTTTCCTATGCACAGTCCCGACATGCAATTTTGTGGATGGGCTTAAGCCCGGCCCATGGCCCAACTGAACTTGTAATTAAAGGTCAAGCTCAGACCCATGTGGATTGGACGAACATCCTTATTTTATTTTTGCTTTATTATTTTTTTAACATATTTAAAAATATATATAATTAATTTATTTTAAAATATATTTGTATATTTTAATATTCATTAATATGTCTATTAATTTATATTTATTATACATTAAAAACAATGATGATATTTATATTATTTTACTCATATATTTTATTTAATATGTCTATTAATTTATTTTTATTATACATTAAAAATAATAATTATATTTATATTATTTTAAATTTATGGTTTAATATAAGATATTTAAATATTTGGGTCGGGCTTGGGTATGTCGGGCCTAAATATTAGCCCAAACCCGACCATAACGTCATCGGGTCGGGTTTGAACAAATTTGAGTCGAACCGTGTAAAATTATCATTCCTAGTAGGGGCTCGAAATAGGAGAAAGAGGGTCGGGTTTAGGGATGACAATGTGTCGGGCTGGGCCGGCTTTTCCTATGCCCAGATTCGGCCCGCGGTAATATGTACAGGCCCATGGCCCAGTCAGGCTTGAAAATTAGGCCTAAGCCCAGACCCATATGAATCGGGTGGACTCGGGTCAGATCCGTGATCTTTTTAATTAATTTTAAAATATATATATATTTTAATACATAAAAAATATATAATTATTTTTTAATTACATTTTATATATTTTAACATTTATTATACTTTTAAATGTAAATAAATATTAAATCCAAATTTATTTAGTTGTATATGTTATTTAATATATATATAATTTATATTTATTATATATTAATTATAATAATATTTATAATATATTTAATTTATAATTTATATATTAATTATATTAATGTCGGGCAAGCTTGGGTCGAGCGGGGCTAAATAGTCATCCCTAGTCGGGTTTGTAAAATTCTTTGAAATAATCCATTGAAATCTCTGCCTATTAGAAGAGATTTTGTATAGTACAATTTATATATATTTTTGAAAGAAAATTCATAGACTATTAAAGCTCATATACTGTTGAATATCTAAAAATTTTAAAAGAATTTTTAAAATTCGTATTGAATACCTCAGAATTTTGAAGGATTTTTTAAAATCTTAATTTAATACCACCAGATTTTAAAAATCTATAGATATTCTACAAAATCCACAACCAATACGCCCTCCAAAATCTCATTTAATTGTTAATTAATAATTTGGTAATCTAAGGGATTGATTTTTGACCCCAATATATATATATACACACACTAAAACGTGTATTAGATTTGGTAAGATATATAGTTGAATTCTTGCGCATAATTGTTGTAGTTTCTTAATATATATTGATCGAATTTTTAATAAATGAATATTAGGGGTGAGCAGCTCTTCGGTTCAGTTAAAAATCGAACCAAAACTCTAAAACCACGTAAATTGAATTGCTTAGAAATTAAAACCAATCCAACCAAATTATTTACAAAACCAAACGATCCAAACCGAAACTCAAAATTTGGTTTCGGTTATTCAAAAAATCTAATTATATATATTTTTTTCTCAACGATAAATTTATTATAATTTACACTCGAAAATTGATGTTCAAATTATTTCAATAAAAACTTTGTTCAATTTTACATATAATAATTTTAACATCAAATAAACATTGAAAATAATTAATTAATTCAAACACTTTCAATTTCTAAGTTTACTCATTCATATTTTATATTATTTGTTTACTTTTCATTTCATGATATATTTTATTCTATATTAATTCTTTAGAACTTGGAACAATTAATTATTCAATAAATGAGATTTTCTAACAAATACTATTTAAGTTTAAGTAATTTATTTATTTATTGTAATTTATAAAATTATAATTAATAAATAATAAAATTTGGTCGGTTCGGTTAATAACCAAACCGTTCTACTAAAAACCGATCCGAACCGAAAAGATATCGGTTCCTAAAAATTAAAACCGAACCAAATTTAAATATTTTAAAACCGATCCAAACCGACCAAACATCAATGGTTCGGTTTGGTTTTTCGGTTTGGATCAGTTTTTGCTCACCCCTAATGAATATACAGTATATATAATATAGTTAGATTTTTTAATATCTTATATTCTAAGATAATAATCAAAATTAATCGATGGTACATAATCGTGCTGGTCATGAGTTGGGGTGTCACGGTACGGTATACCTTACTAAAATTATCATACCTTATACCTTACCTTTATCTTCGGTATGGACAATTTTCATACCGTTACCTTACCATAATTTTCGGTATACCTTAGTTCGATATACCTCAATTTCGGTATGACGGTTTTACATACCTATACCTTACCTTATTTTCGGTATACCTTACCTTACTTCGGTATACCTTAATTTTATTTTACGGTATACCAAACTTATTTATTTTCGGTATATCTTACCTTACTTCGATATAACTTTCTTTCACGGTATACCAAAACTTATTTATAATGAACAACTTAAACAATATCTAACATATACAAAAATATACTCCCTCCGTCCCACTTTAGTTGTCCAGTATACCATATTGGGATGTCCCACTTTAGTTGTCCAATTTCCTATTTGGTCTCACTTATGAATAAAATAATAATAAAGAGAAAGCGGATAGATAAATGTTAATTGATGTTTTATTGTTATACGGTCCGAAAAGAAACTGAACAACTAAAGTGGGACGAAGGGAGTACTAAACGTTAATTTTTAATAACATAATTTTGGAGAAAAAACACGAATATCATATAATCAATTACAAATATATTAACTAACTACATTATTGTGTTTTTATATAACTAATTATATTTAGGTATAAGAATCATAATTAATTTGATCATTTATGCGTGATATATTATAACAAAATAAACATATTTTTATTAACTATATATTATAAGTTATATTATATTTAATATCAAACAGATGTAGTTATATGATCATATAAAACACTTATATTCTTAAATCATACTTTTAGATTATAATCATCTTTACGTTATTATAGTTAATTATATAATTATTTAGATTTATATACTCGTTTTAGAAAATAATTTAGTAGATCTTGTAATTATATCATAATTATTTAGTTATGTAACAAATTATATATTATAGTTTATCATTATCATTTAAAATGACAAGTATAAGTTTTTGTTCAATCTTTTTTATTATCAATAAAATCATGTATTTTTTAATTTATCATTAATATTTATTAATTATAATTCATAATTTATAAATAAATAACTTTGTTATAATTTAAAATTGAATATATATGATATATAATATTATAAATATATGCACACAAACACACACACACACATATATATATATATCGATATATACCAAAATAACGGTATACCAATTTTTTCGATATATACCGCGGGACAGTATATGACAGTATACCTCGGTATTTAGAAAAATCATACCTTTACCTTACCGAAAAGTTCGGTACGGTATCATACCTTACCAAAAATTTTGGTATACCTTGTATTCGGTATTTTACGGTACGGTAAGTACGGTATACCGTTTTTTCGTTAAATTTTGACAGCCCTAGTCATGAGCTAAAATTGCATGTTGTAACTATAACCATTAGTGACTTTGTCATGACCCAACCTCAATTAAAATATTTGTGTCTCTTTCCTTTATACACCCATGTGTTGTGACTTAGGGAAAGTTGAGGGGTGGATGACACCCCCTCAACACTTGAAAGTCATGACTTTCTATTTAATTTTAAATTAGTAAATTTTGTTTTATTCTTGTGACTTTTGTACAAAAGTCACTAATGGGGATGTTCTAAGAGGCTGACACGTACAGAGTTACTTAATTATCCTTTCATATTATTATTATTGATTTTTTTGTTACTTGGTAGTCTTTCCGATCTCTTTTTATTGACTCATATTTTATTTAAGTGAGACTTTGTTTAATACGTAGGTTATGATATTTCATCTCATATTAATTATTCTATAATTATAATAATTATATGATAATTAATAGAAAATAATATATCATAACTTAGATACCAAACAAAATTGAAGTATATTATAATAATAAAGTGAATCAATACAAAGGGAAAGAATGAGTAGTATAATAAAAAAAACCAAAAAATTCCCATCTCTATTGAAATTAATGTGCCTCTCATAAGAAATCAGAAAAAGGAAAAAAAAATCAATTCTAATATATAATTGATTTTGAAGTTCCCCAACTTCGCAAACACGACAATCAAGTTGAGAGGTTAGGACAAAGGGAAATGCAAGTTTGTCAAAACAATAGCTAAGCATTTGTAAGAGAGAAGAAATATATTGAAAATTTGAAACTAGTGAGATCATATATGAACCCATTATCGAATAAAGTCCATTTTTCATTAATAAATCCCTCAATGCTTATTTATATACAAAACCATATTTGACTTTGAACTATTCTGAGTTTACAAAGGTCGCCAGAAACGACTTGGTTGGTATAGTGTGCATTAAGATTGTTATCATATTGACTCAATAAGAAAACGAAATTATCGTGTCGAGTTCGGATATCGAGTGCTAGTTTACCAATAACATAAATTTATAATATATTAACAATTTACATTTTAAGATAAATGTAATTTTTAACTATATTTTTAAAAATATTTTACGTTTTCTTTAAATGTAAAAACAAATATATTGTATAGATTTATAAACTATCCATTATTATTATTTTTATTATAATTTAATAAATTTGGCATCTTCTCGTATTACTTTAGGTTTTTATCATGTTGATAATATGTCGTGTCAACACGAAAGTTATGGTATTCGAATTTGATCTTAAAATATCAAGTTTGTGTTGTGTTTGAATTTGACCCGGGTTCAAGTTCAAATTTAACAGAACTTTTATAAGTAGAATTCGAGTTTAACTTTAACATGTCATATTGTTATCAAATACATCCGAAAACAACCTGCCCGGGTAATTCAATAACCCTATTAATGTGCATCACTTCTTTGACGCACCATGGCATACATATTTGATATTTCTTGTGCTTTTTAGGATTATTAGATCACTTCATATAGCTAGAGAATAACAAAATCAGCCTAATATCTAGCATTTTGACGATTTTATGCAATGAGAGTGAATTTGTAATGTAAAAAAGTAACCTTAACCCCAATTTCCATTTGTGCCTATTATGTACACATGGTATGTGATTGCATTTATTTCCACCCTCTTAAATTCACAAACCTACTCCCCCATAAATGATTTAGAACCAAAAGGTAAGGTAAGGTTAAGTGAGGTCCAAATCCCCAAATTCGGTAATATTTGTTGTGCAATTTTGCACTTACAAAATGTTCATGCTACCGACACTAAATGCGCATGGTTAGACAAATTTATATTAGAGTTCTTTACTATTTCAGAACAAAATTTATATGAGAGGTCTTTACTATTTCAGTACAACAGTTTATGCAATCTATTCCAAAAACTGTTTAAGAAATAGAGACAGTCAATTCTAGCTGGCGAATCATTTATACATGATAATTTTCCTTATTCATTATTATGGTCATTTAGAAATTTGCGGGCAACATTTGCTGGAGATATCCGACAATTTATTACCTTTCAAGAAAATTCAAGAAGATATATTCAAGATACTCCAAGGAGATATACTATTTGAAAATCAAGATATGCAAGATTCAAATTACCTTGGAAGGAAGCTGCTGCCTTAGGGTTCATCTACACCCTATAAATACAAGCCATGGACGACTGCTACAATTGAACTCTCCAGAGCATAAATTCATATATACCATATACGAGAGTTCCAACTAGTAGTGCGCTTACTGTGTGATTTTCTATGCTACTGGTTATTGATTTTGTGCTCGATGCACATACACACTAGGGAAGATCATTTACATCACGTTGAGTGAGAGTGCTTTTCATTGTGAGAGTTATTGGTGAACCCATATACGCATTCCATGTGCGTTTAGAAGAGTGATTCTCCAAATATATGTGTGACGAGTGTTGGGCATAATGTCTATTGTAGTTGAGTGATTTATAAACTCAACGGGATAATACCAGGGACTTGCGGGTTTTAGGTTTGATTAGTTTAGGGAGAGATTAACTTCAATCACTAGTAGAAGAGCGTTGAAGAGTGAAGATGTTTCTTAAGGCGTAAAGTCCTTTGTACCTCGAGATTCTTGAATAGTGGATTGACCATAGGGTCTACCCCCAAACGTAGTTGGTGAGCACCGAACTGGGTTTATCAATTTTGTGTGTCATTTTTCTTCCGTGTCTAATTGTGTAGCTCCTCTCACAAACTGTCTCACAATTACATGATAGCGTGGGGTATACAAATCTTCACACAATATTGAGAATTTCAATTTTCACCAACCTGCTTTATGTAGTAAATCACTACGTTCCTACACGAATTTTAATATCTCTAAGACATGTATAAAATCAAATTGACTAACAAATTCGTATATTTTCTATTCACACGCAGGCAACATGAAAGAGTGTTGTCAACATTATTATTAATCTTCACAGGTTATTATTTTTAATGATTATATATAGTTTTTGAGACAATAGTATAACAAGGAAGATGATTATTTTCCCACTAAATATATTTATTTTGCATAAATTTGAAACCAGTCATAGTAGGTGGGAATTCATTCCCAGAATGGACTTCCACCAAACAATGTGCAGGTCATAATGTGTTGATTTTAAGTCAATTTAGACGTCAATTTTCACAAATTAGTAAAATACATAATGCTAACATCAAATCTATTTAATTATTTTAAGTTTATGATTGGTTAGATGAGAAAAGATTTGTCATGTTATCGTGTTACATGTGTTGTGTATCTAGTTAAATTACTCGACAACAAATATTAGGAGATTAGAATCAATATTTGTAATGAGTTATTTTAAACTATGAATTAAATACAGTAGTCGATTTAAGTTGAAAATAATTTATTACTCTATTATATATTACTAACTTACTACATTGCAGCTCCTGTCATTATAATCTTTAATGGATTCAGTTTGATTTAATTATTACATAATCACCCAAACTTTTTCGGTACGAAAAATAAGAAATGATTGAGTTTTAAATTAAAGTGTGATGGACCCAAGTCACCCAACATGTTTTGTATATTAAAATTTTGGACCAAATGTAGTAGTACAACTCAAAATAACAAAAGGGTTATCTATAGTGAAATGCAGTAGGATGGAGGAAGTATTACTTTTGAAAATTTACTCTTATAATTTATTTTACACTATGTTTTAAAGATGTCATATTTGGGATTGAAAGTACTCTTAATTAAAACTATGTTTATGAGTAAAATATCTGGGTCTGAAAAAAATTATTGTGGTCATGAAAATTGATTTAAGTAGTTCAGAACAACTTTAAAGTGGTCATATTTGGATATACAATTAAAACTAACTGGGCTTCTCAAAATTATTGTGGTCATAAAAATTGATTTAAGTAGTTCAGAACAACTTTAAAGTGGTCATATTTGGATACACAATTGGAAGTAGTTTTATTTTGCTTCTCAAAATTATTGTGGTCATATTTGGGATTGGAAGTACACTTTATTTAAGTGGTCATGAAAATATCTGGGCTTTTGAGAAGCAAAATAAATCTAACTGGGCTTGGGCAAGGATATATTAAAGGTTTGGATACTTTTCTTTCAAGAATTGAATATTAGAAGTGAAAGTTTTCTAGAACAACTTCTTACGAAGTATACAAATAAAGCGTATGTTTTTATTTTTTATTTTTTTATTATGGTTTAATATTCTTTCGCAACCTAAATAGGGTAACGTTACAAGATACGATAAAATAAGATAAAATTATTTTATCAAATTATGTGTTTAATAACAAATGTGATAAACATGCCGGTTTGCTATTAAACATTGGATCTGTATCAAAATCACTATTTTCCTTACACTTTAATCATATGAAAATGATGAGATTAAATACTAAACAAAGTTTAAGGATATTATATTTATTAAAGTAGTAAAGCGTGTATATCGATAAGGGATAATTGTCTATAAATACATGAAGTATCCATCAATTTTGGTATTGCACACGAACTAAAAAATCTGCCACATAATACATAAACTATCAATTCTTCGCTTTTTTGTACTTCGGACTTATTTTGGTCAAAATATTGCTGATCTGGACCCGAAATCATTACGTGGCCGTCTACCTAAGCCTAAGATAATTGCCGATAAATACATAAACTAACTACCATTTTTAGCTAATTAATGCATCAGGCTACTTTTGGTCAAACTATTGCATACATGGATCCGAATCACATACATGTACGTGCACATCAGCTTAACACGATGCCGTTCTGACTTAAAATAAACGATTTCGTTTCTTCCTTAAGAAAAATGACGTCGTTTTATTCAATTCTAACCCTGAAACGACGAACACTCAAAAATAGAATAAAACGATGTCATTTTTCTTAAGGAAGAAATGACGTCGTTTATATAAGTCAGAACATTGTCTTGTTAAGATGATGTGTACATACACGTGTGTTATTCTGGTTCACGTATGCAATAGTTTGACCAAATGTAGCCCGATGTATTAATTAGCTAAAAAATGGTAGTAGGTGTATTATGGAGCAGATTTTATTGTTCATGTGCAATACAAGAAATGGTGGTTAATTTATGTATTTAGCGGCAATTATAATAGTCATGTAATGATTTCGGGTCCAGGTCAACAATACTTTGACCAAAATAAGCCCGAAGTACAAAAAAAATGAAGAATTGGTAGTTTATGTATTGTGTTGTAGATTTTTTAATTCGTGTGCAATAGTAGAATTGGTGGATACATTATGTATTTACAGACAATTATCCCTATCAATAAGTACTTAGAAGATGTATACATATATGGATCGATTTTGTTGTTCATTTTTGATTTAACTCAATATTTTTATGTGCTTAATTTGTTTGAACTTAGCTGTATGCAAATTGTAAGGAGAGAGGCATTTTTGTCATGATCATCAATTGACCTCCTTCATAGGTAAGGAAGTTGACAATCTCGACCATCCAACGACATCTATTGACAACGATATTGGGTGGCGTTCATCATTAAATCAAGTAGATTCAAATATCATATTAAACTTGAATAATGAGCTCAATTTCCTCTAAAAAAATCTTGGTAAAGGAAGTGGATTCATTTCCATATATTTGTGTTCTATAAATTGTACACAACCAATGTGTGAGACAATTTTAAGGCTAACCATCCCCCTCTATACTTCAATGCATTTGCTTGCCAATTTTTTATACACCAATCTTGCACTCTTAAATTTCACGAAAATATAATTTATCCTAATGAGCACATGCACGCTTACTCTCCAACCAGGACATATATCCCCAATATTTCATCTACAAATGTGAGGTTTGTGATTTTCAAATGCACCCTTTGACTACTGTACTCTCCAAAAGTAGTTGGTACAAGGGAATTAAAGAAATTAATTGTAAATGTGATGCATGTGGCAGTTAAAACAAAAAGGATTTCTTCTTCTAGTGCCAACAATGTAATTTTTGGATTCATTAACATTGCATTGTACTTACTTCCTAGTGCTATCACCATTGGCTCTCAAACGCAAAATAAAATGAGAAATGAAGAACACAAGATCTACGTGATTCAGCATAAACTCAAGCATACATTCACGAGAGTAGGGAAGACCAATTTACTAATCTCAAACGAGAAAGATTACAGAGATTACAATAAAAACATTCAAAAAATTATTCGGTTTCTTTTTCCTTATGTATCACTTTATCTCTCTCTAAAAATTTACAAGGTGAATGAAATTACAAGATGTATCAGTACATAAGCAAAATTATTTATAAATGTAGGAAATAATTGCTTTGATAATCTCCAAAATATTCAAACTCCAGCTGAATCTAGTTTATTCCATCTGACTGCTATAATAGCTACTAACTAAGTGCATTAGTTAATTTAATTTGCAATAGATTAATCGCTCCCAACTGTTTGGACGAGATAACTAATTAGTTTTTGTTATTTAGCAAATCACCTCTGTAACAAATCGATAGCAACTGATCACTCCTCTATTGCATGAGGCACCTGCCCAACTGCACTGCCACATTACCAGGTCAATTGGTCTGCTTTCTCCTATCAACCTGCCTCTTCAACTGTACAACTTGATATAGCAGCTCACTTCTTGGGAACAGATCAAGTCACCGTACTTGACCTGTTAGACGATTTGCTACTTCTTGATATGTCCTCATGATCTGTTATCTCTCGATCTATTGTAGATACGATCCATTGATGATTACGATCTGTATTGACTTGCTCTGGTACGGACGCTCTACCTGTTAGTAGAAGCCAACAGGCCAGCCGACCAAACCCACAGTACATTGATAGTGCAGAACCGTAGCTCTCTTTTACCTTTTGATTGGGCAGACCCACTATGTTATTATAGGACTCTAGTTATCTTTTGGTTTGTTGTTTAAGACTTATAATATAAACTAAGTATTTGTAGCAGTTAGGGCACACTTTTTGGTTTATGAACAATTAGATTTCTTGTGGTCTCTCTTGCATCCCTTAAAGCAAGAATCTACTTATCGTATCATGCTCCAATATAGATCGTAACACAACTAACTCCACCAACAACTAGTACTAGCAATTCACTGCTTCAATGCTACTAATTTCAACTCATGTGATCACACCTATCAACAAAAATCATCATGCATTTCGAATTGGTGAAAAAGATTAATATTATTGATATAATTTCAAATACTAAAATTATTATACTCCGTATTATTAGTTTTTACGATAAAAAGAAAAAAAAATTATTATTATTAATTTACCTAAATCTTTTCTTGTTTGATCTTTGTGGATGGAAAGCACTTAATCTTATTAGAGGTTTGCTTTTGAGTGAAAAACAATCTAAAACATGTCTAACAATAGAGATTTACTCAATTTTTATTTGTTATTTTCTATTTATTGCATGATATTATTTATTATTTGTTTGAATTCAAATTTAAAAGTTATTAAAAATATAAACTATTATGAATATGAATTTTAATCATTTTAAAATAAATGTGTTTGAATGAAGTTAAAAACTCATCTTATGAGAATAAAAAAAGAAAGAGTTTAATGACAAGTATGTAGTTTACTTAAAAAAGTTAAGTGATTATGGTGTATGCTAGAAAATTATATATAATTTATTATATATATTATTAACTTATCAAACCCCATTACAAAGATTCCGACTCCATCACTAAATCTAATTGTCATAGCCAGTGCAATTTAAAAGCGAATCAATGAAGCAATCACCGTGCTCAATATTTGAAAAATTGGGAGTATCTCCTTCACGCGGAAAATCTTACTGGGGAAGGAAAGTCCAGCCGTATTTTAATATAAGTATTTTAATATAAGTATGATTTTGTTTATTTACTTTGTGTTCTTTACTTTCAGTATGAGTAGCTAGGTTTATTAACTTTGCTTGGGAAAGATGAATTGAGTTAAAACTTATAACGTCTTGAGAGGTCTAAATGCACTTATAGTTGTATTGGCATGTTCCTAAACCGTTGGATCTGAATCCTATACAACTTGATCAAGTCATCGGTGTTGTCTGACTAGTAGTAGTCTTGGGCAAGATCAGGTTATCACTGTGAACTAGAAACTCCAAGTATTAGCGACTCCTTACTTGCCAGTCAGACGAATCAGCGCGGTTAGGGGTAAACAAAATGTGGTAAAACACCGAACCGAATCGATGATTTTGGTTCGGTTTCAGTTTTCTAACGTAAAAAAATTGATTTTTCGGTTCGGTTATGGTTTTGATAGTGAAAAAACCGAATTACCATAAACCGAACCGAAAATATATAATATTTATTTATTATCTATATATATATAATTGAAAAAATAAAAAAAGTCCTAATTTCTAATTTTGCTTCAGCCGCACCGCACTACCCTTTCCCCTTCTAAGCTCTGCTGCTTCTGCCCTTCCTTTCTTTCTTTCTCCCTAAGCCTCCTCACACCCAATGCCCAACACTCGTCATCGAATCTTCAATCCCACCGTTTCCCAACACCATCTCCGTCGTCGAATCCTCAGACCCACCGTCAATGAGTTTGTTTGGCTACTGAAGATTGAGGTGAGGTTTTTTCCCCCCTTCCTTATCCACCTCCACTTCTACATGTTTTTTCTTCTAATTGTTTCAATACTCTATATTGCAGGAGAGTTTAAGAAGTCAGAGTTACACAACTTCATTCAGAGAAATTTAATTTTCCATTAAGGTATTTGTCTTTGAAATAAAATTTTCGGTTCGGTTTTTATTCGGTTTTAATTTAATTTGGTTCCGTTTTGGTATGAAATTTTCGGTTCAATTTTTTTTTCAGTTTTCAATAATTTTTCGGTTCGGTAACCGAACCGAACCATGCTCACCCCTAAGCGTGGTGATGTAGGTGGGAACTCCATGGGACGGGCGTCTGAGATGGTGTGCCCATGGTTGCACAGTCCCGCTAATGCCTATTTGGGTATGCTGGAGTAGGCTTGGTCCAGAGCAATCATGGGCAAGGGGGATAAGGGAGTGAGTAACCCTTACCTTTTGGGTGAAAAGGTATGCTGGGCGAGGCTTAGGTGGCTACGTGACGATTAAAAAGGGGGTTTCCTGAGTGATGCGTTTGGGTGGTAGGAGTAAAACCCCATTCTTACGGTCGCCTTTAACCAATGACATGCTAGTACAACGAATAACTTTGTACCGATGATCAAGACATAAGGATTCTAACCCAAGTCAATTTGCTTTCTTATTTAACTATCTTTGTTGTTTCTTTTCAGTTATTTATATTTCAAAACTTTATTTTCTGCTTGATTACAACTTCTTGCCCAAGGCAAGACCCGACTCAAAATCCAAATTGTGACATCGAGTTAGGAATCCACCAACTCCCTGTGGGATCGATCATGTGCTTGCCACTAGCGGGAACCTAGTGAAGAGTGTATGTATTATAAATTTATCTTGACTGAAGTGATAACGATTGAGCTATGTCAGATTGGTGTCGTTGCTGGGGAGTTGCGCTTTCCAGAATTTCTCTCACACCTTGACTCAGATCTTGTTCACGGTGTATGCTTCGACCCAATCCTGAAGTATAACTCAGAGATGTTTAGTTTGATCCAGAGATCAAGAGAAACGCCAGGAGAAGGATAGGCAGACTAAGGAGACAGACACAACTTGAGCGAGAAGCCCGTCAAGCAACAAGATGGGCGGAGAAACACAAAGAAATCAACAATGAGAACAATGGGGATGCAACTCCTGAGCAGACAATCAGGGAGATGATGTTCCCCAACAACAACAATCTGTAACCCTTGGGCATCACCTTGCCTGTGATAGCTGACAACTGAGAACTCAGACACTCTTTCATTCAGATCTTGCCCAAGTTCAGTGACTTGCTAGGAGAGGATCCGCAAAGGCATCTCAAAGACTTTGAGATGGCCTGTGGAACCATCAGGACCAACGAAGCAGCAAAAAGGGAGTATATAAATCTGATATCTTTTCCTTTTTCACTTCAAGATACTGCTCGAGAATAGCTTTACACTTTACCTGCAGGTAGTGTCACGACTTGAGAAGCAATGCAACAGAAGTTCCTGGAGAAGTACTACCCTGTCTCCAAGATCCAAAATGCAATAAAAAGGATGAGTGTTGGGAAGTGGACTCCAGCACCTCCCAGAGGATGGGTCCTCTGTGTATCGTACCCGAGAGAGCTTATGGGAGTGCGGTCTGCCTCAGTCGAAATGGGCATGCACTACCATTGTTGACGAGAGGTTAAAGAAATTGATTAGTACTACTCATACCAACGTGGTGCATCATCTTTTCAGGTGACCCCTTAGTAGAAACTACAAGGTTAAGTGTGCTTGGCATGAAGTAATTGTTGGGAACCCCACAAATATTTTAAAGTTTTGATGATGTTCTCTCCAAAACACACTTGGTATTATTCATGTTCTGTATCATCTCTACTTTGTTTCTATAGACCAGGAAGTTGAGGAAAGTTTCAAACCAGAAAGATGAAATATGTCTCTGACAGAAAGTTGGAGCAAGACAACTTTAACAGAAAGCTGAACCAGCAAGTCTTAGACAGAAAGCTACACCAGCAAATCTTAGACAGAAAGTTGGAGCAAATCAACTTCAACCAGAGAGCACTTAACCAGTGTTCAAC
>JAPKLX010000040.1:1814250-1926085 GCA_026898415.1 Leonotis leonurus
TTCCCCCCCCCCCCCATACACCAAACCTTGCTCTTTCGGGACCAACAGTAATACTATGATGGGTGACCGACTGGGAAGTGTCCTGGGTCAGCCTATCAGTGAAGACAAAGGACAACACAATATCTCTGACAAGGACTTGATCCAGTACTACGTTAATGGAATGAGACCAACAATGCTCTGGAGGAGAGAAAATGTCCCCGCAGTGCTCAAGAAGGATCTACCAATCAATTGCGATGATCCAGGGATGTTCTATATCCCTTGTGTGATAAAAAATACCAACATTTATCACGCTAGACTTGGGGGCTTCGATCAACGTCATGCCCTTGTCTATGTACAAAGAACTGAAGATAGGCCCACTGAAGCCATGCAGGGCCGTGATCTAGTTAGCAGACAAGTCAAGTGTCTACCCAGAAGGAATGGTGGATGACATCTTGATCAAGGTACAAGACCTAATTTTTCCTGCTGATTTTTATGTGCTTAACATGGGCAGCTCCACTGCCAAGAAACCTCTTTTACTTTTATGTCGGTCATTCCTAAAGACGGCCAGGACCCTGATTGACTGCGACACCGGGAAGCTGACTTGCAAGTATGCTGGAGAGACGATGACTTTTGACATCTAGAAGACGGAGCAACATGCTCCAGATGAGGAGATAGTGGATTTTGTGGAATCGATTGACAAAGATATTGAGGAAGCCTTGCCCCAGATTGTGAACAAAATGGAGGATGAACCAGGCAATGATGAGGGCAAGGAGGACGAAGTAACCACTGAGACATATGTTAAAGCAGTGGAGAACCGAGTCCTTAAATCACTCTCAATCACAGGGAACCAAATTGAATCATCCATACTCAAGCCACCAAAATTGGAGTTGAAGACCTTGCCCAAGCATCTCTAGTATATTTACTTGGGTAAGGAGGTGATACTGCCAGTGATAATTAGCTCGGAGTTACAACAACAAGAAGAAGATATGATCTGAGATTTGCTATGGAAATACAAGGAGAAAATAGGATGGACCTGAGCCGACATCAAGGGAATAAGCCCTACTATATGCCAACATCACATTCAGCTTGAGCAAGATGTGGTACCAGTCAGAGATCCACAAAGGAAGCTTAATCCAATCATGATGGAGGTAGTAAAAAAGGAAATTGTCAAACTCCTTGATATGGGGATGATCTATCCCATTTCAGACAGCCGATGAGTCAGCCCGATCCACATTGTGCCCAAGAAGTCTGGCGTGCAAGTGATCGAGAACGAGAACAAGGAGCTGATCGCGATAGGACTACAGATAGGCTGGAGAGTCTGCATTGACTACATGAAGCAGAACAAGATGACTAGGAAGGACCACTTTCCAGTGCCGTTCATTGACCAAATGTTTGAACAGCTGGTAGGAAACAAGATCTTCTGTTTCCTTGATGGATATTCAGTATATATGCAAATATGGGTAGCGCTTGAGGACCAAGAGAAGACTACGTTCACTTGCCCCTTGGGAACTTTTGCCTACCGAAGAATGCCTTTTGGGCTATGCAACCCCCCTGGGACGTTCCAAAGATGCATGATGAGTATATTCTTTGATCTCATTGAGCAGTGCATTAAGGTGTTTATGGATGACTTCACAGTCTACGGAAGCAATTTTGGCCAGTGTCTTGAGCACCTGAAGATGGTACTACAAAGATGTGTGGAGAAAGACTTGGTGCTCAACTATGAGAAATGTCAATTCATGGTCAAGGAGGGCATTGTACTTGACCATGTTATCTGTGAGAAAGGAATTGAACTGGATCGTGCCAAGGTGGAAGTTATTGCCAAACTGCCATACCCTACAAATGAGAAGCAACTACGGGGATTCCTTGGCCACACAGATTTCTACCGCTGCTTTATCAAAGACTTCGCCAAGATAGCCCAACCGATGAACAAGCTGCTCCAAAACGACGTGCCTTTGGATTTCAACGAGGAATGTAAGAAAGAATTCCAAATCTTGAAGAATCACTTGATCTCGACACTAATAATCAGACCACCTGAATGGGGGATGCCCTTTGAGCTGATGTGCGACACCAGCGGCTATGCCATAGGAGCAGTGCTTGGCCAGAAGATTGGCAAGGAGAGCCATGTGATTTACTATGCTTCGAAGACCCTTACCGGGGCCCAGATCAACTATACCACCACGGAGAAAGAGCTCCTTGCCGTGGTATTTTCCTTTGAGAAGTTTCGCTCCTACCTCTTCGGGAGCAAGACAGTGGCCTACACAAATCACGCTGCGTTGAAGTATCTCATAGCCAAGAAGGATAACAAGCCACGCCTGATAAGATGGATCTTGCTACTCCAAGAGTTCGACATTGAAAGATAAAAGTGGAGCTCAAAACCATGTGGCTGACCAATTGAGCAGGATCTTGAGGGAAGATGGCAACACACCTCTCAATGAGAGATTTCTCGATGAGCAGCTGTACGTGATAAGCACTACCAAGCCATGATATGCTGACATAGTAAACTACATCATCATGAAGAATTTTCCGATGGAGCTTGACCAATACCAGAAGGGAAAGATCAAGAAGATGAGCGAGTCATTCGTCTGGGATGACCCATATCTATGGAAGAAGTGTACTGACTTAATCCTCCGAAGGTGTATACCCGAAGATGATCAAAGAAGTATACTTGAGCATTACCATGACAGGGAATGCGTAGGACATTTTGGACCAAGGCGCGCAACAAGGAAAATCCTAGATAGTGGGTTCTACTGGCCCACAATCTTCAAGGATTGTTTTAAAAAGTGTAGGACTTGCGACCAATGCCAAAGAGAAGGAAATATTTCCAAGAAGGATGAGATGCCCTTGGTGCCCGTCTTGCCAACGGAGATTTTTGACATATGGGGTATGGATTTCATGGGCCCCTTGCCTAAGTACAAAGGCAATCAGTACATCTTGCTAGCAGTGGATTATGTTTCTAAGTGGATAGAAGCAATTGCAACTCCAAATGCAGATGCGAGGACGGTAGCAAGATTTGTCAAGACAAACATCTTCACCAGATATGGCATGCTCAAGGTGATAGTTAGTGACAGAGTGTTGGAAACCCCCTATAATTTAGTTTTGATGATGTTCTATCGAAATACACTTAGATTTATTTTTGTTTGCTAGGCCATAATGTGTTCTACCTGTACCAGATCACTAGGTCATAAAGTGAATCTGATAGAGAAAATGTCTTTAGACCAGATTAGTGGATGACTTAGAATGTAAAGGATTAAATTATATAGAAGTCATTCTGTTAGCTTTTGTTATGTTCGAAGAACCAGATCAACAGGAGCCTACAAAGCAAGAAGATGATCTGATCGATGGCCACTCGATCTGGTTGCTGAGAAATTATTCAGTGAGATTTCAACCATGCTTTGGAGCATTTCTGGTTCAACCTTGACTTTGACCAGATCGATGTCTATCTGCCCCAACCAGATCATGCCCTATGGAGTGAGCCAGAACCAGATCAACCTAGTTATCTGACATACGATTAAAATATTTAGATATACTTAGGAGAATCTCAAATCACTTGCCACATCAGCAGATCTCTCGAAGATGGTAAGTATATAAATTAGAGATCAAGTTCGGAATGAGAATCAATCACTACACGAAGAAGGAAAGAAGTATCAATCACGATCTGCTTTCCATAATTCAAAGAATTGGTCAACCTTTTCACACAAGGCAAGAAGAGATAAGTTGGAGACTTACATCTCTTGATTGGTAATCAAATCAATCAAGACCAACGGTTAAAATTTTAAAATTCTACACCTATAAAAGCTTGGAACCAAGACTGGAAGAGTACGGATACTTCAAGATTATCATTGACTATCAAGTTGTTACTATGCTCAAAAATCAACTCACTCTACAAAGCATTCATTTGAGGAGATTTCTACATACCGGATCGTGTTCTAAGCTGTTCGTGATCAAAATCACACCACTCGATTCAAGTCTGTCTTATCGAGAAGAAGAAGGAAGATAGTTTCACCAACTAGTAGTTTTCTTGTGGATTAACGTGAAGATATCTTGTTGCAGTTGTATACTGTAAGTTGTAAAAGGACACGACCCTTATTCGTGCATAAGTTTCAACCAGATTGTGTTTGAAGCTTGTGGCTCGTTCTCAGCGAGTATAAAGAGGAGAGTATCCTAGTAATGGATATCTAATCCGATTTGGATTGGATCGTGGACGTAGGGGGTTTCCCGAACCATGTAAAACAACTGTGTTGTTTACTTTACACATCTTTACCTTCAGTTGTTTTATTCACTAACCAACACGTTCATTCAAACTGTATTCTTAATCAATCTGTTAAACGACTTGGTTAAGATTTTCAAAGATTTTTTAATAAAGAGCACAAACTAAGTCCACCATCTTCCGCACACAACGCTCTGTTGGATAACAAGATCACTCTTGATATCTAATAAGTGTTAATCACAAAGAGAGAATTAATCTGGACAGACTCAGTATCGATCTGGTCAGTCACACATAAGCAATCTCCCTTCGAGAAAGCTTAATATCTCTAAGAAATTAGTCAAGTAAGCTGAAAAGTTTGTATTTGGCGTATTCCCCCCCCCCCCCCCCCCGCTCCGCCATACACCTAACCTTGCTCTTTCGGGACCAATAAGTGGTATCAAAGCAGTGGTTCATACAACCATTATTTATGTTTCACAAGGTTGAAACCTGCATGGTCAACTTGAATAGATCTAGGAAAACCTTTTTCATTCACGTGCATATTATCTGCTATCATGAAATCTTCTGTTATTAGAGCTTGTGAAGAATTCTCCATCCAAGGATACAGAGAATGGAGTTTCAGAATCAAGATGTGTTTAAAAGCTCATCACTGTCTGATGTGGAAAGTGATACAAGAAGGACCATTAGCCATATACGAAGAGAAGATTCGCGTTACAGAAATTGGAGTATTAAAAGAGAACGTGCTTAAAGACCCTAGAACATATACATACGAAGAATGACGTGAAGCAAATTTGGATGATTTTGCTAAGGGAATCATCTCTAGCACAGTTAAAGGAGTCCATCTGACCAAGATCTAAGATCTGCATACAATCAAAGAGATGTGGGAGGCACTGCGAGAACTCACCTTAGGTTCAGAGGCTATGATTGAGAACAAGTTGTCTCTAGCATGCAACAAGTTCGATGAATTCAAGATGAAGCCTGGAGAAACCATCAAACAAATGAAGAATAGATTCTTAGAAGTATTACTTGAAGTTTTTGCATTCAACAAGAACAAGTACACTCAACGAGAGAAAAATCTCAAAATACTCAGAGCATTGCCACCAAGCTGGGAGATATATTCTGCAATGCAACCACTGCGTGCTGATTTCAACGATCTGTCAGTTGAAGCACTATTTGACCATCTGGCTGTACATGAATGTGATATTAGAAGAATTGATGGACCAGATCATGCTTCAAGCAAGAAGAACGAGAGCAGTTCTAAGAAGGAGAAAGAAGTAGCCTTCAAAGTGAAATGCATAACTAATGAATCAATGGCACCTGCTACATCAGAAGAAAGAGGCTATGACAAGCTGCTCAAAGAGTTTGCCATGATTATCAAGAAAATGGACAAGATGGAGGTCAGATCGAGGAAATATCGAAGATTCTACAAACACAACAAAAGTAGATATAAAAAAAACAGAGAACAAGACCGATCTGATAGTAAAGGTGAAGCAAAGAGTAATGGTAAAACATCTAACTCTATAGATTATACTTGTTATGGCTGTGGGAGAACAGGTCACTTCAAGATAGACTGCCCTGATATATCTAAGAGTCAGAGAGAAGAGCTAAGAGCTAAACGAGATCAAAAACTTAAAGCTCAACGCAAAGCTATGTTGGCTGAAGAAGACTCAAGCAGCTTGAGTCATCTTTCTGATAGTTCATCAGAAAATGATGAGGCATTCTATGTGCAAGACACATAAGAAGATTGAGATGAATGTTACATAGGAATTAACAATGGACTCGACCAGATCGAGGTAAATTCTCATATTTCTATATCATCAAATAATCTTATATATGACTCTGGTAATGAAGATGAACCAAAAGTCTCATGGGAAGAGATCAATGAGATGTTCAAAAGTTACACAAGTATCAAGAAGTTATTTTCTGAAGTCATAAAGGAGAATGACAAGCTGAATGAGACAGTAAAGATATTGAGTGAAGCAAACACCAAGTTTTCTGCTCAATTAAATGATCTGAGAGAACAAATCAAGACTAAGGATGCAGAGATTTACTCACTGAACTCTAAGGTCAAAGATATGATCAGTAGAAAAGAAGTAGCTGAAGAAAAGTTAAAGAAGACCATGGAGAACATGAGCAAGTTCAACAAAAGTCGAGAATAAGTTGGTATGATAATTGACATGCAGAGAAGAGGAACATCTGGACTAGGTTACACTGGAAAAACAAGTGAAACCAAGTTTGTGGCTGAAAGAAAGAACATACTAGATCAAGTCAAAGATTTGAAGAACAAGAAGAATCAACCCTAGAAGATGATGATGAAGGAAACATGAGATAAGAAGTATTATCAGAAGAAAGGACAACCTGCTCATTATGTTAAAACTTATAGAGACCAAAAACAGAAGGACTCTACCAGAACATCATCAACCAATAAGAAGAAGATTAATTGTGATAATATAGAGATGAACAATCCATCTGTTTATAAAATCATATCAAGAACAGATGATGCGGGAAGACAAATTACTTGTTATATATGTGTTCCTAACACTAAGTTAATCTGAGTTCCTAAAGGAACATTTGCTACTAACCAAACACCCACTCGTTGAAAGGAAATGGTAGCTAAGTCTTTATAATTGTAGGATCGAAGAACTATAAGAAGAGGACAAGTAGCAAAGGGAACCATCTGGATTATTGATAGTGGATAATTGCAGAATCGAAGAACTACAAGAAGAGGACAAGTAGCAAAGGGAACCATGTACTAAAACATCATCAACCAAGAAGAAGAAGATCAACTGGGATAATGTTGACAGAAATCTTCCATCTGTCTATAAGGCCATATCAAGAATAGATGATGCAGGAAGACAGATTACCTGTTACATATGTGTTCCTAACACTAAGTTAATCTTAGTTCCTAAAGGAACATTTGCTACTAACCAAGGACCCACTCGTTGAAAGGGTAGCTAAGCCTATATAATTGCAGGATCGAAGAACTGCAAGAAGAGGACAAGTAGCAAAAGGAACTATCTGGATCACTGATAGTGGATGTTCGAAGCATATGACATGTGACAAGAACTCTCTATCATATTATGTTGAAAGAAAAGGACCACAAGTAACCTTTGGTTGTAACTCAAAAGGTTATACCAGAGGATATGGTAATATCAAAATTAGCAAGACCACCATCTCCAATGTATCTTATGTGGAAGGTCTTAGTCATAATTTGTTTTCTGTTAGCCAATTTTGTGCTAATGGTAATCAGATTATTTTTTATGCTAACAACTATTTTGTGAAGAACAAGGAAAGAGATGAAATTCTTCTTACCGGGAATTTGCAGGCCATATTGTACATTGTGCAGTGGACAAACCAGAATGAGACATGTCTAGTTACTAAGACAATTTCTGAGACAGGTTGCTTATGGCACAAGATACTAAGCCATCTAAATTTCAAGTCAATTAACAAGATTGCAAGAGAAAAACTAGTCGATGGGCTACCAGATCAAGTATATGACAAAGATCATATTTGTGAAGCATGGCAAGCTGAGAAGCAGACCAAGTCATCCTTTACCAGTAAAGCAGCTCACTCATCTTCCAGGATTTTGGAGTTACTACATTTAGACTTATTTGGCCTAGTTAAGTCGTTAAGTATCAATGGAAGGAAGTACACTCTTGTCATAATTGATGATTACTCAATATTCACTTGGGTTATCTTTCTATTTAAGAAGAAAGAAACATTGGAGAAGCTGCCAAACTTTCTCAACAAGATCACTAAGCAAAAAGAGACTCTTGTTGTAACAATCAGAACAGATCGAGGGGCAAAGTTTCTTAACCAGAAGATTGAGGCATACTGCAACCAGATGGGTATCACTCACCAAACATCTGCAGCAAGAACACCTCAACAGAATGTAGTGGTCGAGAGGCGAAACAGATTGTTAAAAGAATCAGCTCGCACCATGCTTAATGCAACCGGATTGCCAAAGAAATTTTGGGCAGAAGCCATCTACACAACATGTTATACGCAAAACAAATTAGTGATAACTCTCAGACATGGGAAGACAACATACGAGATTTGGAACAGTAGAAAGCCCATGATACAGTATTTTCATAATTTTGGTTGTACGTGTTACATTCTTAACAATGAGAAATCTCAATTGAAAACCTTTGATAGCAAAGCAGACCCTGGAATATTTTTAGGATATTTTGATATTAGCAAAGCCTATAGGATTTACAATAAGAAAACCTATGTTGTGGAGGTAACACCTCATATTGTATTTGATGAAACTATTCTTGAATACAGTGAAACAGGTGAAGAACATGTTCACAACCAGATTACCAAGAGGAGATCAGGAGGAATACTGCTTGAAGATATCCTGATTTGGAATTCAACAGAAGAAGACGAGATTAATGATCAACCTGTAGCTGAGACCAGCACACAGCAAGGGGGAACATATCATATTAATCTGGATCAGACATGATTAACCCCAAATGATAGTGAACCAGTGGAAACAGATGATGCTAAACTTATTCAGAGTCAATCTGAAGAACCCAGAGATATTAACAGCTGGAATAATGATCAAGAGATTGAAGTTGAAAGATCAAAAGATGAAAATCCTTTCCAAGAAACTTCAACATCACACCTTGAATTTGAAGAACCAACAGAAGAAGCAGAACCTGAGATATCAGGAGAAGAGATGTCCAGTAGAAGAAAGTGGATACAAGAGCATCATCCACCATAAAGTTGATTTGTCTACAAAATCAATTTTGCGAAGGTTTGTGATTCAATAGAGTGGAGCTTTTTAGGTGATATTCTTCAAGCTTTCAGTTTCAGCAAGAACTGGATCGTTTGGATGAGAGAATGTGTTGAAACGACTCATTTTAATGTGTTAGTTAATGGTTGTCCGTTTGGGGACTTCAAACTGGGAAGAGGGTTAAGGCAAGGTGATCCATTATCGCCTTTTTTCTTCAATATCACAACTGAATCTATTGGGTTTTTGATGAAGAGAGCGACCTCTCAGGGACTCCTTTGACCCAATGGATGTTAGATTAAATGATATG
The DNA here is from genome assembly GCA_026898415.1 of Leonotis leonurus. NCBI lineage: Eukaryota > Viridiplantae > Streptophyta > Magnoliopsida > Lamiales > Lamiaceae > Leonotis > Leonotis leonurus. Next base: position 1,823,476 of record JAPKLX010000040.1, read on the forward strand.
AAAGTCTTACACTTACAATTCGCTGATGATAATATCTTCCTCAGTAAAGTTTCATTGAAGAATGTTGTTTTCCTAAAAAGATTTCTCGTTGTCTTGGAGTTGGTGTCAGGTCTGCGTATCAACAAAGAGAAGTCCCAAGTAATTGACATTAAAGCTGAGCCTGAGCTTATTAACGATATGACAAATATATTTCAATGTGGTTGTGGATCGATTCCATTGACGTATCTAGGTCTCAAAATGGGGTGCCGACACAAAAAGGCTCGGGACAGACTGTATGTATTGGATAAAGTGAGAAACAAGTTGTTCAAGTCAAGGAATGAAAAATTTTCGTTTTGGGGAAGAATAACTTTGATTAAATCTATTCTCTCGGCTTTTCCTATCTATGACTTTTTTATTTTCAAGGCTCCCAAAGTGATACTAAAAAATTGATCTTATTAATGCAAGCGTTCTTGTGGAGAGGCGAGGCGAGGAATAGGAATTTAGTATGGGCTAAATGAGATCTTCTCTCACTTCCAAAGTGTGGGGAGTATTAGGGTGAATGATCTCGAATGCTTCAATATGGCTCTATTGGGCAAGTGGGCATGGACGGCAATAGTGGGGGGAAGCGATTTATGGATTGACATTGTTAGGAGTCATAACGGGAGTTCGGGCAGGAGACTAAGTGAGTTTGATCTCATCAATCCGGTGAGGAATGTGAGATGGTGGTGGGGAGATGTGCTATCTAGTCTTCGGGATAATAAGGGATGGTGGTTTGCTAGTTTGCTGAAGAGGCGGGTGGGTACCGGGGATAACATGTCATTTTGGCTTGACTGCTAGGTTGGGGATGTGCCTCTCGGCAATAGATTCCCGCGACTATACGAGTTATGTCTGATGGAACCGTTATGCGGGACTCACAAAACCACAGGATCCACAGGATTAATTAATTACATGAATAATTAATTCTTATGCCATAGGAGAATATAAATGCGGAAAAATAAACTTTATACCTTCTCCTCTGCTTGTGAAGAAAGGAATTGAAGCGTTAGCTATTGAACCGCAATCCACACTGATTTGAATCTGCTTCAAGATCTCCTTAAATCCAAATCAATGAACTTCCTATTCTCGGTCTACTTACTAGAATATAATGTGGGAGAATCTATCTAGTAACTTAGGAGAAAAGAAGAACGAAAATTGGAGTATTGAATAGTCCCTAATTTTCGAAAAAATAGAGATAAATCTCTATGGGAGGGGGGGGGGGGTGCACCGATTTTTGTCTCGGAGGAGTGAGAAATCGGCTCCTTCTTTATCTCCTTTTATAGACATTATGGGTTAGGATAGGGCTTCTAAGGATAATGAAATAGATCCTAAATAATAGAAACATATCCTCACCTTTATCTCTTGCGGTTACAGCTATAATTCAAATTCAAATTTGAATTATAATAAAAATTAATATGGGCCTGGAAAAATCCATAATTTAATTAAATTAATTTTCAAGTCTCCTTTGGTTCCAATTGAATTTAATTAATTGCTTGGCGCACCTTTAGACTTTAATTAATTAATTTAAATTAATTTGTGCAGTTCTATTATAAATATTTATCATTAATTATTTCTCGCATTTATGATTTTCTAAATCCATTAAATAATTGAGTCTGCTGACAACTCACAATTACTTAATATATTTATTCGTGAGTGGTCCTGTTCAGACCATAATTATTACATATGGAATAAATTCCCAACCAGCCAGGTTTCTTATACAATAAACCTTTCTGAACGCCTCACGCGGATTTAAAAAACTCATGTCACCGAGACGCGATTCTGCACGACTGACAGTCAAGTACTTCTGGATAAGCCAATCACTACCGCCCAAGACATCACTATTTAGAGTTATGAAAAACCTGCAAGCGTAGAAGAATCAAAGCAGCGTATAATCAACTGCCTATACTAATGTCATCGTCACAGATGAAGAAATGAATTAACTTCTGAGACCTTGTTCTAAGTATCAGCACGTTATAACTTATCTCACTGTGAAACCTCTCAATATGTATACGCAAAACATGTGTATCCGCTTATACATACCAACATCATTCTGCGGGCTAAGGTCAGCTCTCGCATCAAAAGATATCGCAGCCTTTACCGACTAGATTGTGACTTTATACTACAAATGAGCCGACTGAGTTACCTTCCGTGAACATCGATCGATCACACAGTCTGCAATTGTAATAAATGGACTTATTTGCAATTCAATATATAACAATAATATATAACAAACCAATGATAGAAACATTTATTCTCATTAAAGTGCAATTGAAAACAAGTCTGATACATCATCCAAGCATAAAGCATGCTTTGAGGTATACAAACCCTAACAATCTCCCACTTATACTCAAACATGCTTTAGAGTATACAAATATCTGTGTCGCATGACATATACCTCTCCCACTTATACCTAAAGTAGGACTATAACACGTCGTACTCCTAATCCCTCTACATGCCTCTCAAACATCTTCCCGTTCAGGCTTTTTGTGAAGGGATCTATCAGGTTGTCCTCCAATGCTATCTTTGTCACCACTATATCGCCCCTCTTTACAATATCATCACAATTTTTTTTTCTCAATGTATTTACTTGCCTTGTGGGCCCGTGGTTCCCTCGAGTTTTCCACTGCACTAGAGTTATCACAATAAACCATGGTACTAGCCGGCATACTTGGAATCACATCTAGGTCCTTTAAGAAGCTCCTGAGCCAAAATGCTTCCTTTGCGGCCTCAGATGCGGCCATATACTCAGCTTCTATGAGGGAGTCCACGATGCATTTCTGCTTCACACTCATCCATTTCACGGCTCCACCTCCCAAAGTAAACACATACCCGGAGGTAGATTTCCTTGAGTCCTGATTCGTCTAAAAGTCAGAATCGGTATAATCCAAAGGGCATAATGAATCAGCCTGGTTGTCACAGCCCAATTTCTTAACCCTTTCTTAGTTAAGTAATTAGGCCACGACTCGATTAACTTAAAAAACTCTTGGAAATGAAGTTTAATCTCAAGGATAAATTTGAATAAAAACTTTCGCAAGAAATTCAGGGCAGATTTGACACTTCAACTTCAAAAGCTCATAACTTACTCTTCCGAACTCCGAATTGAGATTCGAAGGAACCGTTAGAAAGACATTGAAAAGATCTTTAAAATGGTATCTATTTTACATGAATTTGGACAGATTAAACGCACGGAAAAGGGGTTTCAACCTGCTGCCCTGTTTCTAGCGAAAACAAAACTCGTACAATTTATGAACTCGGGTTTCAATTTACCAAAGGTAAAACTCAAACAACCAAGAAAAAGGGTTGAACATGATGATTCACAAAGGGAAATACCAACATGGATTTCATAAGCTAACCAAACATAGTGCTACCAAACATTCAGATTAACAACAAGGATGAAACTGAGTTTCACAACGGAAAGAGTGGTTGAGCTATATGTATGACGACATATAACTCAGGGCTTACAAAATATGTCCAACAAAGTTTAACAAGATGACCATAATCTCACTCAATATTTACATGTCCAAAAGTAAACTACAGTGTTCAGCTCCTTCGCCATCTCCCAGCTCAACCTGCACGTTTAGAAACACATGCAAGGCGTGAGTACATAAAGCACTCAGTGGACACATGCCAAAAACATTTAAAACTTGCTCTTAAAGCTATATGATTGACTTGCCAACATTAGCATATACAGGGTTTTTAAGAAAATAACAAGCATACACTACTTAAAACATATATCTTCTCTTTCTGAAAACAATAAAAACTGAACATGCATCAAATGTGTCTGCAGACATATATCTTAAATCTGTGATACCATATCTACTTTCTAGTGTTGAGAGGTAGGCCTCCCTCTCAAACACTCTGACCGGCCAGTCCGCTCACCGGCTCACGGTCTAATGTGCCCACAAACCCTTACCGGTAGCTCGTCCGGCATAGGGCCGATATCGAAATTCTGTTGTAGATAGGTACATGCAACATGCTCAAAAATAGGAAAGTCAACATCTATAAACATAATAAACATCTCAAAACATAAATAATTCTTTAGCACGTGCATTCTTTGGTTAGAAAGCCCACCTGGATGGATTAATCTATTTAACCCGAGGCTTCGTCTCTTTCTTTCTTTGCTTCTTTACCTTTCTCAGTTGAACCTTACATTAATTAAAACATTTAAGAATAAGAAATCATACTCTTTTCTATGAAATCATCAATTCATAATCTCATTCTTCTTCTTGTAATTTACTTGATTGCCAACTATTATAGTTATAAGTTCTTCGGCTATTGCATCCTTCTATCTTTGGGCTATATTAATCACTTATCATCTATGTTATTATATCACTTCTTTACATAGTAAACTAACAAATTCTAACTTTTACATACTTGGCTAATAAAATCCAATAAATTCACATTAGCCATTATATTCATTCCTTATCTCAAATATCACCTTAAATCAAACAAATAAAATCTTAATATTGAAAATTAAAGATCTTAATGTAAGAATGATTCTATCTTTAATCTCTTGATTTAACCATGCTTAATATTGCTTAATAAACTTCAATGCATCATCACTTAGTCCAAATAGCATCAACATGTACTTAAACTTAGAAACTCCATAAACTTACTAAATTTTGAAAATTCATTTCTAATGCTTGGTAAATTCTAAATAAATTATTCTAGACATTATTCATGCCCATAAGCTCAAATATGATATCAATTTAAACAAATAAAATCAAAATCCCATAGTTCTTTATTTCATAATTTTCGAAAATTTCATAATTTTTATACTTGGATTTTTCATCAAATTTCTTTCTAATCTTATGTTTAAACATGCTCCATACATGAATATCAACTTGATTTAAGCATAGCATCACAAGTATTAACATAATTTAATTTCAAACCCTAAGGCCATATCTTCATCTATGTCATCATATTCCTACATATTCTTCCTCTTTAAGCATGCTTTAATCATGAAATAACAATAAACTTCACTAATACTTCAATCTTAGACTCTCCATCATCATGCTTTAAAATCATGCTTTATTAAAATTAAAACACAAAAGTATAATGGAAGAGTATTATTTACCTTCAATTTGCTAATCTTTATACTTGAGGTGGCTTAGAATCACAATTCTATACTTGGGATGAGAAAATTTTTATGGTGTTGGCTATGGTGATTTTCGAAAATGGAGGGAGGAAGAGGAAGAAATTTTTTGATGTTTATCATGAATAGTGTAACTAGATGTTTATATAAATTAATAATTAATTTTATTTAGAATTAATTAATTTAAGTGATTATTCATCACCTTTTTCTACCTTCTAGAAATTTGAAGAATTTTCTTAAGTTATTTTATCTTATCATATTATGATCATCCATAATATGCTAACACTTTCTCTAAATCATGCTTAAGTAACACTTAGGTTACTTATCTTTACTAATTACAACTAGATACTTTAGTTTTAAATTTTCTTATTTTTTTATTTCTTAAGGATGCAAAGCCTCATTAAATCTCAAATGAGCAATTAATTACTAATTAAAATTTGAGGGTATTACACTGGTAAACCAAACAATACTCCTTAGTCCGTTTAAGGTACTTGAGTATGTTATTGACCGCTGTCCAATGTCCCTTTCAAAGGTTAGACTGATATCGTGCTATCATGCCTAAGGCAAAGCTGATATCCAGCCTAGTGCACATCATAGCATACATGAGACTACCTACTACAGAAGCGTAAGTTATATGTGTCATCTCCTCTTTCTCCTCAGGTGTCTTAGGACACATGTCCTGAGAAAGAATAATTTTATGTCTTAAGGGTAAGAAACCCTTCTTGGAATCCTGCATGCTAAAGCGTCTGAGTATAGTCTCGATATAAGATTCCTGAGATAAGCACAACATTTGCTTTGATCTATCACGGATGACCTTGATCCCTAGAATGTGTCCCGCGTCTTCCATATCCTTCATATCGAATTGATTAGACATGTATGCTCTAACATCCGAAAACATCTTCTTGACACTTCCGATCAATAGAATGTCATCTACATATAGCACCAAGAAAATAATTATTTTACCCCCACACTTCTTGTACACACATCTTTAGTCAGACTACTGATCAAATCCATAGAACTTGATAACTTGATCGAAACAAAGGTTCCATGACCGTGAAGCATGCTTAAGCCCATAAATGGACTTCTTAAGCTTCCACACCATATGTTCCTTTCCTTGAACTGCATAACCCTTGGGTTGTTGCATATGGATTTTTTCCTCAAGACTTCCATTTAGGAAAGTTGTCTTGACATCCATCTTCCATACTTCCCAATCCATATGTGCTGCTACTAATAAGAGTTTACGAATAGACTTGAATATAGCTACTGGAGAGAAGGTCTCATCGTAATCAATACCTTCCTTTTGATTATTATAGCCTTAGCTACTAGTCTAACCTTGAAGACAACGACTTTACAGTTGGGTCATCATTTTCACTTGAAGACCCATTTACTCCCTATGGCCTCACAGCCATCGGGCAGACCAACTAGCTCATATACTTCCTTGTCCACCATAGATTGCAGTTCAGACTCCATCGCTCTAACCAGAGGTGTGACAGTCTTTGTGGTGTACTGCCTCTTTGTAGCTTCAAGGATCCGATTCATTCAGGCCAAAGACTGAGTGAGATGCCTCTTCCACTCCAATGGTAGACAACCCTCCCACTACGACGAGACTCTACTGCTGGTTTGAGTTGGTGCTGTTGCACATTGTGTTTCTTGTGAATTTGGATTAGTTCTAGTTCTTATTTTCTCGAAAACTACTTCACTCGTTGACTTGTGGTAGTCTTCTTCTAGAAATTGAGCGTGAGTTCTTATCAGGACCTTACGATCTCTAAGACCATAAAACTCCCACCCTTTCGTCTCTCTAAGATAGCCTACATGCAGACACAAGTCAGTACGAGGTGTCAACCCCACACCTTTTCTAGCACGTGTGCTGGACAACCCCACACCTTGAGATGTCTTAGACTGGGTTGGCGCCCAGTCCACAATTCAATCGGTGTTTTAGGGACCGACTTGGATGGTACCAAGTTCAATGTGTAAACTGTCGTCTCTAGGGCATATCCCCAAAATGAAATAGGCAACTTTGCATAACTCATCATAGATCTCACCATCTCCATAAGCGTTCTGTTCCGTCTCTCTACTACACCATTTTGCTGGGGTGTACCCGGTGCAATCAACTAGAATTGAATTCCTGTATATGATAAATGGCTCAAAAACTCAGCACTGAGGTATTCGCCTCCGCGATCAGAACGCAGACACTTTATAGTCTTTCCATGACGATTCTCCACAAATGCCCTGAATTCTTTAAATTTCTGAAAGGATTCTGACTTGTGGTGCATCAAATAGACATATCCATATTTTGAGGAATCATCAATGAAAGTGATGAAATACTGCATGCCACCTCTGGACTGGGTCGATATTGGACCACAAACGTCAGAGTGAATGATATCCAACACATTTTGGGCTCTATTTCATTTGACACTGAATGGTCTCTTGGTCATTGTACATTCCAAGCAGGATTCACATGTAGGGTATGACTCAACTTGGAGTTTATCCAAAGTCCCACGTTCCACTAACTTTTGAATCCTCCCAAGGTTAATGTGTCCAAGCCTTAAGTGCCATAGATATGTATAATTTGACGAGAGACAAGAAGCTTTTCTCTTCTTGGAGTTAGTCGATAAGTTAAAAGTTAAATTTAAACGTTGTTTAGGTTGTGCAAATATAATATATAAATTTTTAATCATAGTACTAAAACAAATAAACAAGTCTCTTTTCTTGATAATAACTTAATCATCAAAAGAATCAAAATATCCATCCAAAACAAGTTTAGAAACCAAAATGAGGTTCTTTCTAAAACTAGGTACTAATAAAACATCATGTAAAACAAATACGTTAGAGGCAAACTACAACTCTACGTCTCCCACAGCAACCGCCGCTACTCGCGTAGCGTTGCCCAACAAGATGGAAATCTCTCTGTCTCTAAGTGGTCTGGATCGCAGAAGTGTCTGTGAGTCACAACAAACATAGTCAGTGGCTCCTGTATCTACTACTCAAGAATGGGTAGAACTGGCCATATAACATGATGTTACCACTAATGCTGTAGATGTACCTTGATTGCACACTGACTTCTTACGAAGCGGACAATCAAATCTCCATTTTCCTCTCACACTGCGCATACAACACTTGTCCTCCTCCCTAATTTCTTGCTTCCCCTTGACAGACTTTGCTACTCTCTGCCTTTTGCGCTTACCCTTTTTAGGTCCGCGAGAAGAAGCCCGAGCTGCATTGGCCTTCATTATTGCTTCCGCCCCCTCGAGCTCATCCAGTAATTCATTATGTAGACAAAACAAAACGACATGAAACTCGCCGGCAAACTATGCATGATGATATCTACCTGAGATTCTTGATCAATACGACCGCCTAGAATCTTTATATCACTCAGAAGACCCATCAACTTCAGGACGTGGTCTCGAACTAATGTCCCCTCTGCCAACGAGCTGCTCATCACCTTACTAATGGCCAATTGCTTGGCCATCCTGTTATGTGTCCTGAACATCTCTTGCAGGCTAGACATGATATCTGAATATAGCTCGATGTCTTAATGTTGATGCTGCAAGGTGGTACTTATGAAAGCCATAATAATGTGTTGGGAAGTGGACTCCAGCACCTCTCGGAGGGTGGGTCCTCCGTGTATCGTATCCGAGAGAGCTTATGGGAGTATGGCCTGCCTCAGTCAAAAAGGGCCTGCACTACCATTGTTGACGAGAGGTTAAATGAATTGATTAGTACTACTCATACCAACATGGTGCATCATCTTTTCAGGTGACCCCTTAGTAGAAACTCCAAGGTTAAGCGTGCTCGGCTTGGAGCAATACTATGATGGGTGACCTACTGGAAAATGTCATGGGTCAGCCTGTCAGTGAGGACAAAGCAGGTTGGGAAAGAAAGTGTTGGTGTGTGGAGCCAGTCCTGGGCACTCCCGATCCAACATTAAGCACCTCGCCATCCTGTTAGCATGAATCCATCTATCATATCCGGTCCTCGCATCGGTAGAAGATGTGTCAAGTGGAACTAGTGGACACGGTTCATCAAGGACGAACTTAAGGTTGTAGTAAGTATGGACAACATCCAAATTTATTTTCCAATTAGTATAATTTTCGGAATCAAGCCGATTCTTTTCAAGAATCGAGGCAAGTGGACTGATAGTCATGCTTAACAGAACTGAGAATAAATCAAATAAACTATCATAAATACATGCTCAAGTGCAGATAATCTATACCTTTGAAGACAACATGCTTTTGAACAAACTGTTTAAAATTAATCATGCAAGCCACGCAGTGTGATCGATTACACAATCAATTTCAAAACGTTTTTACTTGGCCATGGAACTAACAGTCAGAGGCCGCGCAATGTTGCTATAACTGCCAACTTACACCTAAGCTATTACCATGAGTCTGATACCAAAGAAATTAATCGACTTTAATAAGCCCACAACGGAGGGGTCATATTGCCATCAATTACATTCTTACAGCCATCTATAGAGAAATCTTATCACATGAACTGGTAAAATGTGATCCCGTATGGAATCAAAACAAGTTACTTCACGAAAAGACCGTCTCATGGAGACCATATGTAATATTAGCAAATTAAATTAATAAAATGCAATTACAATTATCGCTTAGTCATTTTTAATTTAGAAAAAGGTTTTAATATGGATAATCACATATTATGACAAGTCTAAAATCTAGATAAGATCTCCAATAAATTGACATATCAATTTAGACAACTTCCACATAATAAAGAGCAAATAAAAGACAAATTAAAACAATTAAACACATAATAAGAAAAATAATTACATCAATTATCCTAAAACAAGATATAACTAACTAATTCTTAAAATTAAGGAATTTAAATTAAATCCTCCATCTTCTTCTCTTGTAGATGATCTCCAATTCGAATTTCAAATTTAAATCGGGATTAAATCCCAAAAATTTGAAATTTGAATTACGGAGTCAAGAAGGGCTAGCCTTAGGCCCGTCTCGCCCGCAGCCGAGGTTATCGAGACACGGCCGAGGCATGCCAAGAGGTTGTCGAGGCATCCGCACCACTGCCAAGCGTGGCCAACAGGCCAGCCGCTCCATGTTGCGCTGTGTGCACCTGGCACTCGCCCGGCGCCTGCTCAAGCATGCCCGCGCGCCAGCCTGCACACTCAACGAACGTTGAGGCTGGGCAGCGACCGCTGGCACTATGTCATTGATCCTCCGAGCAAGCGTGCCCCGGGCCAGCGCCCGCCTAGCGTTGTGCCGCGTCCGGGGCCGCGCCTGATGTCCTTCCGCACGCGCGCACTCGCGCCCGCTAACGCCTTGTGCCGCACGCCGCACGCCCTACGCCCAGGCTCCGCGTTGTTTGCCTGTCGGGGGGCCCACTCTAGTACGTCCCGCCTTTATAAAGGATAACAAAGTCGGTGAAAACCGTGACCAGGGGAGGGAATATAGGAATGGGAAAAGAAATAGGGAATAACACAGATGAATATCTGATAAGTGCTTCGATAAATAAGGATTCATACACAAAATTTGGTAATAAGTAACCGATACCAAAATACTAGTATAATTGTCATTGTCATCTCACAGTAAAACATAGGGATTTTATCTGAAAGGAACCTATATTCACTAAATTCTTTTTATGATTCCTAAAGTTTGACTGCGCGGTCTAAGTTCTGAAGTAATCAATCATATTTGTATTTCTGTGTGTCGGAAAGGTGGCCACCTTTCTTGGACATTTGACCAGCCAACCCCCTTAGATGACACACGGTCGCTGTGTACACTAGCCCAAGTAGGAGAATAATCATTTGGGACCCGAATTCGATTATAATAATTTAAGCAGTTATGTAATTTATAAACTGATACAACACACAAAATTTTAGTTGTATAAGTAAGCTTACCTGACAAGACAATACTTTACATATTTTCAATTCAAAATGCTTTTTGAAATGAAATATAAACTGATATAACACACAAAGTTTTAGTTGTATAAGAAAGCTTACCTGACTTGCTTCCTCATCTAAAAGTTTTGAATCTTCTCGTCAAATACTTTCTCCTTGCGTGACCTTAGTTGCAATTACGAAGGAGATACTTCTTGTGAGTATATAATTTATTTCGTCTAATTGAAATGAAATATTATTCTATTATTTCATTAATTATTCTTATTTCATACTAGACTAATATTCGAGTACTTAGAAATTTCTATAACTATATTCGTAAGGTTTTAAATCAATCTTTGATTTATTAAATCCCTTATATTTTTATTTTTTTTACCCAATTAATTTAATAATTCGTACTATAGTTATTCAAGATAAATTATGTGGAAAAATTTAATCTTAAACTAAAATGATAAATAAAATCTTCTAGGATAATATTAATTTAATTAATGCTCTTTAAAAATTTATAGAGATTGAAAATGATAGTACTAATTTCATATCTTATACATAACCCAATTAATTCAATTGTCCAAGCCCAATCTAAATATTAATTACCCAGTTAATTTAATTAATAATTTGGCCCAAAGGTTTAAATAGATTGGCTCATACTGATTTAATAACTTAAGCACATTCTAAATATTAAGTTAGGTCCATCTTGAAAATTCATTAGTCTCGTACATTTAATTATCTACGGCCCATACTAATAAACTTGTATCGGCCTGCTCGACTAATTTAGACCCGACCCAAGAATTTAACTTAAAATTCTCATAACCCTAGCCATATCACTCCACCGCATCTCTCTCAATTACACGCCTCTTTCTATGCTTCTCTCTTAGATTTCTCTTTCTCAGATTACATACACGACACATCTTCATCCCTCTACTATATCTTCTTCTCCAACCTCTCTTCTAAGCTTGCTCTCTTTTGGTCCTCTCTCTTAGGCTCTCGACTGCCTCTCGTCTCTCTTGTTCTCTCTGCGTCTCCTATGCTCTCGGTCTCTCCAGTTCTCTCTCGGTCCCTCTATGCTCTCGGTTCTCTTCCTGGAAGATCACCGGAGCTTCATCACCGGAAACTCTAGGTAAAGATCTTATATTTCTCTATTTAAATTTATAGTCTTTAAATCATTTTATATTTCCTGAAATTTCCACCTATATATCTACTTCTAACTCTCGGTGTTCTCAGCTCTTGACTCTCTCTATGCTCTCTGTCCTCTCTCTGTTCTCTCGCTGGATGGTGGAGCTCGTCAACGTTCCCCGGGACCACTACCGTCAACTACACAGGTACTCTAATTCCTCATTTTTTTTATTTTTTTGTTTTATATCTATGTATTTTACATCTCCAATTTTTATAAACTGCATGTTCTAATTTGTTGTTGGATTTTGGTATGAGTCTTTGGATAAAAATCCTAGTTCTAATATGAAGTCTGATTCTTCATTACTCATTTTTATGGTATCTTGAGGATGAGAATGTGGTTTGTAATCTTTGAGCTTTGTTAATATTTAATAAATTTTTTATCTTTTTTCTGATTTTATTTCAGATTTAGATCTCTGAATCCAAGTCTTTTGTATGTATTGAGTTTTGTGGATTTTAGCTTTGGTTTCTTTATGATAGGATTGGTTCTAAAATTTTAAGCTCTTGGTTTTAAATTATTGTGCTGATGTGGGGTTATTCTTATTGTAACCTGAGGGAGAGAATTGGAGTTCGTTTGGTTCCGGTACACTTAATGAAAGTGGTTCTGAAGGTCAGTTGTATATTTCTGAATGTTCATAACTTGTGAGTTGGTTTCTCATTTTGAAAATATAAATGTATATCTATGTTCTATATTATGAAATTTGAAAATATAAATGTAGCTCTATGTTTTGATAACATGATTTCTGATGGTTCTAAGTTTAAAGCTTCAGTATGATTTGTGTCCTTAACTTAAGTACACTTAAAAGCTTTTAATTTCACATACTAAGTCTAAGAGGTTCTATATTTGTTTCTAAACATACTTGATTTCTAAAGAGAAATATGGAGAAAAGAGTTTATATAGGAGGTCTTAAAATCTGTTTCACAGTTTTAAGAAAAATAGAAAGAAGAAGCATAACATGTGAATTCTATTTTTCTTCTTTTTATATATGTTTTCTTGAAGAGGAATGGTTTGAACTTAATGCTAAAAAGAATGAAAACTGGAAGGTTTAGATTTGTATACCTCAAGGATTGCTTCTACTTTGAACTTATTGTGAACTTCAAAATAGAGGAATATTTGGGCAGAACTTCTTCTTCTATGTCTTCTCTCAAAATTTTCTAAGTGTTTGTGTGCTTGAAATTTCGTATTTCTGAAAGAACTAAGCATACTTATATAGGGTAGATATGAGTGTTTGAAGTTGTATGTTTGATCCGATTAGAAGTTCTAGGTCACCTATAGATTAGGGTACCGTTCTATTTTCAGACATAGGTATGGCTTGTTGGGAACCCTTCACAAAATTTTATTTTGATGATGTTCTTTCGAAACACACTTAGATTTATTTTAAGTTTGCTTGTTAGACTTAGCCTGCTCAAATGTAACAAGGAGATCACTGTATTATTTAAGTGAACCTGATAGGGAGCAAGCCTGTTTTCTTTAGACCAGGTTAGCTGATGACTACAATGTAAAAGACTCAAATATTTTATCCTATAGGAAGTCATCTGGTTAGATAGTCTTTTGGAAATTGAAGCATACCAGCACACCTGAAGCAAGCAGACCACCTGATGAAGGTCACTCAATATGGACCAAACCTGGTTTCATTTAGTTGTCAACGCCATCTTTTGGAGAAACTTTGGACCTGATCACCTCACTGGTAGTGAACCTGATCTGTTTGACCAGACGAGCTTGGAAGAGTGAACCTTTCTTTACAGATCACTGAGATGGAGACTTGGTGAAACCTCAGGTATGCAACAAGTCATCTGATGTTTCCACCTAGTCATCTAATATTTCTCTAAGTCATCTGGTATACAATGCGTCACCTTATGAATTTAGAGAGAATCCTATCATTTATGCCACGTCACCAGATCTCTCAGAGAAGGAAAGATAATCAATCAGAGATCAAGAAGGAAAGGTGAATCAATCGAAGCTAAAAGAAGGGAAAGAGATCAATCAGCTATATGCTTTCCATAATCAGAGAGATTCAGTCAACCATTCCTACAAGGCAAGAGGATCAAATCAGGGATTTATATCTTTGATTGACAATCAACATTTATTGCACGTCAATCAATCTCAACGGTCAGAATTTCAAATTCTGCACTTATAAAAGCTTCGAACAACATCTAGAGGAGAACTGTCCTGAGCAAACTTACAAGCTGAAACTCTGCAAAGAAATCGACATTACCATTGAAGCATTCAACGAGGAGATTTCACAATCCAGATACCATTCAAAGCCGTTCGTGAACGAAATCACACCAAACTCGTTTCAAGTCTGTCTTAACGAGAAGAAGGAGATGGATATCTTCGCTAGCTAGTAGTTTTCTAGTGAATTAACGTGAATGTATTTTGTAGCAGATTTATCTACAAGTTGTAAGGGACACGACCCTATTCATGCATAAGTTTCATTCTAGTTGTGAGTGGAACTTGTGGCTCGTTCTCAGCGAGTATAAAGAAGAGAGTATCCTAGTAGTGGAGAACTAATCTAGTTTTGATTGGATCGTGGACGTAGGGGGTTTCCCGAACCACGTAAAACAACTGTGTTCTTTACACTACGCATTTATTTCCAGTTATTTATTCATTAACCAAACACTTGGTTAAGTGTTTTTAATAGGTTTTCTAATAAAGAGAAAAAGATTAAATCCACCATATTCCGCATACTACACTCTGTTGGATAATAAGATCATTCTTGCTATCTACTTAGCGTAACACACCAGAGAGATATTATCTGGACAGATCACTAGACGATCTGGTATTGAACCTGGTAGTAAACCTGGTCTGTCAACCTTAGCAATCTCCCTTCGAGAAAGCTTAATCTCTCTTGTTAACTTGTCAAGTAAACTGAAAAGTTTGTATTTGGTGTATTGCCCCCCCCCCCCCCCTCCATACACCAAACACTGCTCTTTCGGGACCAACAAGTGGTATCACAGCAGTAGTTCATCTAACCATTATTTCTGTTTCACAAGGTTGAAACCTGCGTGGTCAACTTGAATAGAGCTAGAAAAACCTATTTTCATTCACGTGTTCTATCTGTCATTATGGAACCTTTTGTCATTAGAGCTTGCGATGAATTCTCTATCCAAAGATACAGAGAATGTAGTTTCAGAATCAAGACATGCTTGAAAGCTCATCACTGCCTGATGTGGAAAGTGATAGAAGAAGGTCCACTGGCCATTCATGAAGAGAAAACTCGTATCACTGAAACTGGAGTAGTAAAAGAGAATGTACTCAAAGATCCCAGAACATACACATCTGAAGAACGATGCGAAGCAAACTTGGATGATTTTGCTAAAAGAATTATTTTCAGCACAGTGAAAGGAGTCCATCTGGTGAAAATCCAAGATTTGGAGAAACTATTGAACAAATGAAGAACAGGTTCATTGAAAGTTTACTGGAGGTATGTGCTTTCAAGAAAGACAAGTACACCTAGAGAGAATAATCTCAAGGTCATCAGAACACCACCACCTAGTAGAGAAATCTATGCAGTAATGCAACCACTACGAGCTGATTTCAACATTCTTACCACTGAAGCATTGTTTGATCATCTAACTGGACATAAATGTGATATGAAGAGAATTCATAGACTTGATTATTCATCTAGCAAGAAGAGTGAAAGCAGCTCCAAGAAAGAAAGAGAGGTTGCTTTCAAAGCCAAGATTGCAGCAGAAGAACTAGTTCCACCTATAGTAGCAGAAGAGAGTTCTTAGGACAAATTGCTCAAAGAATTTGCCATGATTGCAAAAAGAATGAATAACATGGAGACCAGATCGAGAAAGTATCGTAGGTTCTACAAAGACAACAAGAACAAATACCAGAAGAGTAGACACGAAGATCGATCTGATAGCAAACTTGAGGTAAGAAAATCTAACAAAACTACTAATTCTACAGATCGTAAACTCAAAACTATACTAGCTATGGTTGTGGAAAAACGGGTCACTTCAAGTCAGACTATCTCGACCTGTCCAAGAGTCACAGAGAAGAGCTAAGAGCAAAAAGAGATCGTAAACTCAAAGTTCAACACAAAGCTATGCTAGATGAAGAAGACTCAAGCAACTCAAGCCACTTCTCAGACAGCTCATCAGAGAACGATGAAGCATTCTATGCACATGAACAAAAAGAGGATTGAGATGAATGCTACATGGGAATCGACAATGGACTTGATCAGAATGAGGTAAACTCACACATTTCCATGTCATCTAACAAACCTGTATATGATTCATGTCCTGAAGATGAAGTTGAAGTCTCTTGGGAAGAGATCAATGAGATGCTCAAGATTATAAGAGCTTGAAGAAGTTGTCTCAAGATATAATCAAGGAGAATGACAAACTAAATGAGACAGTGAAGGTACTTAGCGAAGCCAACACTAAGTTTTCTGTAAAAGTGAATGATCTCAACGAACAAATCAAGACAAAGGATGAGGAAATCTACTCACTCAACTCAAAAGTCAAAGACCAGATAACTAGAAAGGAAGAAGTTGAGGAGAAACTGCAGAAGACAAGAGAAAACATGAGTAAAATCAATAAGAGCAACGAACATGTCAATATGATCATAGATATGCAAAATAAAAGCAGATAAAAAGATGGCTCTGGTTACACTGGAGAGTCAGGCTCAACCAAGTTCGTAGTTGAAATAAAGAAGATATCAGATCAAGTTGTCAATCTAAAAAATGGGAAGAATAAACCCCAAAAGATGATGGTGAAAGAAGCAAGAGACAAACGATATTACCAGATGAAAGGCAAACCTGCTCAGTATGTCAGAACAGATATGAACCAAAATCAGAAGGCTCCTACCAGAGCACCATCAACAAAGAAGAACAAGATCAACATGAACAATGTTCAAAGGAATCATCCATCTGTCTACAAAGCCATATCGAGAACAGATGACTCAGGGAGACAGATCACTTGTTATATTTGTGTTCCTAACACTAAGTTGATTTGGGTTCCTAAAGGAACATTTGCTACTAACCAAGCACTCAATCATTGAAAGGGGGTTGCTAAGTCCATGTAATTGCAGGATGGAAAAAATGAAAGAAAGAGTCAAATAGGGAAAGGATCAATTTGGATCATTAATAGTGGATGTTCAAAGCATATGACTTGTGACAAGAACTTGCTATCAGACTATTTAGAGAAACAAGGTCCACAGATAACCTTTGGTTGTAACTCAAAAGGTTATAGCAGAGGATATGGTAATGTTAAGATTGGCAAGACCCCTATTTCTAACGTTTCTTATGTTGAAGGTCTTAGTCATAAATTATTTTCTGTTAGTTAATTATGTTCTAATGCTAATCAGTTTGTTTTTTATGCTAATAACTGTTTTGTGAAGAATCAGAAAGGAGATGAAATTCTTCTTACCAGAAAATTACAGCACAAATTATATATTGTGTAATGTACAAATCAGATTGGTACCAACATGGTTGATGATACATCATCCTCTTCCTCCCTTAATTCACTCCTTGAGTTTTCTTGATTTAAGAAGGAATTGATGTCTACATATAGGGGACATCATTTAGTATGCCGTGAGAAGAAGAAAGGTAGCAGCATGTCACCTCATTTTTCCTTCTCCTCGGGCTTAGAACTCTTATTCTAATATTCTAATAAGAGGGTGTACCAAAAGTCATAGTGGCAGAGTGGTGCCATATCTTCTGCTCCATTTTTCTATTGGCTAAGGAGTAGCCTATGATGTATTGTGCATGCAATACTATTGTACTGTTGTAATTATTTATTTAAACATCTTCAATTATTGTATTAAGATGGGATATGGAAATCTTTTCCCTATCAATTCTACTGTATGAGTTTAATGTTGTTAGCACATTTGATTTTCTGTTGTTATCAAATACTATCTCGATGCATACCCATATGCATGAAGACATATTTATTTGTTCAATTTTGAAGGTTTTATTATTACTTTATTTTAAGTAATAACCATTTCTTCATTTACTGATTTAATCATTTACTTATCTTATAAACTAAATAATATTTATATATCTTGATTTATCAATACAAGATAATATACTATTCTTCATAGCATTAATATTATTTAATATGCTACTAAATAATTATATACAAGCCCTTAAGGTTTTGTATATCTCAATACATGCTTTATACTTAGACGATATATTAGACTTGTTTTCAATTGCACTGAGAATAAATGTTTCTATCATTGGTTTGTTATTTATTATTGTTATATATTGAATTGCAAACAAGTCTATTTATTACAATTGTAGACTGTGCGGTGGATCGATGATCACGGAAGGTTACACAATCGGCTCCTTTGTAATATAAAGTCACAGTCTATATAGACTTGGAAAATCTAGTCGGTAAAGGATGCGATATAATTTGATGCGAGAGCTGACCTTAGCCCGCAGAATGATGTCGGTATGTATAAGAGGATACACATGCTTTGCGTATAGAACGAGGTCTCAAAAATTAATTCATTTCTTAATCTGTGACGATGACATTAGTATAGGCGGTTGATTATACGCTGCTTTGATTCATCTACGCTTGTGGGTTTTTCGTAATAAATAGTGATGTCTTGGGCAGTAGTGATTGACTTAGCCAGAAGTACTCGACTGTCAGTCGTACACAATCGCGTCTCGGTGACACGAGTTGAGTAAATTCACGTGAGACATTCAGAAAGGTTTATTGCACAAGTAACCCGACCTGTTGGGAATTTATTCCATATGTAATATTAAAGGTCTGAACTGGATCACTCACAAATAAATATATTAATTAACTGTGAGTTGTGAGCAAACTCAATTAATTAATGGATTTAGAAAATCTTAAACGCGGGAAATAATTAATGACAAAAGGGTTAGTTCGTAATTTGAATGAATCAAGATGGGTTCATTATTTATCCTATAGTGGAGTCTATAAATATTTATAATAGAACTGCACTTTATTTCATTTACATGGAGTAATTAATTGGAGGACAATTAATTTAAATTAATTAATTTAAGTCTAAAGGTGGACCAGCCAATTAATTAAATTCAATTGGGCCCAAAGGAGACATGGAAATTAATTTAATTAAATTATGAATTTGTCCAAGCCCATATTAATTTTAAATATGATTCAAATTTGAATTTGAATTATAGTTGTAACTGCAAGAGATAAAGGTGGGGATTTGGTTATATTATAGGGAAAAGTAGCATATTTTCCCTTAGGGTAGAGGCCCCTATGGCGGATCACCCCTTATGGTTCGATTTTATTCAAATGGGCCCCTGAAGTCGATAAGTTGTTGCAACTTACCCTCCCTTCATAGGCCGTTTAAGTCATTAAATAAATTTTATTTTTAGTGAAAACTAGCATATAATATAATATACATGATATTTAAAACATGAGAAAAGTAGCATATCCGCCCCTAGGGTAGAGGCCCCTATGGTAGATCACCTCTTATGGTCTAGTTTTTGTTCAAATAGGCCCTCAATTCGATAAGTTGCTGAAATAAAAAATTAATTTACTTAACGGCGTTAAACGACCGTTAGAAGGGAGGGTTAAGTTGCAATAATTTATCGACTTCAGGGGCCCATTTGAACAAAACTGGACCATAAGGGGTGATCTGCCATAGGGGTCTCTGCGGATATGCTACTTTTCCCTATATTATTTGGGATCTAATTCATCCTTCTTAGAAACTCTATCCTAGCCCATATAAAAGGAGAATAAGAAGGAGCCAATTTCTCTCTCCTACACTAGTAAAATCGGTCCCTCCCCTCCCTTCCCCCCCCCCCCCCGGGACTCTCTCTCAATTTTCGAAAATAGGGAGTGCTCTAAGCTCCAATTTTTGATTATTCTAGTAAGTAGATCAGGAATAGGATAGAAGTTCCTAGGGTTGGATTTGATGGAGATTCAAGAAGGAGATTCGAACGGCGTGGATTGCGGTTCGATAGCTAGCAATTCAAATCGTTTCTCCACAAGTGGAAGATTTGCGTAGGAGAAGGTATAATTTATTATATCCACATTATATTCTCCTATGTGATTTAAGAATTAATTATTTGTATAATTTATTAAACATGTGGATCCTGCATTTTCGTGAACCCCTCATACGGGTTCCATCACAAACTTCTCTAAAGTATATAATTATCATATCAACAATGTGTAATAACTTCTTAAGAATTAATCTATTCTTTGCAATAATTCTAATTAACTTCTCAATTATCTAATATAAATAATTTTATAATCCTTTCCATGCATCATTACTTTATCAATTGAAAAGTAATATATATCTCTATAGTATATAAATAAATTTACTACATTTTTTATATATAACATTTTTAGGGTATATAATTATCATATCACTAAGGTACCACACTTCCTAAAGAATTAGTCTTGACTTTGCATAAGTTTTTTATTACCTCATTGTTGTGGAAGTAACTCATAATTATTAATCAAACTAAATATCGATTATGCACCACAAGAATTAATTAGTTTGTCTTCTTGAATAACCCTATAATATCAAAACGAACCTCACATGATATCTATCATGTCTCTTTTAATTATAAGATGCACGAACTAGAGCTACTAATATCGATTAGCTAATCGATATTTTAGATCTTATAACGAAATTTTCTTATACAGATTTTCAATACATAATAACTACTAATAAAATAGCAAAAAATTACACCCACGGTGATGTCGTGGCCCGGTTCTGACCTTCGTTTCTCCATCTCGTTCTTCGTCTCCCACTCAATTACATAATTAAATAAAATACATGGAAAATAAAATAATTCCTAATCTGACATGGTCAACCCCCGTGTGATTACATATTTTAAGTCACAAACCGGCGCCGAAGAACGAAATAAACGAATAAAAGTGGAATAAATCATATAAGCCACGTAGTATCATGATATAATGCTAAAATTATATCTAGCATCTCTAATATCAAATTAGGATCATGGGCATATAATAAATTAAAATCATGTGACCGACTCTGATACCAACTGATGGAACACGTATGAGGGGCTCAGGAAACCGCAGGATCCACAGGTTTAATTAACATGAATAATTAATTCTTAATCACATAGGAGAATATAAATGCGGAAAAATAAACTTTATACCTTCTCCTAAGCAAATCATCCGCTTGTGGAGAAACTAATTGAATCGTTAGCTATCGAACCATAATCCACACCGATTTGAATCTCCTTCTAGATCTCATTGAATCCAATTCTAGGAACTTCTGTCCAATTCTCGGTCTACTTAATAGAATATTTTGTGGGCAAATCTATCAAGTAACTTAGGAGAAAAGAAGAACGAAAATTGGAGTGTTGAATACTCCCTAATTTTCGAAAAAATAGAGATAAATCTCTATGGGGGGCGCCGATTTTGGTATTAGAGGAGTGAGAAATAGACTCCTTTGTTATCTCCTTTTATAGACATTTTGGGCTAGGATAGGACTTCTAAATATTGAACTCATCTTCTAAATCCATTAATTAATTGAGTTTTCTGACAACTCACAATTAATTAATATATTTATTCGTGAGTTAATTAATACATATGGAATAAATTCCCAACATGCCGAGTTTCTTATGCAATAAACCTTTCTGAACGCCTCACGCGGATTTAATCAACTCGGGTCACCTAGACGAGATTCTGCACGACTGACAGTCGAGTACTTCTGGCTAAGTCAATCACTATCGCTCAAGACATCACTAATTAGAGTTACGAAAAACTCGTAAGCGTAAATGAATCAAAACAACGTATAATCAACTGCCTATACTAATCTCTTCGTCATAGATTAAAAAATGAATTAATTTCTGAGACCTCGTTTTAAGTATCAGCACATTAAAACTTATCTCACTGTGAAACATCTTAATATGTATATACAAAGTATGTGTATCCGCTTATATATACCGACATCATTATGCGGGCTAATGTCAGCTCTCGCATCAAATGATATCGAAGCCTTTACCGACTAGACTGTCCAAGTCTGTCTAGACTGTGACTTTATATTACAAAGGAGTCGACTGTGTTACTTTTTGTGATCATCGATCTACCACACAGTCTACAATTGTAATAAATGGACTTGTTTGCAATTCAATATATAACAATAATAAATAACAAACCAATGATAGAAACATTTATTCTCATTAAAGTGCAATTGAAAACAATTCTGTTACATCGTCCAAGCATAAAGCATGCTTTGAGGTATATGATAAACACTCATTTTGCATGATTTTAATGTTACATTTGTGCACTTTTAATGTCGTGTTTCAGTTTGTTTCACATTTGTTTTCGTTGTTTTGTGTCGGTTTTACTTTTGGTTGTTTCGTTGCGTCCTTTTATAAGTTTTTTCGAATTATGGACATATTGGAGGCCGAGAGGCGTAGTCGAGGAGAAGAAATGCGTGTCGGGCTGAAGAATAGGACATGAGATGAGGCACGAGTGGATGGGGCACGAAAAACCACGCCAGGAGGAGAAAGCAGCAAGATCGGGGACCCGGAGCTGGGGTCGCCGAAGTAGAGCACAATTTTCGGCGACCGCCGATCTGGTCGCCGAACATGCGGGATTCCATCTCGAATTGTTCGGCGATCACCGTTCTGATGCACAATTTTTGGCAACCCAGGCTCGGGTCGCAGACGTCACGCGCGAGAAGCCTTGTTTCCTTATTTTTGTAGTTTATTTCCCTGTTTCTTTGTACTAGGCACTAAGACTATATAAGGGTGATTCATTCTTTAGACCTGAGATTTTTCCCACTTTTAGAGATCTTTATACACTTTTATTTCATACACCTTTGTTCTAGAGATTCTTGGAGTTTAATTCAAAATTCTTGGCGTGGAATTCGTGATCGAAGATTGACACCCCGACATCGCCAATTCTGCATCAGGGGTTTATGTTATTTTATTTTATATGTATATTCAATGTTCATTTTTATTATGACCGGCTAGTCTTTTTGTGATTCTAGGAGATATGTATTAAACTATAATCTTTTAATGGATTCGTAATATTAATTTCTAATTTTCCTTCCTATGCTTGTTTGTGATTTATGAATTTAACTCTCATGCTTTGATAATCGATCACTATGATTGCATGCAAGTTATGTATTTGATGTCTTATCCGGAATTAGATTCATAGCCGAATCCATAGATCACAATACATGTTTCATCTTGAGACCAAGCGGAAATAGGAGAACTGTAGGAGGATATTCTTTGTGTGTTATTTGTAACTGATTTAATTTTCTTAACACCTAGCGAAGATAGGAATTAAATTAGCACACTATCATAGACTGCCCTATTCAAGAGTATGTGGTTATCTATGCAAACCTTCACATGCATTATAATTAAAATTTGGTAGTTAAAGTTAATTGTTGACTCCGTTAATTGATTTAGTGTCTATACATTACCCCTAGAATCCCCTTTTATCATATTGTTATTCATATATTTGTTTACTTATTATTTGGTTATTTCTACCTTTATTCATAATCATCTCTTAGTCGATTTGCCTAGATAATAATTGAGTATTTGTGTTAATTAATCAGTGTGTTTTCGGTTATCAGTCCCTGTGGATACGATACTCTGCTTGCTCTATATTATACATATTTTTAGTGTTTAAAATAGTGCGATCAAATTTTGGCGTCGTTGCCTGGGACTATGTAGATTACTACACTGTTAATTTTTCTAATATTTGGGTATTACTTTACGTGTTTATTTTATTTTATATTATTTTATTTTTATTTTATTGGTTTTCTTTTTCTCTCTTTTTGCAGCTAGTGCATGATTACGAGGTCCAAGCAAGCAGAAGTTATCCCGCTTGACTTGGAGATTGAGAGAGGCGAGAAAGGCGAAATCAAGCTTTGGAGATGGAGAATCAAAACAATGAGCTAGCACGAAATGATGAGTTGGCGGAAATTCGAACTCACATGGAGTTTCAACAACATCAGTTGGCGGAGACGATGGCCCGAGCAAATCCACCACGACAGAGGCCCCTCAATCATATGTACCGCCCTCCGATGGAGCAGTTCCAAGGAGGAGGATGGGGACCGAGCATCAATGCGAATAATTTCGAGCTCAAGCCGGCTCTCATCAGCATGGTGCAGGCTGACCAGTTTGGTGGAGGACTCACGGAGGACCTTAATGCTCACTTGGAGACTTTTCTCGACATCTGCGACACCATCAAGCAGAATTGAGTGCCTTCTAATACTATTAGGATGAGGAAGTTTGGATTCTCGCTACGCAAGCAGGCGACGGAGTGGTTCAAGACTTTTGACCGGACGACGATTACTTCATGGGATTCTTTGTGCGAGAAGTTTCTGGCTAAGTATTTTCCACCAGCAAAGGCACATAAGATCATTGCAGACATTTCCTATTTTTCTCAGCTTGGAGATGAGTCATTATTCAAGGCGTGGGATAGATTCAAAGGACTTCTACAGAAATGCCCACAACACGGATTCTCTACGGAGGAGCAGATTACGCAATTCTACAGTGCACTGATGTCGAACACCAAGAGCATCGTCGATGCATCTGCAGGAGGTTGTTTATTGAACAGGACAGTCACAGAGGCGATCAGGATCATTGAGGAGATGGCCTCAAACAGCTATCAATGGCCGATGGAGAGGCAACCGATTAGAAAAGTTGCAGCTGCCGAAGTGGATTCCAAGTATGACAATCTTATGGAGCAGGTCGCCCTTCTGAAGAGGGAATTCAAAAATGAGAGGAAAGAGAAGATGCAGGTTCAGTCAGCCGAGGTGCAGAGCGAGGTCGAGGATCTTAGTTATGTTCATCAACAGAATTTCCAGTCTCAGAACTTTCAGGCTCACAGACCGAATAGATTTCGAGGAGGTAATCAGGCATACCATCAGAACAACAGGAACCATCCGAACTTCTCCTACAGCAACCCGAATAATGCTTTGCAGCCTCCACCGGGATTTGTAGTTCAGAATGAAGTCATCCAGGAGTCGAAGAAGCTGACGTTGGAGGACATGATGCAGCAAATGATGCTACAGCAGAATAATTTCATCAGTCAGATGGGAAATCAGATCTCCACCTTGGAGAGCACTATAGTAGCTATGGGGAAGCAGTTGAAGATGGTGGAGACTCAAGTTAGGCAAGTGGCGAACAGGGATGTAGCGCAGCACAAGCCGGGGCAATTTCCAAGCAACACGGAGATCAACCCGAAGGATCAATGCCATGCTATCCAACTCCAAGGCAAAAAATCTTATGATGCTTATGCAAGGAAGCAGACGACATCTTTAGTACCTGAGGAGCACCAGACAGGACCACCTGACACGCAACATTCGTCACCAGAAGTGACCGATGCCTCTACTGATGTGCAGTTCCAATCACCTGAAGTGGCTGAGGAGGTTACCAGATTGACAACACTGACAGCTCCATTCACGCAGCATCTAGCCAAAAGGAAGTTTGACGACAAGGTAAGTAAGTTTATGGAATTGTTTCAAAAAGTTAACATTAATATTCTATTATTAGATGCACTGTGAGACATGCCTGGCTATGCTAAGTTCCTAAAGGAGGCAGTCTCACGTAAGAGGAAGCTAGGGAACTATGAGACTATCAATTTGTTCGAGGAGTGCAGTGCAATTTTGTAGAGGAAGCTTCCACTGAAGCAGAAGGATCCAGGGAGCTTCACCATTGCTTGCGACATTAGAGGACAAACATTCAGCCGAGCTCTATGTGATCTAGGGGCGAGCATCAATTTGATGCCTCTATCCATTTGCAATCGTCTGGCGATTGGAGTAATCAAGCCGACTACTATTGCTCTTCAGATGGCTGACAGGTCAGTTACATATCCAAGGG
The DNA here is from genome assembly GCA_026898415.1 of Leonotis leonurus. Taxonomy (NCBI): domain Eukaryota; kingdom Viridiplantae; phylum Streptophyta; class Magnoliopsida; order Lamiales; family Lamiaceae; genus Leonotis; species Leonotis leonurus. The sequence goes on from JAPKLX010000040.1 coordinate 1,849,394, forward strand.
GGATCGTGGAGGATGTATTGGTCAAGGTGGGGAAGTTTATCTTTCCAGCTGATTTTGTGGTACTCGACATGCCGGAGGACAAGCTGACTCCGCTGATCCTGGGGCGACCGTTCCTAGCTACAGGTCGTGCTTTGATTGATGTACAGGATAGCGATCTGACATTCAAAGTGAATGATGAACAGCTCAAGTTTTCCATCTATGATGCTATGAAGAGGCCCGACGACTCAGAGCAGGCTGATTTTGAGCAGGTTAATGTTATTGAGCTTTGCATGGGGGAGACGTGCACAGCAGTTAGCAGGGATCAATTGGAGAGCTATCTCCTTAATGCTACCGACATCGATGATCTTGAGGATTCTAGTGATGAGATCATGGATTATTTGGCTATGCTTTTAGCTAACAGAGAGCAGCCGCACAGGTCAGTTGCTTATTTGGATATAAATGTACCAGTCGAGGGAGGAGCCAAGCCAGCATCCACCCCGACACTTGTAGCTATACCGAAAGTAGATTTGAAGCCGTTGCCGGATCATCTTATGTATGTGTTCTTGGGGGAGGATGACACATTTCCAGTCATAGTTTCTTCCGCACTTTTTGCAGCAGAGCTCGACAAGCTTCTACGAGTTCTTAGGCAGTAAAAGTCTGCCATAGGATGGTCTATTTCCGACATCAAAGGAATAAGCCCATCTATTTGCATGCATCGGACCTTGATGGAGAGCAACTACAAGCCTAAGGCGCAGCCACAACGCCATTTGAATCTAGCTATGCAAGAAGTAGTGAGAAAGGAAGTTCTTAAATGGTTGGATGCAGGGATGATTTACGCCATATCAGATAGCGAGTGGGTCAGTCCGACACAAGTTATCTCGAAGAAAGGAGGCATGAGAGTCGTCAAGGATGAGAGGGACGAGCTCATTGCTACACGTTTGGTCACAGGATGGCGAGTCTGCATCGACTACCGCGCATTGAATGCTACCAGGAAAGATCACTTTCCTCTTCCTTTTATTGATCAGATGCTTTATCGTTTAGATGGATATGATTACTACTGTTTTTTTGATGGTTATTTAGGTTATAACCAAATCATGATTGCTCCGGAGGATCAACACAAGACTACCTTCACATGTCCGTACGACATCTTTGCATTTCGCCGCATGTCTTTCGGCCTATGCAATGCCCCTGCTAGTTTTCAGCGGTGCATGATGGTAATTTTCCATGGACTGATCAAGAACATTATGGAGGTTTTCATGGATGACTTTTCAGTATTTGGAGCATCTTTCGATTCATGCCTGGACAATATCTCTCAGGTATTACAGCTTTGCCAAGATACTAACCTTGTTCTGAAATGAGAAAAATGTCATTTTATGGTTCAGGAGGGGATTGTACTTGGCCATAAAGTTTCAGGTGCAGGTTTGGAGGTTGATCGAGCAAAGATCATAGCTATTGAAAAGCTACCACCTCCCACTAATGTCAAGTCTGTTCGTAGTTTTCTCGGGCATGCAGATTTTTATCGCAGGTTTATCAAAGATTTCTCCAAGATCACGAAGCCGCTTTGTGCATTGCTCGAGAGAGACATCAAATTCAACTTCACTGATGAGTGCATCATAGTCTTCGAGATGCTCAAGAAGGATTTAGTATCGACGTCGGTTCTGATTTCACCGGATTGGAATGAGCCCTTCGTGCTCATGTGTGATGCTAGTGATTGGGCAGTTGGAGCAGTTTTGGGACAAAAGAGAGATAAGCTTTTTCGAGTCATCTATTATGCCAGCAAGACGTTGGATTCGGCTCAGCTGAATTACTACTACAGAGAAGGAGCTACTGGCCATTGTTTACGCCTATGAAAAGTTCAAGCCGTATTTGGTGGGGACGAGATGCTGCTATCAGGTACTTGGTTGCCAAGAAAGACTCTATGCCGAGATTGATTCGCTGGATATTACTTTTACAGGAGTTCGATATGGAGATACGGGACCAAAGAGGCTGCGAGAATGTGGTGGCCGACCACTTATCTCGACTAGAGCAGCCGGTTGAGGGGGAAGATTCTATCATCTGCATCAATGAGAACTTCTCAGACGAGCATGTACTTGCAGCTACTAACGAGCTACCCTGGTTTGCAGATATTGTCAATTACTTGGTGGTCAACGCTATACCACCCACTTTCAGTTACCAACAACAAAAATGATCCGCACGCGACGCTAGGTTCTACTATTGGAGAATCCATACTTATACAGGAGATACGCAGACGGTATCACCCGCACCTACGTTCATCAGTCACAATGGCCTCAGATTATTGAGGAATGTCACAGCAGACCGAGTGGCAGCCATTTTGTAGCTAATCGCACGGCAGTCAAGATTGGTCAATGCAGTTTTTACTGACCTACAGTTCACAAGGATTGTCACGAGTTCTTGAAGGCATGCGATAGATGCCAAAGGACAGGTAATATCACTAAGAGAGACGAGATGCCTCAGACGAGCATATTTGAGGTGGAGTTATTCGACGTATGGGGAATCGACTTCATGGGTCCTTTTCTCCCTTCTAGTGGCTATATTTACATTCTCCTGGCCGTCGAGTATGTCTCTAGATGGGTTGAGGCCATTGCTACCACCTCCAATGATTCCAAGGTGGTTATCAAGTTCATCAACAAAAATATCTTCACTCGGTTCGGAGTACCGAGAGCACTGCTTAGTGATGGGGAGATGCACTTCAACAATAGATGGCTTGGAAATATTCTAGCCAAGTACGGTGCTCGACACAAGGTTACGACACCATATCACCCTCAAGCTAATGGGCAGGCGGAGCTGGCCAATCCCGAGATCAAGCAGGTATTGGAAAAGACGATCAGTACACGCAAGGATTGGACCAAGCACTTGGATGATGCACTTTGGGCATACCGTACTGCATACAAGACTCCGATAGGTATGTCCACTTACCAGCTTTTGTTTGGAAAATCATGTCATTTACCTATAGAGTTGGAGCATAAAGCACTTAGAGCGACAAGAAGATCAATCTTGAGTTTAAGGAAGCCGGAATATCACGAGCTTATCATCTTCTCAAGCTCAATGAATGGAGGAATGAAGCATATGAAAATTCTCGAATTTACAAGGAGAGAGCGAAGAAGTTCCACGACCGCATGATTAAGCAGAAGGAGCTTGTACTAGGAGACGAGGTACTACTTTTCAATTCATGTCTTCGTTTGTTCCCAGGTAAACTCAAGTCAAGGTGGATGGGTCCATTCACAATCCAAAAGTGCAACCAAAATGGCACATTTGAACTTGTTAAGGAGGATGTCTCAACTTTTGTGGTAAATGGACATCGCCTCAAGAAGTATTTACGCACAGACACTTGCCGAGTAGTCCAAGTGACCCTACTTGAAGAACCAAACTAAAATTGAGGTATCGTCTAGCTTGGACGTAAAACGTAGCACTTGTTAGGAGTTAACCCAACGTTTATTGCTTTCTTTATTTTTCATTGTTCATAGTTAGAGTTGTATTTTTTTTTGTCCATTCGTTTATTTCTTGTTCCGATAAACCAAAAATCTAAAAAAAAAAGGTCAGAATGCAGCAACTTCGGCAACCCGGGGTGGGATCGCTGAACTTAAGGCATGAGAAAGGCGATTGGGGTTGGGATCGCCGAGAGAGGACAGCAAGGTCGGCGATTAGATCGGCGGTCGCCGAAATTAACACGTGACTTCGGTGACTCGGGTTGGGATCGCCGAAGTCACCCAGACACCCTTAAATTACATTTTTTACTCTCTTTCCTCACTTTTTCGCACCTTTCCCCCCTTTCAAACCCTAGAATTGTGCCCTATCCCAATTTCTTCGCCAAATTGCTCGATTTCCACTCAATTTCTCACCAAATTGACTCCGTAAATATCTTACCCACTGCATTAGCTTCCTTTCCACCCGATTGATTTCGGATTTTGTTGAGTGTGGAGCCTAGATCGAATTTGGTGGTTTTTCACCTAGTTGCTCTATTTTCTTTCTATTTGTTCACATTCTTGAGGTAATTCTCTTTTTTTTTCTCTTTTTATTGCTTTTGGAACTTCATTCATGATTTCTAACTTGGATGTTGGCAATTTTTGCTTTTTTTATGTTTATTGCTTCTTTATAGTTTAGTTTTCCTATTTAGTATGTAATTGCGTTCTTGTTTAGTCTTATTGATTCTTGTTAGATAATTGATGATTGATGTGGATGCTAGTGATTATATTGATTTGTTGGGAGCAAGTTGAGCTTGCTAGCACTAGTTTGTGATTCATATTGAGTTTAATTAAGTTATTGGTTTTGAGATGGTTGATTGAGGCTATGAGATTCTTGATTCATACTTGTGAGAGTAATTTGGAGTTTGTATACTTCACTATTGCTTGGGGGATATTTGATTTATTTGTGACTTGGATTATGGTTTGTATTGCTTATCCGTAGATTGGTGCTACGTATTGTTTACTCTTCTTTTTTGACAGGTATCATGGCTTCTACTTCTGGCACTAAGAAAGACGGAGGAGCGAAGAAGAAAAGAAGAGTTGAGTCGAGAATGGCATCAAGGAGGGAACCGAGTCCCACTAACCCAGAATATTTTGGAGTAGTACTGCGGATGGAGGATGACCGTCCTAAGTTCAAGAGATTGGTGGAACGTTCGATAGACGCCACCTGATATGCCGATCCCCTTATTCTCTAGAGGAGCTTGGACTTTATGACAACCTCCACGAGCTCCTCGATCGTATCGGATCGGGGCAGGTACTAGATGGAGGATGACCCACTCATACTTGGGCCGTGTTTGTGATGCTGTCCACGATGGTGTTGGATAAGACAATTTGTTCGGAGCCACGGGAGTTTAGTTTTCAACTAAACAACTCCTGGTTCACGGTCATAGTCAGGGAGATCAACCTACTTTTTGGGTACCCGGAGTTGGGGGAATACAAGCATCCAAGAGATTTCTGCACAAAGTCCTTCTGGTGGAAGATCACAGCCGAGGGCACACCCATTTTCAGTTCTGGATCCTCTAAGGCATCCAGCATCCGGAACCCGATTTTTCGTATGATGCAGCGCATTCTAGCCCATACTATACTTGCAAGGAAGGATAACTCATCGGTCTGAGACACTGAGTTATTCATTATGTGGGCAATGGTGACGAGAACCCAACTAAACATGGGTCAGCTGCTGCTACATCAGATCATGAGACAGGCCCAAGCCAAGAGCAGGCCCATTTTCATAGGAGGGATGCTTACTCCGATCGCCTACTACAAATATAGGGCAGTTGCTGATTGGGCAATTATAGCTGGGAATATTCGGCTTGACCTGGCTCGCCTGTCCGATATGGGGGTTATAACTGGAGCCATAGCGCCATGCTGCCTAGTACAGAAGGCGGGGGATCACTTTCCCCTGCCTAATCCAGAGCTTATATATGTGTCCGATATGCAACCCAGAGAGAATTGGCGCATGGATATGAAAGCCCATAAGCGTGCAGTGGAGCAGGGGAGGACAGATGCAGACTCCGATGAGGATGGTGCCCCTCCAGTATCATTAGCAGGGAGATCCCTCTCAGCAGCAGTACCAACAGATGCCACACAGTATGGATTGGGGACCTAGGCTTGACAACCTCGATTAGTGGGCACGCCAGTGCGATGCCCAGATGATGATCCTTCGCGCAGACGTGATGTCTATGCACTTGCGACAGAATGATATGGAGAGCGCCCAGACGCGAGAGTACCAGCAGCAGCAGGCTTTTCACTTGGCGCATGAGCAGGAGTGGGCCCGCCAGCAGCAGGAGGAGGAGTGGGCTAGTCAGCAAGCCTACCGGCAGCAGCAGCCGGCTGCCCAGCAGCAGCAGCAGGACTTGCACGATATGATATTGAGCTTCCGGGTGCATCAGATTAGCCAGGGCTATCACTGGCCACCACCACCACCTCCGCTTTAGTGAGCTGACAGCATAAACGTGAATCTGATATCGGATAACTTTTTCTTTCCTCCAAACTTATTTTTCACTACGTGTTAATATAAGTTTGCGGAAGGGGGAGAATGATACGATATACGATTCACCTGATAGATAGAGTATCTTGATAGTTTATGTTGCTGTTTTGTACTTGTTGCTTTATTATCTCAGATTTTTGTCTTTTGTTATTTCTTGCTTTGCAGTTTGATTCGTAATTGTCATGTATTCGGATCTTTAGTTGCTTTGTCGGTTATTTCTGTTTCGTTTAGTTTAGTTGTTGGATTGTTGTCTGCTTTTGGACTTGTATTATTTGATTATGCACTTTGATGTTTACTAACTACGTGTGTTTGAAGTGAGATGCCGATGATGATAACTTTTACTCGTTTTCCAAAATCTGTTGATTTGAGCACCTTGTAGGCGCACCTTTAGCGTGAGATTTCAAAGTGATTTTGGCATTTGAAAAGTCTGTAAGTATTGGCCCGTGTGAGGAGTTTGAGCCTTTTAAAAATGCTACATAATGCATTATATATATTTCTTTGGGTGTGATTTTGATCTTGCATGTGATCTTTACTTCTAGAACTTGCTTTGGTATCTATTTCGAAGCCACAGGTGTGTGCAAAGAATTGTGATATGATCTTAGGCCATCTTTGATTAGCCACATATTTCCGCATACACTACCTTGTTCTAATGTTACCCTCTTGCACCCCATTTTGAGCCTTTTATAGTCGTTCTATTCTTAGCTTTAGGAAGATGAGGAGGATTAAAACATATCTTGTGGTAGTTGATTTGTTGGGTTGATTGAATTCTATACCATTCTATTAGTAAACCAGTTTATCATTCTTTCTATGTGAAAAGGTGTCCGATATCTCATAAACTCCTATAGAAAGAAAAAAACGAAAAGGAGAAGAAAAAGAAAAAAAAAATAGTGTGTGATCATAGGAGTATAGGGGGTCGGGCATCTACAGTTGTGAAAATATTGAGTACCAAATAGAGAAAGTCAATAGAGGTTCGAGTGGAATGATGGGTAGAATTAAGTTAAATTTGAGTTGTCACGATTGATGGAGGACCTGTGTAGAATGAGTTTGGACATTTTCAGTCACTAAGTCAAATAATTCATAACCCTAACCAATATCCCCACATTACAAGCTCATAAAAAGACCTATTTGATCGCGATTCTATCACACTTTAAAGTGGTCAAGAAACTAGATGATTTGCAAGCCTATGGTAAATTTGATTGCATTGCATTGAGTTCGCTGAGTGTTTCATTGCATATATTACTCTCTAGCCGAGTGTTGAGCGATGTGGTTGCTCGTGAGAACTCACAGATTTTTGAGTGTTGACTTTGTTTTTGTTATTGACCGTTGAGGGTGAGTTGAAAAGGTGTCTCGAATCGACTACCACTATCATTTTATCTGAGGCATTGATGATCTTCACGTGCTCCCATTCGTGTTTAATCTCTTTTGTTCTTTTCATTGTTCGAGGACGAACAATACTTTAAGTTTGGGGAAGTTGATAAACACTCATTTTGCATGATTTTAATGTTACATTTGTCCACTTTTAATGTCGTATTTCGGTTTGTTTCGCATTATTTTCGTTGTTTTGGTTGTTTTGTGTCAGTTTTACTTTTGGTTGTTTCGTTGCGTCTTTCTATAAGTTTTTGTTGATTTTGGACGTATTGGAGGCCGAGAGGCGTAGTCGAGGAGAAGAAATGCGTGTCAGGCTGAAGAATAGGACATGAGACGAGGCACGAGTGGATGGGGCACGGAAAGCAGCAAGATCGGGGACCCAGAGCTGGGGTCGCCGAAGTAGAGCACAATTTTCGGCGACCGCCGATCTGATCGCCGAACATGCGGGATTCCATCTCGAATTGTTCGGCGATCACCGTTCTGAAGCACAATTTTTGGCAACCCAGGCTCGGGTCGCAGACGTCACGTGCGAGAAGCCTTGTTTCCTTATTTTTGTAGTTTATTTCCATGTTTCTTTGTACTAGGCACTAAGACTATATAAGGGTGATTCATTCTTTAGACATGAGATTTTTTCCCACTTTTAGAGATCTTTATACACTTTTATTTCATACACCTTTGTTCTAGAGATTCTTGGAGTTTAATTCAAAATTCTTGGCATGGAATTCGTGATCGAAGATTGACAACCCAACGTCGCCAATTCTGCATCAGGGGTTTATGTTATTTTATTTATATTTATATTCAATGTTCATTTTTATTATGATTGACTAGTCTTTTTGTGATTATAGGGGATATGTATTGAACTATAATCTTTTAATGGATTCGTAATATTAATTCCTAATTTTCCTTCTTATGCTTGTTTGTGATTTATGAATTTAACTCTCATGCTTTGATAATCGATCACTATGATTGCATGCAAGTCATGTATTTGATGTCTTATCCGAAATTAGATTCATAGTCGAACCCATAGATCACAATACATGTTTCTTCTTGAGACCTAGTGGAGATAGGAGAACTGTAGAAGGATATTCTTTGTGTATTGTTTGTAACTGATTTAATTTTCTTGAGACCTAGCGGAGATATGAATTTAATTATCCCACTATCATATACTGCCCTATCTGGGAGTATGTGGTTATCTATGCGAACCTTCACATGCATTAGGATTAAAATTTGGTAGTTAGAGTTAATTGTTGAATCCGTTAATTGATTTAGTGTCTATACATTACCCCTGGAATCCTCTTTCATCATATTGTTATTCATATATTTGTTTACTTATTATTTGGTTATTTCTACCTTTATTCATAATCATCTCTTAGTCGATTTGCCTAGATAATAATTGAGTATTTGTGTTAATTAATCAGTGTGTTTTCGGTTATCAGTCCATGTGGATACGACACTCTGCTTACTCTATATTATACCTATTTTTAGTGTTTAAAATAGTGCGATCAGTATACAAACTCTAACAAAGTCTTGACAAACTTTCCTCGGTAGCTAATGCTAGAGAGTGGACAGAAGTGGGATGGAGGTGGGACATGGGATGGCGACGTGAGTTGAGAGAGTGGGAAGCTCATACTTATTGACTGATTTATTGGAGTGTAGGAAATCTCAGTCAATCGATCCGGATTATTGGTGTTGGGAGTGAGACGGTTCTAAACTCGGCACATAATGGATACAAATATATTTTGGAAAGAAAGTTTAAGTTGTGTGGAGTGCTCCGAAAATCTTCAAAATGATATGGAGCAACATGTCGACCCCGAAAGTACAGAGGCGCACTGCCCCCGAATATCTCGACGGACTGCTAGTTATTTGGTGCTAAGGAGAAATCAATTGACCACTTGTTTGTTTAGAGTAGTCTCACGATGCAGCTCCAGTGGATATGTTTTGGTTGGATTGGTATTCAGACACCTCTATCTAATAAGGTATCAGAACACTTTCTCCAATTTCGCTATCTAGTTAAAGGTAAAAGGTTGAGGATGATGATGGCTGCTCTGTGGGAGTGTGTGATGTTGTTGACTTGGAAACAGATGAACGAACTGGTGTTTTTAATGAAGGAGAATGAAAAATTGAGAATATGTTTGAGGGGATCAGGACGAACATGAAGAGCTGGGTTAAACTTAAAGCATCACACGTCGCTGTCTATATGAATTTTCTTTCCTAGTGCTCCAACCCTGTGATAATGTGTAATTCTGGTTTTGTAAAATATTGTTTAATGTTCTGTTGTGCGTGAGTATGACATTTCTTATGCCACTAAAATAATAAACTTTTTGTGTTAAAAAAAATTCATATTCACTATGAAAAAAAAATATTATTAAATTTAAAAATAATTCTAAACATTTAAGTGTTATTGTAATTAGTGTATTATTATGGACAGTCGATAATGATAAAGTGCAAAAAAAAATTATTATGGACAAAGTGAGTAGTTATTTTGACAATGACGAAGTGAGAAGTGTTATTATAATCTATAGACAGAGACACAGAGTGATTAGTATTTATTTTATTTTAGTTCCAAACAAAATATATATTATAACTTAAAACTCACATGATCATTGAATAAATAGACTCTGCTTAGCATTTAGCACCTCTGTGCAGAAATGCGAACTATGATAATGTTTAAGATAAACATGTCCACTTTAAAGAAGCCAAAGAAAGCTAACCAAATGTATCCTGTCCCTTCAAAATATTCTAAGACTTGATGGAGTTACTCTCATCAAAATCAATCTGTTATATATAAAAAAGTTAAATAAACTTCTACATGTTTTTTCCTCCATTAAATTTCATGTGATAATCCATGGGGTCATTAAAAATCATATTAATTTATGAATCCATAGGATAATAAATATATTATTTACTCTTTTTGTGTGTTTCAAATCAAAATAAATTATAATATTGAATCAAACTATTACTTCTTTATAATCTATATATATACTTTTATTGTACACATTGAGAACCAAAATTTAAACCTCCGATAAACATATGTTTCCAAACAACTTTAGTTCATAAATAGTGTGGAATCTTATTCCACTTACAAACACGCTCAAATTGTTCGTTAAAATCCATGGTGAATTCAAACTTGTAAGTTTTTTAAGAATGGAGAAAGTATTATACTCCATCCGTTTTACAAAAATATGCACTATTTGACCCGTCGCGAGTTTTAATATAATTTGGTTGATTTGAATGGTAAAAATATTATTAAGTGTTAAAATATAATTGATTTATGATAGTGAAGATTGAGATTCATAAAAATGTATTATTAAGTGTTAAAATATACTTGATTTATGATAGTTAAGATTTAGACTCATAAAAATGTGTTATTAAGTGTTAAAATATAGTTTATTTGAATGGTAGTGGAGATTGAGACCCACGAAAAAAATGTGTTATTTATGTCTAAAAATAGAAAATGAATGTTTACGTGGAATATATTAAAATGACAAAATATGCATGTTTTTGTAAAACACATGGAGTATATAATTTATAAAATATAATTACTCAATAGATGTTAATTTTATTCTTACAAGCATGTGTGTACTATAAAACGTTTTGATATTCATATCATTTTTATTTCAATTTCTAGTGATAGTTTTGTAGTTTGGTGTTAAATTCTATGTACTAGTACCCTCTTCTTTTCCTTAAAAGTTATCAATTTTTTAAAAAGAAAAATTTATACTTTTAAAATATAAATTTCTATTTTTTTAAAACACAACACTTTATTTAATTAGTCAATGTGTTTAATCTCCTATGACTGCTTTTAGTGTCAGGAACGTATTATTATATTAATATACTCCTCTGTTTTACATAAAATGCACCATTTGACCCGATACCAGTTTTAATAAAATATAGTTAACTTGAGTAGTAAAAGTGTTATTAAGTATTAAACTATATTTAATTTGAATGGTAATGGATATTGAGACCCACAAAATGCGTTATTAAATGTTAAAATTTACTTGATTTGAATGGTAGTGAAGATTGAGCCTCACAAAAAAGTGGTACTACATCTGTCCCAATAAAAGTGATCATATTTTCTTTTTGTTTTGTCTGATTAAAACTGGTCACTTTCTTAAAAAGAAAAAGTTTTTATCTTTAAAATATATCACTTTTACTTTATTTAAACACAATACTTTATTTTCTTAATTTTTGCGTCGACTCCCTTGTGGGCGCTTTTAGCGGAAAGAAAATAACATTAATTTCAAAAAGTAGAAAGTGGATTGTGAAACGAATAAAATGACGAAAGTTGGATATAAAAGGGTGGGAGTATTATACATTTGGATGATCGGATCAATTATGAAAACAGAGCACCTCTTCTTTGTCTCTCACCTAAGTTTATAAATCAATTCCGACGTCACTATATCATACTCACAAATCAAATCACAATGTTCACCAATTTTTTTTAATCAACTTCAAAAGTCAACGAATTCTGCCCAAGATTTGTTCGATTCAAACATCCACAAATATAAAAATCACATAAAAATCACCAAAACATTAAAGTTGATCACCAAGAATGAAAGAATGTGAAGTAATCAATTAAATATATCCAAACAAAATAAATATTTAGCTAAACCTCAATAGTGGTCTGATTAAGCGCAGTGTATCTCCATTTCTCCTTCTCAACAAAATCAGCATCCAAAAATTTGGAAATAAAAGCCCAAAATCTATACACATCCTCAAAATTAGTGAATATACCAAAATATGCAGAAACCACTCCTACATTACCCCACTCTTTCTTCTTCTTTTGCAACATTAACTTCTCCTTATCTTCTCCGAACCACACGTTCTTCAAGAACCCCACAGTCAGGGATATGTTGTTCCGATCTGCCAGCTTCTGCACGAGCACCGGCTCAACCCTCTCGCCCTTCCAGTCACGCACGTTGAAGGCGAGGGCCGGGCCCCTGTCGGGCCTTATCTTCGGCCCGTAGAGCTCGATCAGCGCAAGCCCGGAGTTGGGGTGGCTTAGGCTCAACAATGCGTTGACCACCCAGTTTATGAGGTGCCTTAACCTAGTACTGATCGAGATTAGCCCTAACGTGTCTGCATGGTCGAGGCATCGGAACTCGAGGGTCGGAACGACGTCGTTTTTTAGGCTTCCGTCGAGCTCCACTATCTCCTGTGACGATGATCGTTTCTTGATTTCTTGAAATTCTTGGGACTCTGAGGTGGAGGAGGGGGTGGTTTGGAGCTCGGGTTGATCATCATCGATGGCGGAAGTAATACTCTTCGGTGGTACGAGGTTGATGACTCCAATGTTTGTGGATGATTGGTTGAGGATTGAAATATTGGATTTCTTGACGAAGAGGCAGCAGAAACCAGAAGGGTTTTCGCCAAAAATCTTGAAGAAGGAGCAAATTAGGAAATCTGGTTGGAAAAGGGAAAGCCCTAATGTATCCATTTCCTTGGCTGCTAAAGCAGAGGCATCGAGCAGCACGTGCCAGCCATTCTCACGTGCTAGATTCATCCATTGATAAGAATACCGAGCTCCGCTCATCCTTGATTGTAGAGGAAATACGAATAGGCCTCGATTGTTAACATTCTTCTTGCTCACCAGCATCTTCCTGAGTTTCCTCGAGTTGACTCGGAGACTCGGCCAGCTGAATTCGGCCGACTGAGTCCGCCCCCCGAGTTCGCTGGCTGCGTCGATCATGAGCTGCACCGCCTCATTGTCGTAGTCATAGACGGTGACGAGGCTGCGGTTGGACCGGAACGGATAGGCGCGGCCGAGGAGCTTGAATGCCGACGACTGATTAGCAGTGAAGACCACTGAGTAGTCGTCTCCACATAAGTTCATGTATTTGAGTATCCGCCTCCTCGCCGCCGCCTCGAACTCCGGCTCCTGGCCGACGCCGCCGTACAGAAGGTGAGATGTGAAGCTCGCCGAGCTGTACGCGAATTCAAAAAAGCGCTCATCTGCAGGCGCGGACTTTGCCGCTCCTGCGGACGAGGAGGCGGCATCGGACGGGGGATGGTGGTGTTTCTGGGCATAGGAGAATAGGCCGTGGCCGACGTAGTCGAGGCAGACGTGGCCGGAGAGGTTGAAGTGGTAGTACTCTCGGGCACGGATGCTGTCGGCGAGGACCGTGTTGAGGTAGGTCGGCATGGCATCTCTGAGGCTCGAGAGAAGCTCGTTGGAAGAGGGGAGAGACTCGTGGTTGGTGAAATTTGTGTAGGGATGGATGGTAGAGACAACGGCGGAGACGAAGTCGCGGCGGTGTTGCGGCGGAGGGAGAGGGGGAGGAAGGAGAGGGTTGGTGCAGCAAGTGTTGAAGCAGGCTTTGGAGGCCTCTCTAATGCAATTTGATTGCATTGTTTAATTTGGCCTTTGAATTTGTAGGGATTTTACTCATAAATCATAAGAAATTGGATATTTTTTTCTTTTAGTCCTAACTCTATAGCTTGTTTACTACAAGTTTGAAGAAAATTAATGTGTGAACTATGAAAATGGCGAGGTTTGGTTGTATCATCATAGCTGTGGTTGACACAGTCTTTCATCAATCACAATGTCTATTTTCTTTCTCTTGTTTTATTTTAATTTGCTTATCACTGATATTGATGGTTTATAATTTATGGGAGTTGTTTTTTTATGCCCTTCGATCTAATACACTACTTAATTTTGATTTCATAGGACTGTAATTGTGTATTTGATGAAGTTTGAATTATATCGAATTTATTATTTTTAATTGAGTTGTGATGACAAATTTAATGACAATTTTATGTACTAATATATAACTTAAATTTTAAATTCTTAATCATGCTTCATATTATCACCCTATGAAGCAAACAAGTTATGAGTTGAGAGGGAGGTAAAGCAACCCCAATTCGAGTTAATTAGGCTTTTCTATGTTAATTTAATAAATAAATACTAAGAACTCTTTTGCACCTAATTAGTGTAATTTACTAAAGATTTTGATTTGATCATAACACTACGTGTTTCGCACTTTGATGCTATATATGTTGTCTTCATGTGTTGCTACTCATTAAATACAGTAGAAATTACCAACAACATAAAAGTTGTTAGAAAAGAGTGTTTGACCAATTGCAAAAATTTCCCTCATGCTCATTGTCTTAATTTATTTATACAAAATTAAGAGGAAAACATTAATACGAGTCATATTATTATATGAACAATTAAAGACGATATGCAGTCCATTAACAAATAATGTTAAATTGTACGGTTGCATAATAATAACAAAATAAATAAATAAAGTAGATAGAGATGATTGCATTGGTAGGATGCAAAAAAGGGGAAAAGAACAAGAAAGAAAGACATAAATGAGAATTGTGATGTGGCCGGCACTATCTATCTTTTCTCAGCTGGCCAAGAGACTTTTCTTTTCCTTTTAATATTTTATAATTAGGCAGAATTTTTTAATAAAGTTGCATAAAATCAAATAAAATTGGGTGGGTTTCTATTGTATCGTTTATAACAAGGGGTCCCCACCCAAAAAGCAGTTTCATAGATTTGATAGTTGCTAAAATAAATAGATACATTACATTCATTGTTCACACGCATAGTCAAGTTCTTATTGCATATATATAAACCAAGATAGGCGTTCAAAGGCTTGGTTAGGGGTGTCGCGGTACAATATCTTTACTATAATTGTTATATTGTATACTTTATTTTTATATTCGGTATGAAATTTTTATATATTTATATCTTATTTTATTTTTGGTATACCTAAATTTACTTCGGTATACCAAAATTTATTTATTTTCGGTATATCTGACCTTATTTAAATATATATTTCTTTCGCGATATATAGAACTTATTTATAATAAAAAACACCTTAAACAAGGTCTAACATATACAAAAACATATTAAGTATCATTTTTTAATAACATAATTTTCGAGATAAATCATTTATAATATTATATAATCAATTGCAAAAATGGTAACTAACGATATTATTGCAATTTAATATAACTAATTATATTTAAATATATAAATTATAATTAATTTGATCATTTATGCACGATATATTATATAAAAAATAGTTGGAGTATATTTTTATTAATTATATATTATAACTTATAGTGTTATATTTAGTAACAAGCATATGTAGTCATATATTATATACAAACTTATGTTATTATACTTTTGGATTATAATTATATTTATGTTATTGTAATCAATTATATAATTATTTAGATTGTATGCTCGTTTTATAAAATAAATTTAGCATATCGTGTTATTATATCTTAATTATTTAGTTATGTAACAAAAATATATATAATAGTTTATCATTATTAATCAAAATAATAATTATAAGTTATTGTTCAACCTTTTTAATTATCAATAAACTCACATGTTTTGTAGTTTCTCATTAATATTTATTAATTATAATTCATGATTTATGAATAAACAATTTTTTTATAATTCAAATCGAATATATATGTACACATAATATTAAGGTGCCAGTTTTGAAAAACTTTCGAAAGAAGTTTGAGAAAACTGGAAATGCTTAAGTGCTTAGAGAGGAGTAGTGCGCAATGAGTTGAAAATGTAAGGTGAATAGTCAAATGCACGTACGACACATATATATAGGAAATAATTCAACGGCTAACATGAAAGCGATAAGAAGTTTAAGGTTTGGATGAAAATCTCCCTTTTTAGATTTTCCCGCTTCAGCTTATGGTGTGCCGCCTCTCCTTGCATCAGATACACGCGCTGAATCCTAGGGTTATAGGATGGAGCGTGTAAATCTTTCTAACCCCTGCAACTTTCCTTTTCCTCGTATGACAAGGTATTTCTCGATCACAGTTCCCAAAACTGTACTAATCATCACGATTATGGAAGATTTTGCAAATCTATGTCAGAAAATAAACTTTATAGACTATAGTTAGGGCGGTAATTAGGTCAGAAAGAACGATATAAATTTCTGAATTCCCCCTTGACTAAGTAATCTTTATTGGAAAATTAATTTCCACGTGGCATGGTCTATCTTCATCAAATTCTGACACGTGTATATTGTAAGCAATATGGTCTTGCTTATAACATCATCTTCTGGTTCTCACTTCCATCTGGTATCATCTGGTATTAACTTCATACATCATCTGGTATTGAAGTTGTGATCTAATACTAGTAGTCTCCGCATTCTGGTGAATGTCAATCTGGTTGACAGTCTGGCTCTCATGATCTGATGAATTACCACAGCTAGTGATCTGTGGTCATCAATCTGCTACACGATCTGGTGTTTATCAATTTGATGTCGATCTATTTCTTTCATCTAGGTTTAGTAATTCTAGCTTTCCACATAACATTTTGAATCTTTCTTCTGAAAGTGCTTTTGTCAATATATCAACACGTTGGACATCTGTGTGTATCTTCTCGATCTGGACATGCTATCTTTCCACATGATCTCTTTTAAAATGATGTCTCACATCAACATGTTTGCATCTTGTGTATTGAACTGGATTTTGCGTTATAGCAATAGCACTTGAATTGTATAGGTATGTCGTAGTCCTTGAGCTGCTGTTTTAACCAAAGTAAATATGTAGAATATAAATAACACAGTTGTTTTACGTGGTTCGGGAAACGCCCTACGTCCACGATCCAATCCAAACTAGATTAGATATCCACTACTAAGATACTCTCTTTTTTATACTCGCTAAGAATGAGCCACAAGTTTCAAACACAATCTGGTTGAAACTTATGCACGAATAAGGGTCATGTCCCTTTACAACTTACAGTATACAAATGCAATAAGATATCTTAACGTTAATCCACTAGAAAACTACTAGCTAGCGAAGCTATCTTCCTTCTCCTCCTTGATAAGACAGACTTGAATCGAGTGGTGTGACTTCGATCACGAATGGCTTAGAACACGATCTGGTACGTTGAAATCTTTCAAAGAATTTTTTGTTGAGTGAGTTGATTTCTGAGCAGAGTAGCAGCTTGATAATGATCTTGAAGTATCCTTACTCTTCCAGTCTTGGTTCCAAGCTCTTATAGGTGTAGAATTTAAAATTAGAACCGTTGGTCTTGATTGGCTTGAAGTAAATGTTGATTTCCAATCAGGAATTTGTATCCCAGAATATATCATCTTGCCTTGTGTGAAAGGTTGACCAATCCCTTGAAATATGGAAAGCAGATCATGGTTGATGCTTCTTTCCTTCTTCGTACAGTGATTGATTCTCCTTCCAAACCTGATCTCCAATAGATAAGTTTCCATCTTCGTGAGATCTGTTGATGTGGCAAGATGATTTGGATTCACATAAGTACATCTGAACATATAATCGATTGTCAGATGACTGGGTTGATCTGGTCTAGGCTGACTCACTTTTTGGTAACGATCTGGTCATAACAGATTGACATCGATTTGGTCCAACATCAATCTGTTTCAACAAAATGCTCTAAATCATGGTTGCAATCTCTGTGAAAGATTTCTCATCAACCAGATCGAGTGGCCATCAATCAGATCATCTGCTTGCTTGTAGTCTGTTGTTGATCTGGTCCTCGAACATAATAAAGATAAAATGACTTCTCTATCAGATTCACAAATCATGTTCTCTATCAAATTCACTTTATATAACAGTGATCTTGTATAAGTAGAACAAATTACAACCTAGCAAATAGAATTTAAATCTAAGTGTGTTTCGAGAGAACATCATCAAAACTAAATATTGTGGGGTTTCCAACAATTTCCCCTTTTTTGATGATGTCAAAACCACTTTACAAATAACCCTAATAAAGCATATAAAACATGATATGGTTTTTGTTGGGAACCCTAATATATTTAGTTTTGATGATGGTCTTTCGAAACACACTTAGCTGTTTTAGAGTTAAACTGTTCTACGTGTAAAACAGATCACTAGATATAAAGTGAAACCTGTTATAGAACAGATTAGGAGATAACTTAATAAGTAAAGGAAATATTCCTATAGAAGTTAATCTCAATCTTAGTATAGGATGAAGGTCAAGATTTCACGCCAAAAGGAATCGATCTGCTGTAACAGACAGCGACCAGATCGGTGACCAGATCGATGTTTGCAGCGAGACACCAGATCGATTGAGTCATCAATCTACCAGCTGACATCATCCTACACATCATATACTCTTGCCACGTCAAGACTGAAGCCTATCCAACAGGGATTGGAAAGAGAATCTTTGATTGACATAAAGAAGGAAAGAAACCGTTAGCAATCTGCTTTCCATAAACTGAAGATTGAATCAACGTTTTCTACAAGGCAAGAAGAGATATGATGGACATCATTGATTGGCAATATTCCATCAATCTCACGCCAATCAACAAACGGCTAGAATTTTCAATTCAATGCCTATATAAGATTGAAGTTCAAAATCTGGAAATATACAAGGACACACGCGCGCTTCATTGAACTATACTTTCAAGCTATCTTCACTGATCCAGACTTAGAGCTTCAAGGACTGTGATTCTAAATCACACCAACCCATCTCGATTCAAGTCTGTCTTGTCGAGAGAAAGCAGATCATCTTGCTAGCTAGTAGGTTTCTAGTGGTAACGTAGAGGTAATCTGTTGTAAAGGGACACGACTCTTACTTCGTGCATAAGTATCTCTCTAGTTGTGATTGATACTTGTGACTCGTTCTCCACGAGTATAAAGAAGCAGAGTATCCTAGTAGTGGATAATCTGGTCAAGTTTGGACCAGATCGTGGACGTAGGGATTTCCCGAACCACGTTAAACAACTGTGTTCTTTACTTTCCTGTATATTTACTTTCAGTTGTTTATTATTCTTATCATTAGCACCCTCATATAATCTGCATTCTCAAATAATCTGCTTAACAATCTGATTAACTCCTTAAGGTTTTTCTTATAAGAGCACTCATTTAATCCACCATATTTCCGCACACACAACACTCATAAAGTAATAAGATCACTCTTATTATTGACTAAGTGTCTCTCACTAAGAGAGTAATCTGTTTGGACTAAAACTGGTATCGCTCTGTGTATCAATCTGTTTTAGTCATCTAACGAGCAATTTCCCATACAGAATAGCTTGAACTCTCTGATATTTTGTCATGTAAACTGAAAAGTTTGTATTTGGTGTATTCCCCCCCCCCCCCCATACATCAAACCTTGCTCTTTCGGGACCAACAGTTTTAACTAACTAGAAGGGTTTAAGAGAACGCTAAAAAATTATAACGAACTTAATCTTTAATTAGGTTTTGGACAATGAGACTTTGTCATCAGATAACCCACATGAATATATATCAGGAAAATATCAGAGTGGATTACAAAGAGTGTTCCAAAACCAAATAAGAATAAAAAAAAACATCAAATGGAAAAGAGATAAAGAAACTAAGTAAACCATCTGCCAGTTCCTCCTTTCTTCATTTTCTCATGTTGAGCGTCAAAAGTAAGCTGGACACTCTCATAAATACCATCCCTTACTCTGGCGTAGTTCGGGTCATGATTATCAATCTTGTAGCCCTTGATCTTGGCCACTTGATTGATGTAATTTAGAATATATGTTTTGTTTGGAATGCTGCTTCCAGGGATCATAGGACAGGCTACTCCTTCGCAGGTGCCATCATCTGGAATTTAACATCCTTGGTTGCCATCCTGATCCTCTTATCAGTTCTTTCTCTGCAAAGTTGTCCATGTAACGGTTGAAGTCATCATTTGGAGTGGATTCTGAGTAGGTAGGCTCTTTCAAGAAGTATCTGTTCAAGATAAACCCTTGCTTTTTCACCTCCCAATCCTTCGGATCTGCTTCTGGTACCCAAATATCCTTGGGCTTCTGTTTTTGCAGTGAAAGATTTCATGCAGTGAAGGGCTTCTTCTTTTTCTTCTTTGATTGGGTAGTGGACTGAGATGATTGTTGAGAACGTTCTGTTGAAGATGGAGAGAAAGGTGTCCGGTATGATTTCTCTCTCGATCAACTTGTTCCTTGTAGAATTGTGCCCTAAAAATTGGGTCACATGCTTGTTCACTCTAACTCCAAACAGTAGTAGCTCAGCAATCTGGTCCCCTTCCATCAATGGGTTTCTTTCCCTTGTCTCGTGCTACTTGCTATTGTTGTTTTTGTTGTTGTGATGTCTCAATTGTTGGTGTTGGGAACCCTAAGATAGTTAGTTTTAATGATGGTCTTTCGAAACACACTTAGCTGTCTTAAAGTTTTAACTGTTCTACGTGTAAAATCAGATCACTAGAGATAAAGTGAATACTATTATGGAACAGATTAGGAGATGACTTGAAATGTAAAGGAGATGTTCCTATAGAAGTCAATCTCAACTTAGAATAGGATGAAGGTCCAGTTTTCACGCCAAAAGGAATCGATCTGCTGTAACAGACAGCGACCAGATCGATGCCTACAGTGAGGAACCAGAACGACTGAATCATCAATCCACCAGCTGACATCATCCTACACATCATATGCTCTTGCCACGTCAAGATTGAAAGTCCATCCAACTGGGATTGGAAAGAAGACCTTCGGTTAACATATAGAAGGAAAGAGACCATTAGCAAATCTGTTTTCCATAACTCAAAGATTGAGTCAACCTTTCCTATATTGCAAGAACAGATATGATGGAAGTCATTGATTGGCAATATACCAACTATCTCACATCAATTAACAACGGCTAGAATGTCAAATTCAATGCCTATATAGTCGAAGTTCAAAAATCTGGAGTGACATAGAACACATACGCGAGCTATACTGCTGTCATACTCTCAAGCAATCAATCTGCTATCCAGACTTAGAGCTTCAACACTCTGTGATTCTACATCACACCAACCACCTCGATTCAAGTCTTTCTCATCGAGAGAAAGGAGATCACCCTGCTAGCTAGTAGTTTTCTAGTGGTAACGTAGAGGTAATCTGTTGTAAAGGGACACGACCCTTATTTCGTGCATAAGTATCTCTCTAGTTGTGATTGATACTTGTGACTCGTTCTCCACAAGTATAAAGAAGCAGAGTATCCTAGTAGTGGATAATCTGGTCTAGATTTGACCAGATCGTGGACGTAGGGTTTTCCCGAACCACGTTAAACATCTGTGTGCTTTACATTTCTGCATATTTCATTTCAGTTGTTTATTATTCTAACTTTCTGCACCATCATATAATCTGCATTCTTAATCAATCTGCTTAATCGATCTGATTAACTTCTTAAGGTTTTCTAAAACAAGAGCAATCATTAATCCACCATTATTCCGCACTCACACAACACTCAGAAAGTAATAAGATCATTCTTATTATTAGCTAAAGTGTTCTCACTAAGAGAGTAATCTGTTTGGACTAAAACTGCTATCGATCTGCACATCGATCTGTCTAGTCACTGCCGAGCAATTTCTTATACAGAATAGCTTGAAATCTCTGATTAATCGGCAAGTAAACTGAAAAGTTAGTATTTGGTGTATTCCCCCCCCCCATACACCAAACCTTACTCTTTCGGGACCAACAGTTGGATCAGCTCGTGGTGGAGTGTAAGGTTTCTCAGTGACTTGTTGGACTAGTTCAGCATTTTGAGCTCCTTCTCCATCTCCTCCTTGATCTGGTTCACCCTTATCAGCTCCATCTTTTCCTTTGCCTCCCTTGCCTCCTTTATCAGACCTCTTTTTCCCCTTTTTGACATCATCAAATGTAGTCTTGAGGAGCATGCGGAGGGAGTCAAGGTCTGCTTTCATTTCTTCTAGCTTCCATTTTACATCAGCTTTAAAGTGCAGCAAGAAATTGACGTTCTGGTCGGTGGCTTCAAGCTTCTTTTCCAAGTTGTTGTTCATGATTGAGAGAGTTTTATCATACATATCTTGCATGTCTTCTAACGTGCTGATTCTGGTGTTCTGATGATCAAGCTCTACAGGGGTAGGATAGAGGAGATCATCTAGAACCTTTACTTGATGCTGTTTCATGAGTGTCATGAACTTTTCTTCTTCAAAATTCGCCAGTTGAGCATGAATTTACAGTATGTTGGCCTCTTTGATTTCTATAGAGAGGGAAGCAGATTGAGTTTTGACAGCTTCAGCAATTCGCTCATTTTCCTTGGCCAGCATGTCGGTGACCAAAGCCTGGACAGTCTGGACTTGCTTGTCCACAGACTCCAACTTCTGGTCTGACTTCTCTTGTGCTGCTTCAGCAGTTGTCCTGTCATCATCGATCTTTTTGTTAAGCTCTTTGGCTTTCTCTCTGAGCTTGCAGTGCAGATCGATGTCCATGTCATTCACGTAGTCCTTCTGATACTGGCTGAAATCAGCAAGGACTTGTGTGGCTTTCTCTTGAATGGTGTTGCATGTATTTGTCATCTGGTCTTGAACTCTTAATGTGATCAAGTTATTGATCTGGAAATTGTTGAAGGACTTTGTCTCTCGTTCCAGAAGTTCTTCCATTTCATAGAATATGACATGCTTCTTCAATTTTTTGAGCAACCCCTCGAGTATAAATGTCATTTGTGGGTTCTCCTTCAACGGTTTGTCCCACTGGTTCTTCATCAACTGGGTCCAGATTAATGATGGGAGTTTTCTTCTTGCACTTCTTAGGCTTCTCTGCCTCCTGTGTGGGTTGTTATGTTGCTTCTTCTGGTTCTTGTTGTGCTGGTTGAGGTTGATCTGCTGTGGCTTTTCGACTTGCTGCACCAGATGTGCTTGGCTGCTCTGTCTGGTCACCTTCTTGACCACCCATTACAACATTTGGATCAGCCTCATCATTTGATCCCTTCACACTGGTATAAAAGTTCATTCTATCATAATAGAAGGATTTAAGATCAACTTTCAGCAATCTGGCTTCGTGCTTCATGATTGCTAGTATCAGCTGGTGGTATTATGTCCGTACTTCTCCAATTGTATCAGCTTGTAGTAGACTCAGTAAGGTAGCTTCTTCCTTCTTCAGCTCCTCAATCGATCTGAATTGTAGTAAAGTGTCAAAAATGTAATACTCGTTGTCCTTGACCAGCATGTATAGCTTGACTTTCTTGGCTTCTCCATAGCTTTCAGGAAGCAGATTGATTCCTGGAAAGTCATTGAGCACAGAATGATCTGCCTCATTCTCTAGTAAATGAATCACTTCTGCAGCCTGCTTCTTTGTCTCTTCCTCTTCATCCACCTCTTCTTCCTCCTCCTCCTCCTCACTGATCCTCTGCATATGATCTGGTGAGGGATTAGATGTCCTGGCAGGTGAAGATTCTTTGTTCTGGTTGGGGTCATAGCTAGACTCTAGCTCGACAAACTGAGGGATCTCAGTGGCCAGTTAGGCTTCCTCAGCTGGGTGAGGAATAGAACTTTCTGGTTGGAAAGTTTCCTTAGGTTGGTGAGTGGATGTCTCTGGGTGAGACTCTTCAGCTGGTGGTGGAGATTCGTGAACTTTCCTCAATCTCATTCTCTTCTGTTTTAGTTGTTGAGTGGTTGTGGATGTGTCAGTATCAATTGAACTGGCCCTCTTGGTAGGTGGTTTTCTTTGGGCCTTCTCCTTCTGCACCTTCTCCTTGTATGCTTTCTCCTTCTTCTCTATTTCTTTTGTGGGTGGCACCCAGATGCGATTTGAGCTACCCGTTTCAATCAGTGCTTGGAGATGGACTCCATATGAAATTTTGTTGAAAAGTGCAGAAGTGATTCCCAGGGACATGTCAATTTGATGTTGATCCTTGGGAATAGTCAATATTGAATTGAACTCCACTGCATTCTCCCACACCTGTTTCTTGAAGAACTTTTCCACCATGAAACTGATTTTGGTGGAATGCCTCAAATTCCTCCTTACTTACACGGACACAACATTGCCCTTGACATCTCTGTTCCACTTTACAAGTCTTGCTTCTTTCGCCAGCAAGTCAAAAAGTATCCTACTCCAATTGACTTTCAAGTTTAGAACTACTGCAATCAATATTCTGAACTTTTCTGGGGTAACCTGGTCGTATGACTCACTGTGAGTCATGAAGATTCGCTGGACAAAATCGAACACCATCTTGTAGCCTGGTTGTAGCAGTGCTCTCTAATCCTTCCAGTGTATGAAATAGGTATCACCATCACTTGTTCCGCAGCTTCTTGAATTTGTTCAGCAGTGATCTCAGCAAGGTCCATACCTTCGTCTTCAGTCTGTAGGCTTGATTGATCATGGCCATAACATCATAGTAGTCTTGCTGGTCCTATCACTAATAGGCTGATAAACATTTGCCTCATGGCCATCCTTCTCGTCGTGCCATGTAAGATAGAAGGTAGCAGCTTGTTTGGCCAAATACATATTGGGATGAGCAGTTACAATATTATGGAAGCCTACGAAAATAGAAATCCAGCAATGAATAACATATAATCACCAATCATATTAGCAACATATATCACATATCACAGTTATGATTTATAATAACATTAAGAACATATATATATATATATGTATATATAGCCAATAATGTAGAATTCAACATATACTCAGAAAATATCTTAACAGAGTCTAAACATGTTTCTAGAAACCAATCTCACAGTAAGTCATCTATATAAGCATGCTTAGCAGTTTAAAAGCAATAAGCAATGAAAAACCTTTGCAGCGCTTAACAATGGCGAAGAGTTCTTCCAGTTTTTGGAAACCATAAGTTTCGTAAGCAGCGAATGGTTCAAGTGAAAGAAATTTCTGAACCTCATCAACGTGTTGCAAAAACAAGGATGATTGTGGTGTTATTGTTCAAAAGAGTTGAGATTTGAAAAGCTTTCGAAAGAAGTTTTAGAAAACTGGAAATGCCTAAATGCTTAGAAGAGTACCGTGCAGTTAGATGAAAGTGAAGGTGAACAGTTAAGATCACGTACGACACATATATATAATAAATAATTCAACGGCTGAGATGAAAGCGATAAGATGTTTAAGGTTAAGATGAAAGTCTCCCTTTTTAGATTTTCCAGCTTCAGCTTTTCTTTTGCCGCCTTGTGCCGCGTTTGATACACACGCTGGATCCTAGGGTTGTAGGATGAAGCGTGTTAATCTTTCTAACCATTGCAACTTTCATTTTCTTCTTTTGGCAGGGATATTCTTCGATCACTGTTTCCAAAGTCTGTACTAATCATCACAATTATGGAAGATTTAGCAAATCCATGTCAGAAAATAACTTTATAGACTATAGTTAGGGCGGTAATTAGGTCAAAGAAACGCTTCTAATTTTCGAGTCCCCCCTTGACTAAGTAATCTTTATTGGAAAATTAATTTCCACATGGCATGTTCTATTCTCATCAAATTTTGACACGTGTTCGCAATAGTCAGTCCGGTCTTCGCTCTTAACATCATCTGACTTTTACTTTCATCTGGTATCATCTTCTTACACCATCTGGTTCTCATAACTTTCATATGTTGTTGACTGCTAATCTAGTTGACGATCTGTTTCTCACAATCTTGATGGTAATCTGTTATACTTCATTCTTTTCTTCATGGACTACCACCATTAGTGATCTGTACTTCTTCAATCTGCTATATGGTCTGGTTTTGACGATCTGGCGTCGATCTGATTCTTTCATCAAGATTTAATAATCCTAGCTTTCCACATAACATTCTGAATATTTCTTCTGGTAGTGCCTTTGTGAGTATATCAGCTCGTTGAATATTTGTGTGTATCTTCTCAATCTGGACATGCTTTCTCTCTACATGATCTCTTATAAAGTGATGTCTCACATCAACATGTTTGCACCTCGTGTGTAGAACTGGATTTTGCATTATAGCAATAGCACTTGAACTGTCACAGAATATAAGTATCTCTTTTACATTGATTTCGTAGTCCTTGAGCTGCTGCTTTAACCAGAGTATCTGTGCACAACAGCTTCCAGCGGCCATATATTCTGCTTCAGTTGTTGATGTAGCAACTGGTGTTTGTTTCTTTGAAAACCAAGAAATTAGCTTGTTTCCAAGAAACTGGCACTTTCTGTCTAACTTGCATCCAGTATAATCTGAATCTGAGTAACCCGTTAACTCAAAGTTGTCCTCACATGGATACCATAACCTAATATGTGTTGTTCCTTTGAGATAACTAAGTATCTTCTTGGTTTCTTCCATGTGTGACTCCTTGGGGTTGGCCTGGTATCTAGCACATACTCCATCTGCAAAAGTAATGTCAGGCCGACTAGCAGTTAAGTATAGTAAATAACCAATGATACCCCTATATTGAGTTATATTTGCTAGTTTTCCTGCTGGATCTGGATCTATCTTCCATTGGTCTGCATTGGAATTTTGACAGGTTTACTCTCTTTGACTCCAAATTTGGTGATCAGATCATTGATGTACTTCGCTTGATTAACGAATATACCATCTGGTAGTTGTTTCACCTGCAAACCTAGAAATAAATTCATCTCGCCCATCATGGATTTGATACTTATTTTTAATAAGTTCAGCAAATTTATCGCATAAATAACCAGATTGAGATCCAAAAATGATATCGTTAACGTATATCTACACCAAAAGGATATGTTCTTTGACTTTGATTATGAATAACGTCTTGTCAACAGAACCTCTTCTGAATCCTGATTCCAGTAGAAATGTTGATAATGTCTCGTACCACGCTTTGGGTGCTTCTTTCAATCCATAAACAACTTTGGCTAATCTATACACCTTCTGGTCTGGATTGCCTTCTTCAAAACCAGGTGGTTGTTCTACATACACTTCTTCTTCAAGAATACCGTTTAAGAATGCACTCTTGACATCCATCTGGTAAGCTTTGAATCTCTTGTAATCTGCATATGCCAGGAACAATCTGATTGCTTCCAATCTGGCAACCGGTGCGAATATTTCATCAAAATCAATGCCTTCTTGTTGATAGTATCCTTTTGCAACTAATATAGCTTTGTTTCTAACAACTTCACCATTCTCATCTCGTTTGTTCTTCAATACCCATTTAACACCTATAACACCCTGGTGTCTAGGTCTATCTACAAGATACCACACTTGGTTTCTTTTAAACTCATTGAGTTCTTCTTGCATAGCAATTACCCAATCTGCATCTTTTAGTGCTTCATATGCATCTGATGTTTCAACACGAGATAGATAGCAACTTAGAATTGCACTCTCTGCATGCATCCTTTTGGTTTTCACACGATCTGATGGGTTCCCAACAATCTGTTCTGGAGGATGGTGTTCTTGTATCCATCTCCTACTACTGGACATCTCTTCTTCTGATATCTCAGGTTCTGGCTCTTCTGTTGGTTCCTCAAATTCAGGATGTGCTATTGAAGTTGCTTGGAAAGGATTTTCATCTTGTGGTCCTTCAATCTCAATCTCTTGATTGTTGTTCCAACTATTAATGTCTCTTGATTCATCAGGTTGACTTTGAGAAGGTTCAAAATTATCTGCTTCCACTGGTTCACCATCATCTGGGATCGATCTGGTTTTGTCCAGATCGATGTGAGTAGTTTCCCCTTGCTGTGTACTAGTCTCAGCAATAGGTTGAACATCAATCTCATCCCCTTCTGTTGAATTTCAGATAAGGATATCTTCAAGTAATATCCCTCCTAATCTCTTATTATTGATCTGATTGTGAACATGTTCGTCACCTGTTTCACTGTATTCAATAATAGTTTCATCAAATACAATATGAGGTGTTACCTCCAAAACATGAGTTTTCTTATTGTAAACCCTATAAGCCCTGCTAACATCAGAATATCCTAGAAATATTTCAGGGTCAGCTTTGCTATCAAAGATTTTCAATTGAGATTTCTCATTATTATGGATGTAACACGTATAACCAAAAGTGCGAAAATACTGTATCTTGGGCTTTCTGTCGTTCCAGATCTTGTATGGTGTTTTCCCATGTCTGAGAGTTATCACCGATCTGTTCTGTGTATAACAAGCCATGTAGATGGCTTCTGCCCAAAACTTCTTATGTAATCTGGTTGAATTTAGCATGGTGCGAGTTATTTACATTAATGATCTGTTTCGCCTCTCAATTACTCCATTATGTTGAGGTTTTCTTACTACAGATGTTTTGAGTTATACCCATCTGGTTGCAATATCCCTCAATCTTCTGGTTTAGAAACTCTGTCCCTCGATCTGTTCTGATTGTCACAACAGAGGTTTCCTTTTGCTTTGTGATCTTGTTGAGAAAATTTGACATCTTCTCCAGTGTCTCTTTCTTCTTAAACAGAAAGATGACCCAAGTGAATCTTGAGTAATCATCAATGATGACCATAGTATGCTTTCTTCCATTTATACTTAATGACTTAACTAGGCGAAAGAAATCTAAGTGTAGTAACTCTAAAACTCTAGAAGTTGAGTTAGCTGCTTTGCTGGTAAAGGATGACTTGGTCTGCTTTCCAGCTTGGCATGCTTCAAAAATATGATCTTTGTCATATACTTGTTCTGGTAATCATTCAACTAGCTTATCTCTTGCAATCTTGTTGATTGACTTGAAATTGAGATGGCTAAATCGCTTGTGCCATAACCAGCTTGTCTCAGAGATTGTCTTTATAACAAGACATGTCTCGATCTGGTTTATCTATTTCACAATATACAATATGTCCTGTAATTTCTTGGTAAGAAGAATTTCATCTCCTTCCTTATTTTTCACAAAACAGTTGTTAACATAAACAACAATCTAATTTTCATTTGCACAAAATTGGCTATTAGAAAATAGATTATGACTAAGACCCTCAACATAAGATACATTAGTGATGGTGGTCTTGTCAATCTTGATATTACCATATCCTCTGGTATAACCTTTTGAGTTACAACCAAAGGTTACCTGTGGTCCTTCTTTTTTCACATAATTTGATAGAGAGTTCTTGTCACATGTCATATGCTTCGAACATCCACTATCAATGATCCAGATAGTTCATTTTGCTACTTGTCCTCTTCTTGCAGTTCTTCGATCTTGTAATTATATAGACTTAGCTACCATTTCAACGAGTGGGTGTTTGGTTAGTAGCAAATGTTCCTTTAGGAACCCAGATTAACTTAGTGTTAGGAACACATATGTAACAGGTAATCTGTCTTCCTGCATCATCTGTTCTTGATATGGCTTTGTAAACAGATGGATGGTTTCTCTCAACATTATTCCAATTGACCTTTTTCTTCTTGGTTGATGATGTTCTGGTAG
Organism: Leonotis leonurus; assembly: GCA_026898415.1. Taxonomy (NCBI): domain Eukaryota; kingdom Viridiplantae; phylum Streptophyta; class Magnoliopsida; order Lamiales; family Lamiaceae; genus Leonotis; species Leonotis leonurus. The sequence continues at coordinate 1,878,722 of JAPKLX010000040.1, forward strand.
ACACCTTCTGCTTCTTGACTCTGTATGTCTTGACGTAGTGAGCAGGTTAACCCTTCATCCGATAATACCTCTTATCTCCTGCTTCTTTCATCATCATCTTCTGAGGTTGATTCTTCTTGTTCTTCAGATCTTTGACTTGATCTGGTATGTTCTTCCTTTTAGCCACAAACTTGGTTTCACTTGTTTTTCCAATGTAACCTAGTTCAGTTGTTCCTCTTCTTTGCAAGTCAATGATCATACTAGCTCGTTCTTGGCTTTTGTTGATCTTGCTCATGTTTTCCATGGTCTTCTTCAGTTTTTCTTCAACTACATCTTTTCTGTTGATCATGTCCTTCACTTTGGAATTGAGTGAGTAGATCTCTGCATCCTTGGTCTTGATCTGTTCTCCCAGATCATTTACTTGAGTAGAGAACTTGGTGTTTGCTTCACTCAAAAACTTTATTGTCTCATTCAGCTTGTCATTCTCTTTAATGACTTCAGAAAATAATTTCTTTATACTTGTGTAGCTCTTGAACATATCATTGAGCTCTTCCCATGAGACTTCTGTTCATCTTCATTTCCTGAATCATAGATATATTTATTTGAAGACATAGATACATGGGAGTTTACCTCGATCTGGTCGAGTCAATTGTCAATTCCAATGTAGCATTCATCTCAATCTTCTTCTGTGTCTTGCACATAGAATGCATCATCGTTTTCAGATGAACTATCAGATAGATGACTCGAGCTGCTAGAGTCTTCTTCAGCCAGCATAGCTTTGCGTTGAGCTTTAAGCTTTCGATCTCTTTAACTCTTAGTTCTTCTCTCTGACTTTTCGATAGGTCAGGACAGTCTGTTTTGAAGTGACCTGATCTGCCCCAACCAAAGCAAGTATAGTCAGTAGAGTTAGATGTTTTACCATTACTCTTTGTTTCGCCTTTGCTATCATATCGATCTTGTTCTCTATTCTTCTGATATCTACTATTGTTGTCTTTGTAGAATTTTTGATATTTCCTCGATTTGACTTCTATTTTATCCATTCTCTTGGCAATCATAGAAAACTCCTTGAGCAGCTTGTCATAGCCTCCTTCTTCTGCTGCAGCAGGTGCTACTGGTTCATCTGCTATACACTTCGCTTTGAAAGCTACTTCCTTCTCCTTCTTGGAACTGCTCTCATTTTTTTTTTGCTCGATGCATGATCTGGTCCATGAATTCTTCAAATATCACATTCATGTACAGCCAGATGATCAAATAGTGCTTCAACCGACAGATCGTTGAAATCAGCACATAGTGGTTGCATGGCAGAATATATCTCCCAGCTTGGTGGTAACGCTCTGAGTATCTTGAGATTCTTCTCTCGCTGAGTGTACTTGTTCTTGTTAAATGCAGAAACTTCAGTAGTACTTCATTGAATCTGTTCTTCATCTACTCGATGGTTTCTCCAGGCTTCATCTTGAACTCATAGAATTTGTTGCACGCCAGAGACAACTTGTTCTCGATCATGGCTTCTGAACCTAAGCTGAGTTCTCGTAGTGCCTCCTACATCTCTTTGGCTGTATCCAGATCTTGGCCAGATGGACTCCTTTAACAGTGCTAGAGATAATCATTTTTGCAAAGTCATCTAGATTTGCTTCACGTCGTTCTTCTGATGTATACATTCTAGGATCTTTGAGCACGGTCTCTTTGACTGCACCAGTTTCTGTGATGCGAGTCTTCTCTTCGTATATGGATAATGGTCCTTCCTCTATCACTTTTCACATCAGACAATGATGAACTTTTAGACACATCTTGATTCTGAAACGTCATTCTCTATATCTTTGAATAGAGAATTCTTCACACGCCCTAACGACAGAAGATTCCATAATAACACTTGTTGGTCCCGAAAGAGCAAGGTTTGGTGTATTGGGGGGGGGGGGAGTACACCAAATACAAACTTTTCAGTTTACTTGACTAATTTTTTAGAGAGGTTAAGCTTTCTTGAAAAAGAGATTGCTTAAAAGTGACTGACCAGATCGATGACCAAATCGATACACGGTCTTGTGAAAACACTTAGCAGATAGCAAGAGTAATCTCGTTATCCAACATAGCGTATGGTGGACTTAGTCTGTGCTCTTTATTAGAAAACCTTTGCAAATCTTAACCGAATAGTTTAGCAGATTGATTAAGAATGCAAATTGTATAGACGTGCTGGTTAGTGAATAAACAACTGAAAGTAAATATGCAGAATATAAATAACACAGTTGTTTTGCATGGTTCAAGAAACCCCCTACATCCATGGTCCAATCCAAACTGGATTAGATATCCACTACTAGGATACTCTCTTCTTTATACTCGCTGAGAACGAGCCACAAGTTTCAAACACAATCTGGTTGAAACTTTTGCACGAATAAGGGTCGTGTCCCTTTATAACTTACAGTATAAGAAGACTTGAATCGAGTGGTCTGATTTTGATCACGAACGGCTTAGAACACGATATGGTACGTTGAAATCTTCTCAAAGAATTCTTCGTTGAGTGAATTGATTTCTAAGCTGAGTAACAACTTGATAATGATCTTGAAGTATCCGTATTCTTCCAGTCTTGGTTCCAAGCTTTTATAGGTGTAGAATTTGAAATTCTAATTTTTGGTCTTGATTGACTTGAAGTAAATTTTGATTGCCAATCAGGAATTCGAATCTCAGAATATCTCATCTTGCTTTGTGTGAAAGGTTGACCAATCCCTTGAAATATGGAAAGTAGATCGTGGTTGATGCTTCTTTCCTTCTTCGTACAGTGATTGATTCTCCTTCCAAACTTGATCTCCAATAGATAAGTTTCCATCTTCGTGATATATGTTGATGTGGCAAGGTGATTTGGATTCACATAAGTACATCTGGACATATAATCGAATGTCAGATGACTGGGTTGATCTGGTCTAGGCTGCCTCACTTTATGGTAACGATCTGGTCATAGCAGATTGACATTGATCTAGTCCAACATCAATTTGTTTCAACAAAATACTCTAAAGCATGGTTGCAATCTCTGTGAAGGATTTCTCAGCAACCAGATTGAGTACCATCGATCAGATCATCTGCTTGCTTGTAGTCTGTTGTTGATCTGGTCCTCAAACAAAATAAAGACATAATGACTTCTATAGGATGTAATCCTTTACATTTCAAGTCATTCTCTAATCTGATCACAAATCATGTTCTCTATTAGATTCACTTTATATGACAATGATCTTGTACAAGAAGAACAGATTACAACCTAGCAAACATAATTTAAATCTAAGTGTGTTTCGAGAGAATATCATCAAAACTAAATATTGTGGGGTTCCCAACACTAAGGGGTAGTGATCGCTAGCCCAGCACTCTGAAGAGGAAACATAAGTGTGGGCTAGCTACCCCCGTGCTCTACCTGGTTGAGCTATTGATCACTAGGGGGCAGCGGTCGCTACCCTGCACTCTGTTTGGGTCTTCTCTTAGAGGGCTAGCGGCCTCTAAGTCTAGCGACCATTATCCTGGCGCGCTTTCTTCACTTCATATTTTTGAGCACTTCGGTCACCGTTTCTCGTTTCCAAATATGGGAACGAGAGGATAAAGTGGAACAAATAGTATGAGAAACAAGTAGTAGAAACATGTTAGGGTTTAATTGCATTCAATTCGCATTCTTAGACTTAGGGTTAATTGCTTTCTTAATTCCTTCCTAATTAAACAGTCCTTCAATTTCGTTAATTTCTCACGCATAGGTAATTCATAGATTTAGATTAACGAAAGAACCACACTACAACTAGAGAGTTTAGGATTTTAATTGATTTTTGTGAGCAACGTAGATTATGCCCTGTTTGGCCTTACTTGAGAATACGCCTTGGGTTAACTTATGAATCTAGGATGATCTCATTCTATTGCGAGCAACTTAGTTAAAATAAGTTGGAACACATTTATATTCCTCAACCTTTACTATGTACAACTTTTGTTTTGCATACAAGAGACTGGCCAAGGACTTTGTCATTTACAATGACTCAAGCTTACTCCATACTCATGCGTCACTGGTTTCCCTTGCTACTTCTCTGTATATTGTGTCCCCTAAGTACAAAATGATTGCACTATGGGTCTTCTCCTTAAGTGTTTCTCTTTCATCTCTTAATTTCACCTTCTCAACATCTTCTTTCGAGCTTGAACCATGCTCCAATGGCGGATCTAGTTTTAGAGCATCAATTAATCATTTCCCAGTCAACTTCTCAATGTCAAACTTCATTGTCATTGTGCCTCAATCTCGCAATTTCCACAGATGATGAAATCGAGATTTCTAAAAGCAATAAAAGTGTAACAATTACTGTTGGGAACCCCAAAAATTTAATTAAGTTTTGGTGATGTTTATCGAAACAACACTTTGTAATTATAAGTTCTTTAAAACCAAGTGATCAATATGATATTTTAAAGAACAACTCGATTTTTAAAAGGAGCAGATCGATCTTTAGATGATCTGTACTATTCTTATGAGCTTTCTTGAACATATTGATTGTTATTACAACGGGTATAAGTTTATTTTAACAGTTAGCTAAAATGTAAAGGAACAAATCGATAATAACGATATGTCCCTATTTAGCAGCTAGTTTTATTCCTTGATTAGAACTACCTGTTATGGTTTTAGACTTAGATTATTTTCTGAGATTATATTTTATATAGATCGATGTTGTAAAAGGAAGTTTGAAGTTTCAAACTTAATTATAGGAACGACCTGTTTATCTAATTGTAGAAGGAACAACTCGATAGTTTGTAAAGAACAGGTCGATGTTAAACGACATGTCCTATAGAGAGCGAGCTATTCTTTAGTATAGTTTCTCAGAAGACAGAGAGTCTATCTGTGAAAACGATCTGGGATCAAACAGATTGTTATCCAAACATGACAGCGCACTAACCTAAATATAACAAATCGATGACGAACGGTCTGTTCCAATATTATCTCGTTGTTCAACTCAAGATTGGCTCTATAATCAAGGTGAAGAGTCAAAGTATTAATTTGGACTCAAACAAATTAATATTTGATCAACAGATCGATGGTCAGATCGTTACAAACGAATTGCTCAATTACAAAGAGCTAGTTGGGCCATACGATAAATAAAGTGGACTTCTGACATACCTAAATTTTTCATAAGTCAACCACTCAGTGTCTTGTCACATCAAAGAGGATATTTTAAGAAATGAAGTACAAGAATATCAAAGTAGATGTACGGCAGATCATTCCTGTTAAGGCAAAGCACTGAGAAATCGCGTGAAAGGTGGGACAACAAGCATTATAGGCAGCGCGTGTAACATCAACCTTATCGTGCATTAAATGCATCCATTGATGCGATGAAGAAGGACATTTCATCTCTCTAACGGATAGTTCCAGCCATGGTTCTATAAATACCACCTTCACTTCCAAAGAAGAGTACGAGAATTCAAGCGATTAAACTATCATAAACTCTGCTCAAATCTTCAAGCATTCATATGTTCAAAACACTCTCAAATTCCAAAAAATTTCTGAGTGTTCTTCAGCTTGAAGCTTTCAATTCTCTGGAAAACTTACCAAACTAAAAGACTAAAGATCTAGTTTAGATCAAGTTTTTATTTCTTAGATTGTAGTCTTCAAAAGATCTAGTTTAGATCAAGTTTTTATTTCTTAGATTGTAGTCTTCAATCTTCGAAAGAAGTAAGTTTGTAAACACAAAGATAGAATCTAGTTTTGGATTATCTTGGTGGCTCATACTCAACAAGTAAAATGAAAGGAATATTTTAATGAATTCTCGATCTAGCTTTGATCGAACCGTGGACGAAGGGAAGTTCATCATGAACCATGTTAACTGCTTGTGTTCATTTCTTTGTCTTGCTTTGATTTTTCATTAACTTACATATCAGCATCTTAAATCATCTTGCTAAAGATTTGAACTAAGAAAATTGTTTTCATCATTAACAAAGAGCATTAACCACCAACTTCCACACACAACTTTGTTTAAGTTTCACTTTTTTAAAGTTATCCTTAATCATTGTTTCTCACATATCAAAGCCTTTATTTGTGTTTGTTTAGTTCTTTGTAAAAGAAGAACTAAACTTGCAACTCAAGCAATCTTACAAGTTAAGTGTGTTTAAACTTTGACATGTAAACTTGCAACTCTTTGTTAGAATTATAATGACTTGTTTCTCTTTGCCTTAACTCGACATGTTCTGAGAGCTTTCTCAAATGATCTGTCATGATAACTTACATAACAGCATGTCATTTAACTCTCAACTCGCTTTCATATCAACGATGTCCAGATTGATGCTTGACTTCTCTAATAATATGTTTCACCAACTGCTCATTTTTAAGATCAGTTGAACTCCAGTAAATTCCTCTTTAACATAGAAGAATTACCTCTAGTAATGAATCTCAAAATCCTAATTTCATCTCTAAATTTGAAGTATTAGTCTGTTGGAACATTAAAAGGAAAAATTAGCAATCAACAACTTCTTAAATTTCATTTTTATTTTTATTTCTAAAAAGTATCAGCAACATTTTGATCATATATATCTAATTTGATTATTCGTACATACTACATAATTTGAGCATTTAATTATTAATTCCTTCAAACTTAGGGAGTCTAACTTGCCCTATTGAGAGGCTACACATCTAGATTTATTACTTTTCACCAAAGCAATAAATGTTGTCATGCAAATTCAAAAGAGTTATAAAATTCTTGCATGCTTGATTTTTCAAAGAAAAGGGACCACTAATGTAAGGTTGATGGAATTTAGGTTGGATCCACAAAATGGTTTGTGTGGTTCATATTATTACAAGAAAAATGAAGTGAAAAACTACTCAAACAAGGCCATGACAAAATCTTGGTACTTAATACTTGATTTGTTGACTATCATTTTCAAATTTTTAATATTATAGTATAATTTTTTAAAATTAATATCTGATTAAAATTAAGCTAATATGTACTTCAAAAAAAATTAAACTAATATGATGAATAATTTTTTAAAAGATCCTTATAAAAATTTATAGTCCCATCAACATGGTAAAATTGATAATTTCCTAAAATTACAAAGATAACAAGGATAAACTTAGTATACTATGAATTTATTGTTGTTTGATTTTTATTAAAATTTAAATCAAAATAGAATTTATATATTAATTTATAGCTAATTAATACTCATGCATTTGTGAAATTAAAATCAAATGAATTAGATTCTTATCCTATTAAATTAAGTTAATTGATTTTTTATAATTAATTCGCTAAATATAAAGAAGTTATTTGAATTAATAAATTTTTGATTAATTAACGAAGTAATAACACTTTTAAATAATAAAATATCATAGTTCCAATATAATTAATTAATATATGTCCTACTAGTAAGATAAACATTTATATCATTGAAAGTTCAAAATAATTTAGACAGTAAGTACTAGTTTGAAATTTGTTCTCACCAGTGGTCCTATTATTTATTATATATGCTACATCCTACATCCTCCTCCAAGTACTAAAGTTCTATTTTAACTAAAAAGCTTTTATAATTTTAATTAAATTACGATATCAGAGAGAATAGTACATAAATTAATATGAAATTATTCTAATGGTAAATTATTAGAAAATATTAAAAGTATATATTATTCCCTCTGTTTATAGAATAATTACTCAATTTAAATTCTTTATTTTTGACAATGATTATTTCATCATTTTACCCTTTAAATAATTTTAATTAAATATTCATATGACATTTAACTTCATCCACTACTCATTTAATTTATAGCTAAAGTTAAAAGCAAATTATGATAACTCGATACAAAACAAATACGTACTCGATTTAAACAACATTGTATTTTTGACAATCACTTTTTCTTTCTTTTACAATAGAAATTGTTAAAATCCGTGCTGATTAAACGAAGTATTATTTTATAGTTGGAGGAAGTATGTTCAAAGTGAGACTTGAACACACATCATTTTGTACCAGAACATTAATTTGAGATCTTAGACCAAACTAGATCATCTGAAAAAAATGTAAATGATTTTACTCATATTTTATATATACTCAGACTGGTTACTAACACGAAAAAAAATTCAATTATTGATAACACTACAAGAAAAATGGCATACGACAACATAGGAACGACAAGGGTTTTTAACAAAATGCGTTGTCATAGGGATAAAAACCGTTGTCGTAATCAAAACCGTTGTCTTTGAGCGAGAAAATGCGCTCATAGACAACGGTTTTTATTTACCGTTGTCGTAGGTGTGTTGTTATAGCGTTGCCTTATATTCAATCCCACTATACGACAACGCTTTTTCATGCTGTTGTGGTATACCCGTTGTTGTAGTGCTCAATGACAACACTATTTTGAACTCTTGTCGTTAAACCATTGTCGTAGTCTGGTTACCACCCTATACCAACGGCTCAACACTTAGAAAAATTAAAAAAATGTTCAACTCTAATAAACTCACCTCTGAAATCCTTAATTCTCGCCATTCCCAAATTCCAAATCTCAACTCCCCCCGGTCGACGCCTTCCCAAATCTTTAGTTAACAGTTTTGCAACAACTGTTATCTTTATTAAGTGTGTCAAACTAATAAATTTATGATCATTTCAAATTACCACTCTGTCACATATATTTTCGACGTGCAAATTAAGGACTGTTTACTTAAATTTAAAATGTTATAGTAATATAAAGTAAAAATAAAAATAAAAATACAATTAGTATTTACTAAGTGCACTTTTATTACAATTAAATATTTTTTATTATTTTCATTTTAAAAAATATCTTTATTTAGAAAGCACGTCCCAAAATGGAATAAATAAAAAGTTTTAGGATACTTGAAACATAATTAATTGAAATATACAAATATAAAAATAATTTTGTTAATATGATAACTAGAAATTAAAATAAAATTTAGATAAAATTAATTATGAAAATTTATAAAACTTGCATAATACTACTATTTCTAATAATTCATACTAAAATTGATAAATAAGTTGAACCCTAATTTTACCCATAATACTAAAAATCCCCAAACACGAAACTTCACCGGAGCAAAATGGAGCAAGCAATCGGCGCTCTAAATCGAGCGGCCAACAACCCCACTGTCGTCAACATATTTTTGGGCGTCCTTTTCGTCACTCTTTCAGCGCGATCGTATGCGCAGGATTACACGGTGCGGGCGCTTGAGGCGGAGAAGGAGGCCATAGTAAAATCAAACAAGCGGATGAAAAATTCCATCTGGGAATGGAAGCAGACGCTCTACGCGGAGGCTTCAGCTAACCCCAAAAAAGCCCTCGTTCCCCTCTCTAATCTCCAGTCTATTTACGGCGACGTCGTTACTCCGCTATCCATTTCTGGTAATTTCACTTTCCTGCGTTTATCTATGGGTTTTTGTGTTCTATTCCGGTGCTGCATTGATGTGTTGCGAGTCGTGCATCTAGAGTTGTACTTCTACTATGCCTTGTGCGACATTCTGCATTGTTGATTTTTCTAAAAGATCGAGCTCGAATTTAGTACAGAGTTCAGTTCATTTACTAATAGTACCTAAGCTCAATAAAAAGCTTGTTTATTAAATTATTTGAGTTATATTTTTATATTAATTGGACAAGTTTGTGAGCTAGTTCGTATAGTTCGCGAACTATTCGGACTGGGGCTCGTTAAAATTAGATTTGTTCATGTTCGCGAGCCTTTCGAACGAAATTCCGTTAGGCTTCAGTTCAGCTCGGAAAAAAAAATCGATCTTGGTTCGAGGCTCAAGTTTGGTTCATTCATTGAACAAATGAATATCAAACAAGCTTTTACCGAGCCAAACTTCGAATAGTTTGGTTCGCTTACTCCCATATGCAACACAGGAGGTTATTCAATAGGATATATCCAATGCATGCATTTCGTTCTCTTATATTTTTTTTGCTAAATTAGAATATATGTCAACTTTGTATTATTTGAAGTTTAATTTTCTGGCAGTGATGCGCAAAGTACTGAGGAGTGATTGAGAAAGTGTTGTATTATACTCTTTACACTATGTTTTTTTTTTCCAAGTATTATTGGTCTTGTGTAGTTAGTGACTTAATATGCAAAAGAACTTAGGCAAATAGATATGAATATAATTCCAGGATGCCTTCTGCATTATTGTGTGCAAACTCTGAAGTGTGCCACTGCCAAGTCTGGGTTGCTATCTCGCCAACTAAGAAGCGCATAAATTCAATCCAGTAATGCTTTGAATTTGACTTCAAATTAAGTCTGGTACTTGTCCACTTCCTGGTTTACTTTCTTTGTGGTCATTCATTCATTCTGTTGAAACCTATGATCAATGTGTTTATGTGCATTTCTTGGTGCATATTAGAACTATTTCACAATCTAGGTGTATTATGCCTGAATCGTACTCGTAGACTGTTGATTTTTAACTGCAACTAGTAAGGTGCTTTGGATGCTATATCATAATAGAACAGTACACATTTTTTGGATAACTGCAAAAGTTCGTCTAAATAAACTTCTTGTAGTGAATGTTCGTTTCTATTGACATGATAACGCTGAAAAAGTGGAAGGTGATTTTCACTAAATAAACTTCAAATAGTAACAATGGTTTAATTTAGTTAGCAGAGTGCTTATTGATACAAATGCTTACTATGCAGTGTAATTGTGTAAGTGTATACTTTGGCCAGGATAGGTGTAGATACTTGATGTACACACCTCGTTTGCTTAGGTGGTGTTGGTTAAAAATGCTGCTAAGTATTAAAATTTGGAGCCAATGAGGCTTTCATGCTGAATTGTTGTCTTGTCTTGGTCAATGTACTTATAAGTAAATATAATATAACAGGGGATCTCAGTTGAGGTCAGGCAAGCTGCAGGTCTGCTTCTGAAAAATAACCTTAGAAGTGCACTGAAAACCATGCCCCCTGCAAATCCAAATAAGTAAACTTTACAACTATGCATCTCTTAGCACCAATAAGATACAAAATGGGTAATGCAAGATATTATGCTGGGAATTCTCTTTCCTGGTATATTTTGGAATGTTATTACTGATGATGAATTATAGAGAAACTCCTCATGCTAGTTTCCATTGTCTACTCTCAAACTATTCTTCTTGCAGGGAAAGAAAAAGAGCTGTATAAATTTTATACAGTTCTGCACAACTTTTCTGTGATCTCTAGCATTCTTGTCTTAAATGAGGACTTCATCCTTTTGACTCACTCACTTGTTTCAGAAACACATTTGAGATCGAATATATAGTTTATGCATTTGAATGCTCTAGATCGGATATATAGTTTGTGCATTTGAATGCTGTAGATCGAATATATAGTTTGTGCATTTGAATGCTCTAACACATTTTTCAACACAGATTTGTGAGGATGTTCCGCAAGCTACACTACGGAAGCTTGCCCTGGGTTCAGTGAATCAGTATGTTATGCTAATGCCTACTATGAGTGCAGCTCAATTTAACTTATACCGTAGCCACATCTAAGAAATGTCATCGAGTACATGTTGGTAGTCAACAAAGACCAAGATGATGAAGTGGCTTTAGATGCCTGTAAACTTATTGCTGTCATTGTATACGTTATCTATCGTCTACTGAGAATTATTTGTGGAGTACCACAATGCAGCTTTTGTTGTAATCCAGTGCAGCTAGCAGTTTGATTGAGGATTATGCTGCCTGCTTAGAGATGCGATCTGAAGAGTCTCAAATAATTGAGGACATCAGTGCAGATCCTGGAGTTCTTATTATGCAAGTAAGCGTCTCTGCCAATTCTTTTGCAACAATATTGAGAGTACAGTACCTATCTCTAGTTCATACAATTTAAAGTGAACTTAACCAGAATCAAAATTTCTTCCTTTGTGAAAGAAAATCTCAAGGAGAGAAACTCAGGCAAGAATTTTATTAAGGTGCATTAGAAACAGTTTAATGTATTCATAATGATTATAAACTAATGGTCTTGCAGCCTAATAGGCCGCTTTTAGCTTGCAACAATTAAAATATTTGTATGAGATAATCAGGTTTCTAATGGGCTGGCTACCTCTGCTTTTTTAATTCTGTACAGAATGCTTGACCAGTAAAAGGCTTGTAGCACTGTACTAATCCTATCAGAAATCTAGTGCCACTTATTTTCAATACCTCAAAACAGTTGGTGGCTGGATCAAAAATGTTTATAAAACAGATGATCGCAATTCAAAACAGAATTTTACACTATTTTGACTTTCAAAAGTTGCTTTGTTTTAATTCTCTTTTAATTTCTACTGCATCCATGATCCATCTGGAGAGTCCAAAAACTTCTAAATGCAGATGCTTATTGACAATATTGGTAGACCAGCTCCAAACATCACACATCTATTGCTTAAATTTGACGTTGATGGTCCTGTTGAGAGGACATAGCTTCAGCCAAAGTTCCACTACAGGTTATTGTTAATCTCGCCACTAAAAATCTATATACTGCAGTCATTTGTAGATTAAATGGATTCCTTTTACTTGTTAAAACTTGTAACATATGACCTTTTTACTTCTTGTAGTTGTTTGAAGGTTATTCTTGATATTCTGGACAAACTTTTGGTGCCAGATGTCAATGCTTGGCTTCATGAGTTCGGTTTTCAGGTTGAGAACATTGGTTAATGTTTATTTAGGACTGTTATAGTCATGGCCACCGTGGATATTAGACCCTTCTGTTTCATAATTTTGTTGTTTATGCTTGGTATTTTTCTGCAGCTCCTTTATGAACTATGCGTGGATCCACTGACTTCTGCACCTACTATGGACTTGTTGTGTACCAAAAAGTACCAGTTTTTTGTTAAGGTATTATTCCTTCGCCATGATATGTTATAACATTTTTGTCTAGTGTGTCTGCAGAGTTTTAACTAATTTTATATTGGTTTTGTTAGCATCTGAGTTCAATTGGAGTTGCACTCCTTCCAAAAAGAAGCAGTGGTCAGGCACTTCGGATCAATTCACTTCATCAGGTTTGTTGCTGACTAATCAGTATTTTTAAATGAGTATTTTTATCTTTACTTTATGAAAGTGAATAATTTTACTTATTAACCCTTATTTTTTTGTTATTGTTTTTTGCATCAGTATCTTGTTTAGTGTTTACTGTAATGCATTATGGTTTGCAGGCTGAGGATATCCTCACCAGTCCATCAACATCAGGAAGGGGTGTCTATTACAATTCAGAACGTGGGGATCGCCTTATTGACCTAGCATCTCTTGGAGATAAACTTTGGCAGGTGCTTGCTGCTCCCCAGCTCTTTACTCTTAATGCTCATTTTGTCTTTAGTTATGATTTCACTGTGTAGAAGCCAGTTTATTAATTATCGCTTCTCCCAACAGAAGTTCAATTTGTATAATGCCCAGTCAAGCACTTTTGGTAGTGAACAAGCAATTTGTATAAACGAAATAAGGGAAGCAATACAGCAACTGTCAAGATGGGGATGGAAATATAACAAGAACCTCGAGGAACAAGCTGCACAACTACATATGCTAACAAGTTGGTCTCAGATTGTTGAGGTTCATTCTATCTCTTGCAAATCTTCCTTATCATACTCATTAATCAGAGCCCTATATCGCTGGATTGTGTTGGCTATGGGTTGAGAATGGTTTTCTTTAAAATTAATGTCATAATTTAAGCTTCTTCAAAGTGTTCGATTGTGGACTATCTTCTAATATACATTTTTAACTTCACAGTTTATTAAAGAAAAGGGGAATTACTCGATTTTGGAAATTGATGAAGTGCGTAAGGAGTGGGCTGAATTGGTTCAGGAGTATATTGGATTGTAGCTAGCTTTTGGTAATTTTAGGTTTATTTATGTTTGGGACCATGTACTTATCAAACTTGAGCTTGCTATGGTATTTTTATATTTGGTAATTGGTTCAGGAGTATATTATATTTGAGCTTGCTATGGTATTTTTAGGATTAAACTTGAATATTGCAATATGCTTTTATGTTATATTATTTATATTAGTAATTTAATTTTAAATATTTACGTATTTGATGTTTTCATTTCAATTTAATAATTATTTTAATAGTTTTAGCAATAGGTTCAAAAATATAATGTTGTCTTATAACTCAACGACAACGGTTTTAAAAACTGTTGTTATGGGCGAAAATTTCTTTCTATCTACAACAAGGGTCCTAAGAAGCGTTGTATATAGGTGAATTTTTTACAAGACCTACGACAACGGTTTTAAGAACCATTGTCTATGAGCGAATTTTTTTTTGTATACGACAACGGTTCCAGAAACCCTTGTCTGAACCGTTGTTGTAAATATTTACGACAACGGTTATATTACCGTTGTCTATGAGCGAGAACATACGACAACACCACTTTCGACAAGGGTCTCGGACAGGCTACGACAAGGGTTAAAAACCCTTGTCTATTAGCGTATTTGTAGTAGTGTAAGGTTGGAAGTTCGGATTGGTTACTTCGAATCGATTCTTTCAGATAATAACTATCCGATCTGATAAACTATTATAATACATAACAAATAATCATAGAGGATCGGTGATCATATAGTATTTTTTGTGATATTCAACATAATGGAATAACCGATATAATTGCATTTTGAAAAGAAATTATTATACACTACAACAAAATACTTAAATAGTGGCATATTTTTAGTGATATTAAGAGGAGTGTCACAAAATTTATGACATTTTAAGTGTAATAAATTTTAGTTACACCTAAATATGCAACTACTAATTTTTGTTACATTAAAAAATGTAATAAATTTTGCTGCACTTCAATTTTTAGCAAAATTGTGATATCTATAAATTTAACTAAATATTGTTACAGACAAGAATGTAAGAATCTAACATAATTACAAATATTTATGTCACAATATGATTTTGTTTTTAAAACAAGTATCACTAAATTTTACCACTACACAACATTTTGTCAATATTTTTCCTCCACATACTAGTGTAACTATTCGGTCACTTTTATATTTAAGTAAAATTAATTCATCTTTTTCTTTTAACTTATTGATGATAATCTTGTTACTTTTAATTTTTAAAATTAAGAAAAATTAAAATATTATATATTATCCATTTTAATAAATAAATGTGGGATATAGATTGGGACTAAAGTTTGCATTCATTTTCTTATAACTTTTTGTATAAATAATATAAGAAGTGGTATAGATAATATAAGTTATAATTATGATAAATATTATTTGTATTTGATTTTAATCTAATGTACAAAACAATGTATTACAATGCATAAATATTTACCCATCTTATATTAATACAAAGAGAGAGATTTTCACAAAATAAAAAAATGAAATTGAATATAAAAAACAAAAGAAAGTGGTTGAGGAGAGAGAAATATCAATTAACCATAACAAATAAATTCTTGAAGAAGGGCATAGACAATCGATGATAATGCTATTTCATGTAAGGTTGAATTAGTCACTCTCTGTAACTTTTTCGCTCTTTTCTTAATTACGGAGCTTCATTTCTCTCTAATTCCATCTTATTTTTTGAAGCTTAGGATTTCGTTGGAGCTACCATGGTTGAACCTCTGATTTCAAACTGATACTGGATAAATTATTGAAATTAGACATTATATTTTTAAATTTATCACGAATAATGTGGAACATCTTGGGCCACTTACATTTTTTGATTTGACACAGAAAAGAAGAGATAGTTCTTATGTTTAGAATGATACGAAGGAATTTATGGTAAGCTTCTTTTGATTTCATCTTCATTTAATTATTCTATAATAATATTTTTTAAGATTTATTTTATTATAGATTGTTGCCAAATCAGCCATTACTAGACGTAAAAATTAGATTGTTGCCAAATCAGCCATTTCAGTCTTGGTGGCGGCTAGGGTATGTATGGAAGATCTTTTGTCCTTATTAAGTGGATCCCTAGTATCTCCAGCAGTTGACCGCTTTGATTCTTTCCTTATGTAGCTCTAGCGGGAAAAAAATATATTTTTCCTTATTTGCGCTTCACGGTTATAATCTGCATCCGCTCCTTCAAAGATCTCGTCAAATCTTTCCTTTTCAACTCCTCGTTCGCTAGGTACTTCATCTTGCGCACAAAGAGTCTCTGAACGGCTTGCCCAAGGTGTTGCTCAAGAAACTCGCCTCCAGCTTTGAAATGTCAAGTTTAGATCCGTACGGTATATTGTCTTAAGCACATATGTTCCTTGCTCAAGGTGTTACAACGCCTGGAATTTGCCTCTTTCAACTACTCATCTCACAAAAGTGTATCCTCCCATACACAAAGACACAAAAATAAAGAAAAGAAGACTCCATCTACACCTAGACAAGCTCAAAAAGAGCACGAAAAATGGGCTTGTCAGAAAGCATGAACTGTTATGTATATTAAATGCTTATGATAAGAATATGACTAATTGTGTTGTCTTCAATAAGGAGTGTCGGTAAATTCGAACTCACTACATCTCATAGAAATTTTCCTTGGGACGATGCCAAAAATTGTGCTTTGGTGCTTTCGATCGGCCCAGGGTTGTACACATAGTCTATCTTGGTGAACTCAGTCAGGTTCCCTTGCTAATAAGTAAGCGTTACTTGGGATAATTTTTACCCTTGTAGCGAGAACGAGACACATAAGTGTAAGAATGGACCTAAATGTGTGAACATAATGCATGAGTCGTTAATGAATTAAATATGTTTTTCACTGATAACTCGGGTTATGAAATTCACTGAGTACAATAGTACTCAACCCAAATATCTTTTCAAATATTTAGCAGGTTAATACAAAACAGCAGAGTTAGCTAAGAGGTGGGCTCGTCCGTATCTATTTTGACTAAACTTTGTCTGAACGCCTCCTTTTTAAGAACCATATGTCATATACTCTTTTTGTTGTACGAGTTAGACTAACTCACGTTACTTTTCGTCTTTAAACCATGTAATTATTAACCTTTGTGTGTATCTTTCACGAACCAATATCTTCAAACATTGGTCTCGTGGGTAATCAGCGTGCCAAGCTCCTGATTAAGGATGGCAACGAGCGGGTAAAAATCGGACCAAAATCGTTAAAATAGTTATGGTTTTGGAATTGGAACCAGACCATTAAATATCAGATCCAGACCGGATCCGAACCGTTCATTATATTATTAATGGTTCTGGATCGGGAGAATATCCATGGGTATTTTCGGGTGCGGGTCACCCATGGATCTTAGACTGAATTTTGAAATCTGAACAAAGTATCTAAAAAATAGAGCAGATTCTTTCTGCAAATCGTTCTCTCTGTCCTCCCACTACTTCATCTTCTTCTATGAAACCTCCATCTCCACCAATGACTCTGTCGCGGAGTGCAGCCCCGCCATCGCCGCAACGAGCCTCTTCATCTTCAAGATATTATGCTCCACCGCCGTACCGGAGCTTTCCGGTTCCCACATCCCCTCTTTCAGATCCTTGTAAAGCAGATTGAACTGCCGAAAGCTGAAATCGGTGCACTTCTTCCCCAATCGAGGCACTTGGTGCAATAATATTCACCACTACTTCAAATTTTTATGGGCAGCAATTTGAAATAAATTTCTCTATGATATCTTAAAATTTATTTTTGAAGCTTGAAAAGAAAATTTGATTTTTTTCGAACGGGCCGGACCGGGTTAGAACCGGAACCCTATGTAGCGGGTCGGGTCAAGTCTGGACCAACTATGATCGGGTTTGGATGGGTCTGGACCGGAACTGGAACCAGAACCATAACTTTTGAATGAATAGATTTTGACCGGTTTCGGGTACGGTTCGGGTATTACCCACCCATTGACAAGTCTACTCCTGACCCTTTTGTTCTTAATTAAGATGTTATTCTGAATCTCTTTTATTTGTTCATTAAATTGTTAATGTGCATAAGCCCCTTTGTTGGGGTGTTACATTTAAGGTATTGAATGTAATGTTGTTATGATCTAGACTCTATTTTTCTCATTATTAAATTTTGAGTTGGTTGCATTATTTTCTTATTTGTATTTATTAAATGTGCATGAAGTTCAAGCTATACAGAGCAAAGAAGCTAATCAAGGTATGATCATTTCTTCCTCGTGATCATTTAAAAAATGTTCGGAAGATGGCAATCAATATGAAATATAAGTAATATTACTTCTAAGTTGATTTTAGTATGATCGTCAACTGCATGTTATTTACTTTTTATCCTGAAAATAAATCATTTAGAATTTTTATGTTTGTCTTGTCTTATTTAGTATGGTCGTCAACTGCAGGACTTATCTTGAAAATATTAACTGGTTTGAGCTTGCCCATCTCTAGATATGTTTACTATGACTGAATGAAATGTGATCAGAATATTGCTTGAAGTTGGTTACTTTAGCCTTTATAACTTTTCTTAGCAGGAAATATATTTGTCTACTATATCAAATCCATTATTAATCTTCACTGGGTCACCATAAGGAGTTTTTAAACAATGAAAGCCAAAGCAATGCAATCTTTATCTAAAAAAATTATTGAGCATATGCACATAATTCACTTTGATTAGTGGTTATACCATTTTTCTTTTCTTTTCTTTTTTTGGTAAGAAGATCCTAAATGATTAGAATCTTAAGATCTATCTGTTTCAAGGTTTGTTATAAATAAAATGGACTGCATGAATAAGAAGGTTATTACTTTATGAACTTTTTGATGGTTTACTAACAATGATTACAAGAAGGGAATGAGATCAAATTTATTTATTTAGACTTTTCTAGTAACATGAATGTTTCTTGAAACTTTCATTTTACTTGGCATTTTTTGTAGTGAGAAGAATCAAAATCGTTTTCATTTATCAATAAGAACCAAAATACTTGTCTAACAGGGTATAGTCGTATTTGGGCTTGAAATATCATCCACATACTCTACATAACTATTTGCTTAGTTCACTGAGTCGTTCAGTTTTCAGTTTAACCTTTGCTACCTACTGATTAATGGTCTAGCAGTAGCATTTTCAATTTGACTTAGTTCATGCATTTCTATTATGTTTTTCTCATGTAGCTGGACAAACTGAATAGCCAAAGATGCCTAAAATAATTATTGAATTCAATAATTAGTACTAATGAGTTCTTATATGATTTGTTGATTAGGAAGTTGAGTTCTCCTGCGAGTGATGTATATTTGAAGCAAGTAAAGATAACTGTACCACAGAGAATTGAACTTTACTTTTGTATTACATGAAAATAGAGTGAGAGAGAAGAATTATAACATGAATGTCTATTAGAAGCAAGCAAAGATAATTGTACCACATAGAATTGAACTTAACTACTTTTGTATTACTTGAAAACATAATGAAAATTATAATAAATTGTGTTTTCTACTAAAAAACTTCTAGAAATTTATCTACAGTGATTTTTTCTAGTAAATGTGCTATTTCTTGAATAGTTCAAAAATTACAATATTTTAAAAAATGAAATTGTATTAAAAATGTGTCATATTTAATTATTTATGATTATGCATAATTTTCCACCTTTTAAATGTCACAAATAGAGATCTAATAAAATGTCAAACAAAAAACAATATCGTGAAAAATAGCTACACTTTCTCATGCAACAAAAATTAGCTGCACTTTCTCATATCACAAAAATAGTTACACTTTAGCTTATCACAAAAATAGTTACATTTTTAAATGTAAATTTAATTTTGTGACAACCTCTTATTTTTGTGACACCCATAATAGCTAATCAACTATATAATGTCACAATTTCATTTAGATACATATATAAATGTCACAATTCATCAAAAAAAATGTCACTACTAGAACTTTTTGTTGTAGTGATATATTTTATTTTTATAAACATATTATATTTTTAATAATTATTCTAAATTTATTGCGAAATTGAAAATATATATATATAGTTGATATTAAATTTTATTTTTTATAAAAACAATTCAGTTAATTCGAATATTTGGATAACCGATCCGAATAATCGAACGGTTATTGGATAACTAAAATTTATAAAGCAGAATGGTTGTGGATAGTATATTTCGACCAAAATGGATGCGGATAACCACAAATTATTGTTCAGTTATCTGAACAACACCAAACTTTCTGTAATGAACCGTAAAATTTTTCTTAATTATCATGTATCAAAAATCGCGATAATAAAATTTCGTTGTATATATTAAAATGTCGAATTACTAATTGATATTAGTAGAAATTGTTTTTGTGTACCTTATAGTCTTTGTGGAATAATAGACTTTATGCAAGCTTGTTCGATGATGAGATCATTAAAAAGACGAACTAAATAAATAGTTTCAGTGCATGATCGATAGTTGGAGTTCTATGAGATAATTAAATTATCTAGAAGAGGCATAAACAAATTAGTAGTGTGATTATATACTATAGAGGATATATGTTTAGCATTAATAAAGAAACAATATGTGAAAGGATTAGGGGTTGTGTTATTATTAATTAGTTGATTATATTAATACAAGTGAAGTTGTATACTTATAAGATTGGTATATTGATTATTGAGGTTTCGAAAATGATAAACTGTACTTTAGTTATATTTGGAGAATATAAATGAAATCAATGGCATGATATAGAATGTCTTTATTTGCATTATGAACCAGGTTATACTAAAATGCAAATTCCCTTGCAATAGAAGAAAATACGTGTGTAAATATATATATTTACAGCTTAGAGATTCTTGTTCCAACCTGTCAACAATGTGCAGTAGAAATAGTAAAGACATAGTATGCATCTAGAGTTACTAGGTAAGAGAAAGGAACAACAACAACAACAAAATCTGCCGATAGATTTGTTCTTCAAGAAGTAATGGGAGAACTAACTATACTGCACCCTTGACTACACATTCTGTTACATCATACTTATGAAAGAAAAGAGAAAAACAGAAAGAGTAAAGGCAAGGAAGAGGGAAGAAACAAAGCAGCAGTCGAGCTGCACTCTTTCAACTCTCCCAGATTCACACCTGCACCAAAGATATCACCCCATTAATATGTATTCAGAAGTCAATGAAAATCAGAAGCATAGTAATGCCACACTTGAGTTTATAGCTGTGACATAGATGAATAGAGTGAGTAATTTAGGGGACTTATATGATAGAGATAACAGCAGTTCTACTGCTTATACTACAGAAGCTAAACACTTCTCTACTTTACAAGAACTCTTACGTTGCAAACCAACCCAAAAAGAAGAAAACACTCTCCCACATATATTACCTCAACACTCAGTTTCATTTCCATTATCCACGCAGCAGCACTCACCTCCCCAGAAGAGTTTTCTTAGCCATTTCCAACACAAGTTAAGAAGCATCTCAAGATATCCTAAACCCCAAGATTTCTAAGGAGCCCTAAGGTAATTAAAGGTGTTAAGCATTCAAATTTTATAAGTTTTAGCTGTTGCTTAAATCAGTTTTTGTTCTTTCTTCTCAGAAGATAACTGGGAGATTTCATAGCCGAAGCCTAGAGAAAAAGTAAGCTCTCTTACTTATATTTAAGAGTTAGAATGGAAAAGAGATTTTATGCCTAGCCTGAAAATTTTTAAGACACTGGGGGAAATTAAGATTCAAGTTTTGAAGCCTTAAACTGGTTCTTAAAAGCTAACATACTGTCCCTTTAAGCAGAATACTTGCTAAAAGAATTGATTAGGTTTTAGGTTCCGTGATTAAAGTTAGCAGACTGAGAAGCTTTTAGATCCTTATTGCTTAGAAAATAACTCATAGATTCCAGGACACATATATATATATATGCATGCAGATTCAAGAATAGAACACATAAATACTTATGCGTATAGTTCTGATTTTAGAACACTTATGTTTATTATATTCTGTTTCCAGAACATAAGTAGTACTTGCTTACCTCCATAATAAGAAACCAACTCAAAAGATAAATAAATCTCAGAATTTAAAACAGAAACTACCTCATATGACAACCAACCTCCAGAACCCTTCCAACGAACAACCAGTATAAGACCAGCGAAACAATATATTCCTCAGTCAGAATAAGAACAACACAAGGTCATAACTCGATTAAAACTATAGACACATTAGAATTTAAAACCCTTAACCAAACTGAAGCTTCTTCCTTCCCAAAATTTTGTCCCAACCCATAATAGAAGAGGAGTCAGGCCCAAATACAAAATAAAACCAGGGTCTGGTCTTTTTGTTAAAAATCAGAAATTTGAAAGAGTTGTAACCATACAGAAATCGAAAGAATTAAAATCTCAAACACAAGGATTCCAAAATTTCACCCAAACTCGAAACTCAGACTTGCAAAATTCTGAAACCAAACTGAGAATGAGAAAAAGAACGTACATAAGAAAATAAGAAACTAAAAGCTTACCTGTAAAAGAAGAAGCCAAGGCCTGCAGTATCGAAGCAGCTCCGACGAGCTCATCACCGACGAACTTCTGCTACAGATCGAGAGAGAAGGCAGAAAGTAAGGATTTAAGGAGTTTTATAACAAATTCAGAATAAGACCTAAATCTAAACATACAAGAACAGAAATTCCTAAACCAAAAACAAATACAAATTGAAAGGTATAAGGAAAAAGGGAGGGGGGGGGGGGGATTCTACCTTGAAGTTGCAGGGGAGTAGAACTTCGCCGTTGCAGCAACCGAAAGAAGGCGAGCAGCAGCCGAGAAATCGAAATAGAATGGCAATGAGAACAGAAAAGAAGTAGAGAGAGCCGAGAGAGGCATAGGGAGAGCGACAGAAGCAGAAGAAGAACAATAGTTGTCTCTGTGATTGAGAGAGAGACGGAAGCGAGAAAGAGAAGAGTGAAGGAAACGGCTGGGTGAATAATGTTTAGGGTTAGGAGGAATAATCAAGAAGGGCAACACGGGCCGGGTCGAATTCATCTGGCGGGCCGGGCATAATAAAATGATTGGGCCAGAATTAATAAATCAGATGGGCCAGCAAAATTAAACCTGTTGGGCTAAATTATTGATGTAAAGATTGGACTCGATTTTATATAAATATGGGCCTCTTAATTATGAATAGTGGGCCCAGATTGTGTATTAAAAATGGATTGAGTTATCCTAAAATATTGATTTATTAAAATTAATCTTTAAGTTAGAAATTAAAGTGATCGATTGGATATTAATAGTTAGATTTAATCCCATAATCTAGATCAATTAATTTATGAAATTAGTAGTAATATTTTTGGCTATAGAAATCATTAAGCACTCGAATACTAATCGAGTGGGAAGATTAGAATAATTTAGAGAATAATAGAATATTATTTCATTTTAGATGAAATAAATTATATACTCACAATGAGTATTTTCCTCTTAATTGCGATTAAGGTTCAGCGAAAGAGAAGTCCAATCGATCTACATCAGCATTTCGTTAGAAGAGGAAGCATATCAGGTAGGCTTTCTTTTACCAATCAAATCGTATGCGTTGTACCAAAGTATGATTTTCGTTTAGAATGCTTTAGAATTTAAATGTTATGAAGTATTGCATTGTCGAAAATATTTTATATTTTGGTATGATGCGTATCTGTTGAGCAATTAATGGATTTCGGGCCTTTAAAGATCTATATCTTTTAAGGTTAGTGTACACCGGAACTGTGAGTCATCTTAGCGGGTTGGCCGGTTCAGTGTTCGCGGAAAGTGGCCACTTTCCCGACACACAGAATTACAGATATGTATGATTACTCCAAAACTTAGACTGGCCAATCAAACTTTTAAGATCCCACAAGAATTTTAGTGAATATAGGTTCTTTAGTGACAAAATCCCTATGTTGCACTGTGTTACGGCAATTGCAAATATATCAGTACGAATGTGATTTCGGCATGTGTTTACTGAGTACTTTCGTACTCAACCCTGCATATATTTATAAATGTGCAGGTTAAGTCGTGATGACGAAGTGGAAGGCTCAGCGGTGGTTTTTGTCAAACTCTTGTTGTTTTACTCTCGGTGATTTATGTGTCGTCATACATGTAAATCCAGATATTGATCCAGTTTCCGCTGCCAGACTTATTTAAGCTTTAAGAACTTAACTGTTATCTTATTCGTGTCGAACCATGTATTTTCAGACTTGTACTCGTTCTCCGTGTTTTCTAGATGTGTTATAAACTCTGTTAACTTCGAACTTTAGAATGTTGTTGATGTATTGGATTTTGATGACGCACAACTCTATCGAAATCTTCCTCTTTGTTGTACGTTCCACGTTTCATCCTTTTATCCACGCTTTCGTTTCGTTTCATTATCCGTTTTTCCCTGTTAGTCACGTTTTCCTCAATTTTACTTAGAGAAGTAAAATGGGGTCGTGACACTTTCACCAATAATTCTTGAATTAAATATTCCATTTGTTCATAAATTTGATATCAGTTTTGTCATTTTTGTCGGTTCACAAATTTATTATCAGATTCATATTTTAGTAATTAAACATATATCTCTACTTTATACACACAGCCCAATTATATACAATAAATCAAATAACATTCAAATTTTATTCAACATGCAGTGTAGTTCAAGTTAAACTATTTTCTGGATTAATATTGATAAACTAAAGGAGTATTTATTATACATTTCTTTTCGAAAGTATAGATCCAACATTATTAGTACCTAACATTTTTTGGGGATCCAAAATCAACAATCGCCACAACACAAAAGGGTATCATTTTCTTTTTCATTTTTTGTTTATTGTTTGTGTCATTGCATTTGTTGCAAGCTGTTGCACTATCAGCCAAATCAAAACTTCCAAGTGCAATTGTAATTTAAAAAAAAAAAATCAATTTAAGATTATATTCTCATGATAGTTTACTAGATCATGTTAAATCTCTGCAGCAAACGAATAACAATTAATTCTTCAAGATACTAAACGGAACTTTTTTTAAAAGTTTGGAACATGTGTGCATACTCTTCTATTGATAATAGTAACATCAAGAACTGAATATATGTGCATATATATGTTTCATATTCCATTGAAACGGCATATATAAAAAAGGGATGTAATTTGTAAATATTGAGCTAAAGCAAGTGATAGGGCAACTCTCCTTTGGCAAATATATGCACCATTAATTATAAACTTACATTGGATTCTGCCAAAGGAGAGATGCCCTACAACTGGTTTGCTCGTCACATGCTACCTATATCTGCATTCTCAATATATTAATTTCCAGAAACTAGTATAGTAAAGATCAAGAGTTAGAGTGGCTTGTTTCGGGCCTTTAATTATAGGGTGTGTCTGGCTGGCTATTGGGATCAAGAAAGTAGAGTATGAAGAATATATGGATTATACCATGGATATCCTTTCACTTTGATGCCTCCCTTTTTCTTGCATTATTCCATTCCACGCCCCATGACTCTTTTTTTTCACTCAGAATAGTCTGGCCTGGCCCGGCCCGGCCTTGCACAGCTATACAGTAGTGATAGATTGCCATAATATGAGCACCTTTGGGCAGAGCTTTCCCAATCCCAACGAACTACTAAAAGAAAGAGAGAGAAATCCAAAAATATCTATAGAAACTGTCCTCTATATTTATATAATCTAATATAAATAGAAATAAGGCTAAAAAGAAACCTCTTGTATGAATGAATTGCATCTTTTTGATCTGGAACAAAAGAACGAGGCAATGGGCCAGGACTAGGAGTCTAGGAGGGTCTAGGTGTCCACGTCCCAAAGTTTTATGCATTTATTGTTCTAAATATATTATTTTTGTGAAAAATTATAAAGTTTGCTGAAATCTTCCCTTATTTTGATTTAATCACAATTGAAATTTCGATGCTGTCAAACACAACCCAAATACCCTATAGAAATAAAAGTTTTAACTTTTTGCATTACAAAGTCAAATAATAATAATAATAATAGTCCTGCCAACATTATTTTGAAGCTCCGCCAGAGCAGAAGTTTTGTTTATTAAAATGACACAAAATTTACAGAATGAATAGGTTAAGATTAGAGAAGGCTTATCTCTTAATAGACCATGCCTATAAATTATATCCAAATGGGTCTTTTCTCTTCCACTTGATATCAATAATTATGCTGTGGCCCCAAGCCCACAAATCATAATAAATTTACTACTCCATTTGTCTCATTTCATTAGACCCATTTTGTCTCATTTCATTAGACCCATTTTATATTCAAATTTACTACTCTATTTGTCCTAGACTCATTTTATATTCAATTAAGTGTAATATTATAAGCAAATGGTTCTAATGAAGTGAGATATTAATTTTCACCACTCTTAATCTTATCTCCAATGATTCTAAAAATTAAGAATTTTAATCAATTCATTTACATTTATTATGCCTTTCAAAAGACTCAAATTGACATTATGAAGCCTCAGTAATCTGTTATTCTGTCGTCCATACCCTTATTTCCATTTCAAATCATCAAAGGAATTGTTCTATCAACTCAAAACACAATCTGAATCAAGAGCACTCATATTTCAAGCACGATGGGAACTATGGTAGCCACCAAATGAAATGAAGTATTTTTCTCTTCTCATATTTTATGTGATTCACTCAAACGATCGAGGATCCAAAATTTTTGGATTACACCATAAACAATAAAGAATGAATGAAACTACTACTATGATAAACTCAAAGGGCGTTGTCAAGATGCACAAACCGACTCTTAGTATAGTGAATTGTAGGTACAACATGTGGCTACGATGGAACCTATGCAAATCACTAGAGAGGGAAGAAGGGTGATATTTAAGAGGTTATGCTGGCCGAAATACCCGCCTATGGTGATCGTTGCATCTGCAATCACTCGAGCCAGCGTCCCAGCTTCTGTCGACAGAAGGCCACCGTTGTATGTTCCACGAGAAAGCCTGGACGACATTACTCTCGAGAGTAGCGATAGATTCACGCCTGTAGTAGTAACGCAACATGCGTCAAAGTTTTCCTATGTATTTTATTAATTATGCTATATTAATGATGAATGATGATTATAGCCAGATATTACCTTCCAATACTTCAGCAGCTACAAACATGATGAGACCTGAGCAGACATATTGTGGCACGGAATATGGGATGATAAATTGGAAGCTAAAAAGTATACCAAGGAAGACCACAATCTCAGATGTCAGTAATATTTGCCTGCAAAAAGATCGATCGGATTAATTATTAGCATGTATGGCTTGAGAGGAAAATCACTTCATAAGAATAAGAATGTCATATATCAAAAACGATATGATTCAAGTCGATACAATGGAATTAAGTGCAAAATGTCTAACCAAATTTCATGTGTACTGCTGGTCAAAACAGATATATGAGAAGTATGATTAATCTTCTGGCACAAGAAAACCAAGCATACAGAAAAGATTGGAATATGTCATTATCGAGCCTACTTCAAGAACGATATTCAGAAAGTGACATTTCATTGACAATTATGAAAAATATAATTACTTCTAGAGCAAAATTTCACACCACCACAATTAAAACTTTTAAAAAGAATTCTTTTATTTGTTTTTATCAACTTTTGTCACACTTATTGATGCCTAACAGAGATTAATCACTTCAGCTGCTTAAACACACAAAGTATATACTTGCTTTAGATATTTCACATCTAACTTGTGATTTAGATATAGAAAATTACCTGTCCTCGTACATATTGCTTATGTAATTTCCAACAATGATGTTTATAGGAAGAACTGTAAGACCAAGGCTGGCAAGAAAGATAGACACAGTGCCAGTAGTCCAACCAAAATAGTATGATGAGATAACACTTGATTCTGAAAGTAGGATCTCCATTGCGTATTTGAGCATGAAGTATATTAACAATTGAACCTAAAAATAGCATAGAGAATAGAAACTTTTGTAAGGTTAATGAAAACACTTTCATAGAATACATACTCTCTAAAATGGACAACATAAGAGAATAAGCATTCCCCTTACTACCTTTACAGATGGTGTGAGTAACCTATAAGCTGCTCCTAGCGAGTTGGCTGGTCGACGAGATTCATCTGCAGCTTCTTCACTGGCATCACATTCTTGATCTCCATCATCTTCTTGTTCATGTTCTGTTGCCTTAAGCAATGGTTGTGCAAGTCCTTTCTCTAGCTTATCATTTTGTGCTGCCACAAGCAAATGAATTGTTATGTTTTAAGTGTTTCTAATGCAACTTAGCCTGATTGTTGGCAGAGGCCTACAAAAGAATGCAGGACTCACAACTATATGATAATAACAAATGACAGGATGAAAATCAAGTGCATATCTTGAACATAACATAATTATATAGATCAACAGAGGTTTTTATTATTCCTATAACTTGGAGCAAACACCGCACCCAACTGAGCAAGAAAAAAACAAAGAAAAAGGAAATAACATAAAGGCTGCTAGAATTAGTCAAGAGAATAACCATTACTTAATTAATTCCCCTTCATGGGAAATTCAAGAACACAGATTTGAAAATGACTTCAAAAACCATAAGCCTATTTACGCTAAACCCTAAACAAGTAGGAGGAATGACATGAGTAGAAGTTGGCAAGACATAATAAAAGTATATGGAACAGATTTACGAACCTAGTTAATGTGGAGTGTTAATAACTCAATCATAAAAAAATAAAAAACCTAGCAAGTTTGTCTTGATATGACCAGTGAATTCCTTTGACCACTACTAAATACTTCCTCTGTCCCACTAATATGTCATGTTTTGACCAAAAAGGTCAAAGCTCTCACAGTTTTGATCAAAACAGAACATATTTAGTGGGACGGAGGGAGTATGTGTTAGCAATCTTTTACCCTCACAAAAAACAAATGAAATACAAAAGAGACAAAGAAAGCAAAAAAAGAAATACTAAATTGCAAGGTACATACCAACACTTGATTGCCCTGTGGCATTCTCGACTTCTTCAGTCTCACGAACAGGTTCTCTGAATGAGATCCACAACCATATCAGATATCCCAACCAAAAGATAGTCATTACCCAACCAGGCAAAGTGACTTGATTAAATGTGATATTGAAGATCTTGAAATTAGTTTGAAGTAGACCAGCAAATGCAGGGCCACATGCCATTCCCAAAGCACTGGCACTAACAAAACCTGCAGAAGCCTGCATTCTGATTTTGAGTGGCACACAGTCACTAATGTAACGCCTATTAACTGCTCTGGCTGAACCCAAACTGCAAGTACATGAAGAATAGGGAAACCGTTCAATCATCCAATCTTATCAAAGTCAATTACTTCGAGACCAGGTAAAGCATTGAAACTAGTGTGAAGACAAAAACATTTGTATTATCATTTCAATTTGTATTAGATCTTCAATTGTAAACATCAATTGTCATTTCGTAACAATTGAGAAACATAGTTGAGGAAAGCCTGAAGTCTGCATGAGCAAGTAGTAAAACACATATTAGTTTTTCAACCTAAAGCACAATTAATCAGTTTTCCACATACTATCCTTCAACTTTAAAATTTAAACCCCTTAGTTTGAACACGACCTAGTGTCTCTCGTTTGGAAAGTTGTTCTAGTTCATTGGATCTGGATTATGTCTAATACATCGTTTTGAACTTAAACTGTGGAATGGAAGGAATTTTAAGATCCAATGTGTAGGATATATTAGTTAGTAATAGATATCAGCAACACTTACATTAGAAAAATATAGCAATTCTTAAAAGATCATAAAATAAAGAATTGCATAATTGTGTGATGCTTATAACATGCAGCACCATTTACTCGTTATAAAAAGAAAATAAAATACCATAT
Source organism: Leonotis leonurus (assembly GCA_026898415.1). Classification (NCBI taxonomy): domain Eukaryota; kingdom Viridiplantae; phylum Streptophyta; class Magnoliopsida; order Lamiales; family Lamiaceae; genus Leonotis; species Leonotis leonurus. The sequence goes on from JAPKLX010000040.1 coordinate 1,908,235, forward strand.
GAAACAAATTACACATTCATAGACACTCAAACCACATAAGCATGAATAGTCAGTGAAGAGTTATATAACAATAGGGAAACCAACAAGTTACCTACCCGCAAAATACTCGACCAAGCAGAAGAATCGTTAGTGAATTGGCATCATAGGCCAATGCATACATAGCGTTTCCGATAATGAGGACTATACTGCTGAAGACCAAAGGTTTGAAGTATGACTTGTTAGACCAAGCACTGAAATACACAGAAGAAAATATTTGTGCAACTGCCATTGCCCCAATTACGATACCACAAACTGTTGGAGCTGCACCAAGACTAGTAGAGTAATCATCGGCTGTGGGAACAATAATATAGGTGTTGACCATATAAAGAAATGTGTTTGCCAAGTTCAAAATCAGTGACATGAAATGATATCTTTCATCTTCAATATGCTCATCAACTGGAGATGGTAACTCGTCATGCATGATAAGTGCATGTTGACCTAGAAACTCAAGGAAATTTGTCGAATGGGTTAATCGGTCAACAGCTGATTTTAGTGAGTCAACAACAGGCTCCTGCTGAATCATAAATCATACAAGAATGATTAGTCTCAAGAAGTCAGCGATTAGAAAAACTAAGAAAGATAAAAGAGTATGAAAGCAAGCATGCCTGGAGTGGGAGTGCAGGCTGATCATAAATAGATAAGTAGCTTCCCTGGCGGTCCTGAAGATCAGCAAGATTACGAGATATAGCTCCAACCACAGCACCCAAACCCTACAGTCACCGGTAGAGCTGATCATGATATGTTTAATTTACACTTTTGTTATTTCAAAGTCATTAGTAAGCCTCATTATTAGTGTTGTAATGTTGTTAAAGGTTTGATAAATATGAGAGGTACGATTGATTCTTTGCATATGATTTTAGGTATATCAGAAAAGGGCAAGAAAACAGAAGAGTTGGATATGTTCTCATTTAATTACCACATGCTTGAATACTTGCTGGAGCTGGGAATACGGATGACCAGCACGTGTTTTAACATAGTAATCGGTGAATTTGTAGCCAAATCGTTTATCGAACTTCTTGAGGATCTTCCTAAGACCAATGGCATTCATTTCAACAAAAAAGAGAAGCTTCAGGAGATCATGGCCAACTGCCCTGTAAGCTTCCCGTAGCTCAGATATTTTTGATATGTCGGGTTGTTCTTGAAGAACTTCTTGTTGTTCATTCAGCTGGGCAATTCTGTTTGCAAGTAGGCCTTGTTGTTCCAGCATAAAGAGAACGATTTTTTCTATCTGTGGTGACATGATGGTAATATATAAACTTCATTAGGAAAAAACTTGTGCAACAAATCTCTTGAACTTTCTGTAATGTAACATGAAAATAAATCTCTCACAAGAAAACAATAAGAATAGATACAAAATCACATTAGCATCTACTCCAGCGTATTTCTGAAAAAGTTTACTTATAGAGACCACTAAAAGCTTACAACACTAGATAATATGACATTTGAAAGTGTTTAACTTTTCATGATACATAAACCGGAATGCGATTTCTATAGAACAAAAATCCCTACAAAATATAAACTAACTTCCAAGTAAATGTAATTTTTCACTTTGACCTTACATTTTCTTTTATGATGCACCGGATAGCAGCTTTAGGCCATCCGGTGCCACGGTTCCAAAAATAATAAATACATTATAATAAACCATAGTCCGAGATGGAGAAGAAAATTGTAGTGGGGAACATTAATGATATTCCCTTCTAACTATTGATATCATTTCGATTAACCCGTAAATAACTCAGAGCATGTCAACAGAGTACAACATCATATAGCTATTTCCTAAAGAGAGATAATATTTCATTGATAATTACCTGATTATCCAGCATTCTGGAGAAATCCTTGAGAACATGCCGACGTTCCAGTGCTCCAGCTTCAATTTGATTGGCATATTGCTTTACCCTTTTTTTCATTAATTTGTAGTTGATGTAATACCTACATTGCACAAAGAGTGAATCATTTCAAGTGAAGAGAAACTGAAAGTTCTGATAGATCCTATTGTATATTATAAGTAGTTCCTTTGTGTTGTTATTTGTTAGATGTGCATTCACTATTGTCCATATTCTTAAACAATTACACTTTACATTTAAGATAAAGCTATCATTTGTTATTATGATTTCTACTCATCTCAATGAAGTATATCTAGGACTAGGGGTGTGTCTGGTACCGGTGGTTAACTGGTTATCCGGAACCAGAAAAGTGATGTTTTGTGGTATCAGGTACTGGTTAACTGGACCATGGGTACCAGTTAACCGGTAGAAAAACCAGTTAAGAAACCGATTTTTAAAAATATATTTTGCAATATTACTTTTAATTTTTTATATTCTAAAATATTAATTTAAGACAACAATAATTCGACATATTTTCCTAACAATAATTCAATAAAAATATATTTAAATTTAACTCGGTAAAATATAAAATAAATATTTTTATAAGTACCGGTTCTTCCCAAGAATCAGTTACCGATTTACACCCCGAAGCACATACATCAAATTTTTGCTTGCAACAATTTTTATAGGTTTTTTTAAATTGTAACAGGTAAACAATTATTTTACTGGATATATATCTAAGTATGCAACCACAAGAATTTAGATAACAGCTCTTCTAAAGATGTTCCAAATTATCAGTAAAACAAAGACATTAACATTGTTTCATAAACTGAATCAAAATGCTTATTTGATACATACCCTTGCCATTCTTCAATTTGTCTCTCCTTCAACTTTTTCCCAAATGCAACCATATCTATCTGTTGAGCAAAAAATAGTAAAATACAGAACTCATGTAAGGATAACATGCATTTGCATGATGTAATATAAGTTCTAGTTGGTGTTTATCATAGTATGTCAAATCAAAGCATCATTATTTCATATAATCTAACCACTCTGCAAATAAGAATATCACGTGATTCATCTAAGAGTTATTGATCATTCTCCTCAGATTGATATATGACAAATAGTGATCAGTGCTGTCACAAACTATAGTGCCATCATATGAAAAAATTAAAGAAAGTCAGATTTTTTTGGCACCTGTGCACCTGGAAAATATTCACAATGTATCACAGCGAACCCTGAAACACACCCAGCAAACATGCACTGAATTTCAAGTAGAAACAAACTAGCAACAGACTTTCCTTTGCATTATCATGATCTTCATTCTCAAATTAAGTGTCAAGTATATAAATGAATTTGCTACTTATATTATTTTGATGTCCTTTTACTCTATTGGGTAAACTGATATTTATGAACTCCTACTGCCGTTTCACATAGATGAAGAGGTGATATAGAAACAATCTATTTACTATACAAAAACTTTTTGCACGCAGACCGTCTTATGAATTATTACAAATGAAGTTCTAACGTAGGATGTAAAAACCAAATCTAGATCTTTTAAAAATGCTTCAATCAAATCTAAGAGTTCCAGCTGCCAATTTTAGACCTCATAGACAATTCAACAAAAACAAAAATAAAATAAATAAATAAGCAAAGGCTCATTTATATTGACTTTAATCTTCAGACTTGTAAGCAATAAAGAATATTCAGAAATTTTCAATGAGAAAAGCTTGTCAGTACTTCAACAACTACTCCTTGTCGGAATCAAAATACACTCTTCTTCGTCAAAATAAATAGGATCAATCCAAAATAGGCTCTGATCACATGACACCAATTTTCTTTTTTATTCACATAAACAATAACCATAAAAAGAATTGCGTCATGTGATCAAATCAATATTGATAGAAGGAGTAGAGTAGATTAGATACTCTCCGAATTCCCTGCTTCTCCATTTCACAGAGCATCTTACTTAACATTAAATTTAACAAATGAATGAACAAAGCACACAAAATCTCGAGAAGCAAATCTTCAGAACTCAATCAATACAAACCAGATTCGATCCTAATAACCTCAAGCTCCACTTATCCAAGCACACATGCACAAATAATAGATACACGAAAGCACCTACATGTACATGAAACGAAGCCTCTTTCCGGCAATGAAGAGAGAGATGATTTGTCCGCAGCCAGAAGCTGTAAACGGCGAGATTTAGATGAGCATCAACAAACAAATATTCCTCGGATGCGTTCGGGAAACTAAAAATTTAATGCGAAAGTTTTCGAGATTCGGATCTTGGATCATGAAAGACAGCACATTAATTGTGAATTTTTCTGTGCTGAAAATCAAAGAAGAAATTGCGATAGCAAACAAGAAGCCCAGCAAAGATATAGAAAGATACGCATGAGAGAGAAGGGGGGTGTGTGGGAGGAGGGTTTCTTCGAAGGAGGACTGAGAACTCAGTCAGAAGTGAGGCTAATTTATATATGGATGGGATTTGTGGATCAGTTGATCAAATATAGCAATTGTGATACAATCATTTTTTGTTTCTTAAATTTCAGGAATAAATTGGGTAACCACAATCATTGATTTCCAACTTTCTTACTTAATCATTTTTATGCGACTTTTATGGAGGCTCTTTTCATGTCCCTCGACTCCCACCACCACTTTTAAGATTTAACTATCAAATATTATATTCCCTATTGTTTTTCAGCCCATTAATTAAGAAGTACTCCCACCGTCCACAAAAATGCTTCCTAATTGCGGATTTTTATGTAGTGCTTTGACTTTTAATGATGATATGTAGTTAGTGGAGTTTGGGTCCCACTTAATATAGTGTTTTAAATTGTGTTGTATGTAGTTAGTGGATGTTGGGTCCCACTTAATGTATTATATTAAATTGAGTTGTGTGTAAAGAGTGTGGTGGGTCCACTTTCCATAAATGGAAAGTTGAATTAGGAAGCTTTTTTGTGGACGGACTAAAATGGCAAATTAGGAAATTTTTTCGTGGACGGAGGGAGTATATGTTTAATTTTGAAAAGAAAATAAAGTGATGATAGAAATATACATCTTTTGTCCAGCTTAAAAATCTCAATTTATATTCAGATGAGTGTATTAAAATAATAAAATGGGGCTTTTGAGGTGGGACAGAATACTTCCTCCGTCCCACTAAGCTTGACACAATTCCTTTATTTGGACGTCTCACTAAGCTTGACACATTCTTAAAATAGTAAAAGTATCCCTTTTAAAATGTATGGACCATACCATCTTTATCACTCTTACACTACTTTATACACTATTCTTAATAACCGTGCCTAAAAGTTTTGTATCATGCTTATTGGGACGGAGGGAGTAATATTTAAAGTTGTGTGTATAAAAAAGGTGTCCTAAGGAAACGACTCAACTTAGTTGGGACGACTCAAAATAGTAATACACATCATCTTAGTTGAGACAGAGGGATTATATTCTTTTAGTGTGGTTATTTATGACTTTACTATATTATGATTTAAATAATATTCCTTATGTCCCATTATTATTGTCTTATTTTGACCAAAAAGTTATCACAATTTTGGTTAAAGTAAGTCAATAATAGTGGGACGGAAGGAGTAATAACTTATTTTTAAAAAATTATTTTTTGAAAGTTAGTCAATTTTATTGTTTCACAATTTTACACATGTAAAATCATTTTTAATAATCGTAATCAAAAGTAAGGTGTCATAAACAATGAGGCGGAGAGAGTATGTACTACTATTATTGGTTTAGTTTAACCAAAAAACTATTACTCTCTCCCCAAACATGATTAACATTTTGGGATGTTCACAAAAATAATTTTGATTTAAAATTTTCTAATTTATAGGAAGCGGGTCCACCACTCTATTACACATAACACAATTTAAAATAATATATGAAGTGTGATACAAACTTCACTAACTACACACTAACTACACACAATATAAATAATAAAATAAAAATTATGGTTACTCGTATGCTGATGTGACATTGTCGCATCAACAATCATGGACACGTTAATTTGTGTTCACCACAGACGGTGGAACGGTCCTCTAAAACACTATATAAAGTTAAGAGTCAAACTCCACTCACTAGTCACTATATATACACATTAAAATCAAAACATATTATTAAAACTAAGGCTGGAAGTTCGGTGTGGTTCAGATAACCAAACCGCAATTTGCGGTTATCGGAAACCGAATTCACCAAAATATACTATCCGAAATCGAACCACATTTTCAATTTCGGTTACCCGCTAACAGTTCGGTTATCTGAATATCCAAATTAACCGATTTTTTAATTAAAAATTTAAAATTAAATCAAATAAATTATATTTTCATTTAAAACATGGAATAATTATTAAAAATAAAAATATGTATATATAAATACATATTAAATAATTATTAAAAATATAAAATTTAATTTTAAAATAAAATATATAATTTTTAAATTCAAATTTCGGTTATATACAATCGGTTATAACCGATAACCGAAAATAACAAAAATAAATATCTGATAACTGATACGCTATCCGAAAATTACAGTTATCGATTTGGATAGTTATTATCCAAAATAATCGATCCAAAATTTCAACCCTAATTAAAACTCATGTAAGGTCGAAAATGTAAACTATTTTCGTGGATAGACAATAATTTTTTTATCAACCCTAATAAAATAAAAAAACACATTTTTGTAAACGAAAATAAATTTCATTTATGCATTGTTGGTCAAATTTTAAAATAATTATATTGATAATAATAATAATAATAATAATAATAATAATAATAATAATAATAATAATAATAATAATAATAATAATAATAATAATAATAATAATAAAAAGAAAAAAAAAATATTGCGGATGTAGCAAATTAGTTTCATCTTATTAACCAAATTTGTGATTATATTGTGTATTGGATCTAATCATCTTACTTGGGGGTTTTAGACGGGCAAATTTTCATGAACTAAAATTAAATTAATATGAAAAAATATTAACTAAATTGACTGCTAACAAAATTCAAATTGAATCGGTCGATTTTTTTAATGAATTATAATTAAATTTTTTATAATTCTAAAAGCTAAATAATTTATTTTATCCATATTGGGGTTGTAAACGAAATAATCTACTTGTGAATTATTCGGAGTTCGACTTGATAAAAGTTCGTTCGATATTCACAATAATGCATTTGTTAAATTGATTGTCAAAATCATTAAATTAAGAGCTCAATTATCTGATTACCCAATAAAATCCATTCGAATGGATAATGTTGGTGAATTCACATCAAAGTCATATGATGACTATTGTTCATCATTGGGTATCAAAGTCGAACATCTTGTTCCTTATGTCCACACTTAAAATGGTATGGCTGAATCACTAATCAAACGTTTAAAACTAATAGCTAGACCATTGCTACAATATTCCAATCTACTCATTTCTTGTTGGGGTCATGCGATTCTGCATGCTGCTAATTTACTTCAAATTCGACCAACTGCATGATATCATGAATATTCCCTCATACAATTAGTATGTGGTAAAGAACCAAACTGATAGTGTATCAACCTACTCTAAGTCAATATTGTGGAAGCTAAAGTAGAAAGACACGATATAATTTTTGCATAGGTTATCAATTAATAACTTACACGGAGGCTTTACGCCCAAAAAGAATAATCAAAACAAGTGTTGAGCTATTAGAATGTTGAGCACAACAATAACCACAACACTATTACTAAAAATACTAAATGTATGTTCTTACGAGTTAAGAAACATACAGAATTAAAACTACGAACTTAATCTGCAAAAGTGTCTATCTAGCGTCACTTTACTAAATGAATGACTCTAGTATTTATAAATAGACTACATGGGCTTGGATCCATGAATATAATAACTGCTGGCCCATGTTTTCCATAATTCTCGCAGTCAGTTGTTACACTCCGCACATCTGCCTGGAATTGTGGAACTAACTTAGTCTGTTGTTGACTCCTGAATTTGTGGAACAGAATTCCACCAGCATGAATATCTCAACTGCAACCACTTCAGTTGGTTGTTGACTCCTGGATTTGTGGAACGGAATTCCACTAGCATGAATATCTCAACTACATGGCTCAAGACTTGGTCTTCTCTCTAGTCTTCGTGCGTCCTTCAAGTCTTCGTGCATCTTTCAAGAATGCCAAGTCATCCTTCCACGTGGTTGTCGAGTTGGACGTTGAGTCAACACCAGTTGTTATGTTGCGTCAGAAGCTAAGTCAACATTCTGCCTAGCACAGACTTGGTCTCTACTCCAGCCAACATGTGATGTTTCAACGTTGCCAAATCAGCACTCCACGTGCCTGCTGAGCTGGGTGTCAAGGCATCACCACTTGTCATGCTGAGCTGGATACTATGTCACCATTCCACGTCATGCTGAGCTGGAGTCACAGTCAGCATTCATGTGAAGAACACAAAAACACAAATGTTAGGTCAACACTTCAGATAACATCAAGACTTAAAAACCTAACACAAACATTTCTCATTTGTAAATATTTAGTTGTGGAGTTTATACTCATATATCACCACCACATCGTACCTCAATGGGCCCTCAGCGCAAGTTGGGGATATACGTGGGTTATGAATTTTCGTCTATTATTAAATTTCTTGAACCCATGACTGGGGGTCAATTAAATGTCAAGTAAGCTGATTGCATTTTTTATGAAGATCGTTTCCCAACATTAGGGGGAGACAAGAGCTCAGTTTCAACAAAATATCGGCAAATTTCTTGGAATGAAAAGAATCTTCACTATTTAGATTCACGTACTAATCAATCTGAACTGGAAGTTCAAAAGATTATAAATTTGCAATATTTAGCAAATAATTTGCCAGATGCATTTACTGATCATAAATGAGTAACGAAATCTCATATCATTGTCGTGAATGCACCACAAAGAATTAAAGTTCCACGTGAACTAACTAAATCAGTTGATTATCCTCAACACCAGAAGCATGCGAGACCTGTCGGTGCAAAAGATAAAAATCCCCAAAAAATAAAATTAAATAAAAAAAAATGAAATTGAATCAACAACCTCCTACAGAGGATCATCCTGAAGATGATAATCTTATATGCACATACACCAACTAATGATAATATTAGGATTTCATTACAATCGGATCACGATATTATGGGAATATATGAAATCTGGTTAATGTTAATATTGAAGTTTCTATTAATTTTATAAATACGGGAGAAACTTATAACGTAAATGTTATTGTTTTCGACAACACATTTGCCTCTATAATTTCCCTTGCTATTTCAAATGATAAGGATCCAGAACAAAAAACGATAGTATAGTGCCGAAAGCGCTATGATTGGTTAAAATGAAAAGAGGCAATTGAGGCAGAGCTCAACTTGCTAAATAAAAGAAAAGATTTTAGTTCTATTATACACACACCCGGTAATGTTACCCCAGTAAGATACAAATGGGTGTTTGTACGGAAAAAAAATGAGAATAAAGAGGTGGTGAGATATAAAGCGAGATTAGTAGCTAAAGGGTTTTCGTAGAGACCTGGAATTGATTTTGATCAAACATATTCTCCTATTTTAGATGGCATAACGTTCTGGTAGTTAATATCTCTGGCATCAACTATGAATTTAGAAATGCAGTTAATGGATGTCGTGGCCGCATATTTATATGGATCACTAGACACTGATATTTATATGAAAATCTTTGATGGATATAATATTCCTAAAGTAAAGGAAAATGAAAGTCTCAACATGCATGTATAGTGTTAAATTAGAAAGGTCGTTGTATGGTTTAAAACAGTCAGGAAAAATGTGGTATGACCGGCTAAGCGAATTCCTCATAAAAAGAAAGAATATATAAACAATGATGTGTGTCCTTGTGTCTTTATCAAAAAGTCACAAAATGATTTTTATATCATTTTTATTTATGTTGATGACATAAATATAATTGGAATACACAAAGAAGTTGAGTAAGCTTGCTCATGCTTAAAGACGAAGTTTGGAATGAAAGATTTGGGTAAAACCAAGTTTTGTCTCGGCCTGCAAATCGATCATTTTCCAGAATAAATTTTTGTACACCAGTCAACTTATGTGAAGAATGTTCTAAAAAGATTTTATATGGATAAATTACATCTACTTAGCACACCAATGGTCGTCCAATCACTATAAGTGAACAAGGACCCGTTTAGATCTAAAGAAGATGATGAAGAAATTTTGGGACCGGAAGTTACTTACTTGAGTGCCATTGGAGCACTTCTTCATTTCGCAAATTGCACAAAATATGACATTGCATTTGTAGTAAATTTACTTGCAAGATTCAGTGTTTCTCCCACTCGAAGACATTGGAATGGTGTTAAACACATTCTTTGTTATCTTCAAGGAACTAAAGATCTTGGTTTGTTTTATCAAAGAAATCAAGATATGACATTGGTTGGTTACTCAGATGCTAGTTATTTATCTGATCCCCACAATACCAAATCTCAAACTGGTTATGTTTTTCTCTGTGATGGTACTGCTATTTCATGAAGGTCTATTAAACAAACCATAGTCACTACATCATCAAACCACTCGGAGATATCGCTTTACATGAAATTGCAAAAGAATATGTATGGTTAAAATTATTGACACAATACATTGGTGAATCTTGTGGTATTCCAATGAATGATAACGCTTCCATTGTCCTATATGAGGACAATGCAGCTTGTATTGCACAAATGAATAGTGGATATGTTAAAAGAAATTTAACAAAACATATATTACCTAAGTTCTTTTATCCACATGAGCTCCAAAAGAGCGGTGGAATTGCAATACCTAAAATTCGCTTCAGTCACAATCTTGCATATTTGTTTATAAAATCCTTTCTTATGTCAACCTTTGAAAAATATGTTTATGATATTGGAATGCGTAGACTTGAAAGATTATTATCTTCAGGGGGAGCCAATATTCAGAAATAATTTTGAAAATTAGATCTGAATGTCTACATTATGCCTTGAAGGCTATATACTGTACTCTTTTTTCCTTGCCAATTTTTTTTCCCACTGGGTTTTCTTGATAGAAGTTGTTAATGAGACAACAAATGATGAATATAGATATGTGTATGACATATACTCTTTTCCTCGATACCACAGAGTTTTTGAAATAGTAATGTCCAAGGGGAGTGTTATAAATAATGTTATTTTATGGACATTACTATAAGCTTATTTATGTATTTATTTAAAGTTATTTATATCTTTGTAATATGGATCATCTATATATATATTAATAAAGTTTTAGGGTTTGACACCTATCGTTTCTTTTCACTGCGACGTCTCTCATTTTCTCTTTGTATCTTTTATTCACATTATTTGCATAGTTCAATCGGTGGAATAGGAGAGTAACTACAACAGATAATTTTATTTTATTTTATCGTTTTGTTATTTGAATAAGTAAGTGAAAAAATAATTACATTTTATTTTTAAATCGATATAATTAAACAATGGCAATGAACTTAAGAAGGTCATCCACAACCTCAAGTAGCTCATCTTACGTTTGAAGAACAATTAAATTTCTTGTAACACGAGAAATATAGTGAGTCTAAAAGATTGATATTGATAAATAAATAGACTTCTTTGTTACATATTATGGGGATGAGATTTAACTTCTCAATATCTATATTCTACAATTAAATTTATCATTTAAATTAATATACATTAAAAATTAAAAAATAATGATATAATAAATCATAATTAAAATTTATTTAAAAACTTTTAAAAAGTTATTCATGTAATTCTCCGTTTTAAAATTTTATAAGAGTCGGTTCATTGTTCGTGAGCGTGACTCCACACCAGTGACTCTACACCAGCAATCGCTTCATACTTCTACCTGAACATTACAAAAAATGTTTTATTTTTAATTCGTTTTTCAATTTTAACACCGAAACAATGTTTTTTATACCAAAAATTGGTATTAGAAACATCTTAAAAGGCAAACATTTAACAATTTTTGCGATAAGAGTTAGAAAATGAATGAATGAGGACGAAAGTCATGGAAAATATGGTATATAATTCTGGCATCATGACAAAGCGATTTTTATTGTTAAAAATATCAGAACGTAAAAGTTAAAAGAACTACAGACAACAACTCAATAAATAAATTAGAATATATACATATATATATATATATATGAATGTGGCACGCATAATTAAATATAAATTTTTATGCACCATAAATTATTGTAGCATACAATTTTTTATCAATCATATATAACACGTGTTTCTAAGAACCTATAATAATGAGACGTGTGCGTTTTTTCGTTTAATATAAAATTACGGAAGGGAATGGGACGTTTATGTCACATGTATTATGCGTCGATCAATAAAAATCTAATTTATTATTTTTAATGTAATGTAATTTAATATTCGTAGTTCATATATCTTAGTTGTTAGCTCATATCATATATATATATATAGGTAGGGGTGGTTTGGTTTGTGTTATAGGATTAATAGTATTATAACATTTAAATCTCTACCTTCTTATCCATAATTCTCTCTCTCCTTATGAATTTAGTCATTTTTTATGCTCTTTAATCACCCAAATGATTGATTAAATAATCAAGCCAAATTTGGTGTGATTATATAACCAAATATTTGAGTGATTAAGAGGCATAAAAATAGATTGAATTCATAAGGAGTTGGAGGATTATGGATAAAAGGTAGAGATTTAAAGTTTATAATCCTATCAATCATATCACACAAACCAAACCACCGTCTAGTAGATTAAATTCATTTTTATATTGTAAGCATTACATATGGATTTGTATTAGCTTAGTTATAAATATTTCATATCTTGTTGTATGAAGAAAATTAGTTGTACTTTCGAGATAAAATCAAGTCAGTTTTAATATTATTCACGCCATCCCGTTAAAAGAGTATAATAGATTGGTCATTGAAATTAAGAAAATAAGATTTTCTATTTTATAAAGTAAGAATTAATATTTTTTTTTTCGTTTTTAATGAGATAATTCAATAAAAAAAATTATAATTTTTGAAAAACTAACAATTTTTAATGGGAAGATCCTATAAGTATGCTAGTGGTCAACCCCAAATTATTTCTAATATATTTTTAGGATACGTGTAGGCATTTACAGGTGGAAAATTATTGTCAAAATATTTTCGTTATATTATTCCCTTTTGTTACATATAGGTTTTCTGTCGATTTATAACTTTCTAACCTTCTGTTTATTATTATACTATTTGAAACATCAACTTTCTTACACTGAACGAAATTTGTGTATTAGTTTGAAATGTGAGTCTTCTTTCTCTTAAAATGTTGTTAAATATTTTTTTTTCAAATAAAGTATTTTTTCCCTCTCTTCCACTTTTTAAATTTAGGGAATTATATCCGAGTTCTAGGTATTGTGTATTACTTGATTTACGCGATACTGGAACTGGTATGAATACTCAGATATATATCGTGGGCTCGAGTCAGGATTAAGGTAAGAGATTGAAACATTTATAACTATGTTTTTTTCAGCATGACATTGGTATCAAAGTAATGTTCTTAACTCTGAAATATAAATTTTGTAAAAGGTTATGTTAAGAATAATATCTCTAGACTTGAGATATGGAATAATATCAGCATACCTCCTCGAACGAACTATAAAGTTTTACGTAGAATTATGCAATATCCAAGCGATTTCTTTGAAGGACATTAGCAAACCTGACAGAGGAGGGGAAACTCTAGGGTTGCTTTCGGAGAGGATCAAAACGCGTCACACATCAGAAGTAGAGAAGTACATAAAAGATATCTAACCAGATGTTAGGAGCTATCCTCTGACATCTGGCCAAATCTCAAATGCAAGTTAGAGATCACGAAGGTCATGAGGTGTAATGGAACTTGACATCTTGCCATATTCATAACTTCCAAGCTGGGATCATTACACATGTCCTCATGTGATAAGTGAAGACAGGACATCTAACTATTAGTGGGAAAATTTGTCCCCCATTCAATTACAAAAATATTCCCAGTAAAGATGAATATACAGGCGTATCCCCACCTTTGTGATCCCTACAAATACTCTATCAGGTAACAATACTTACTTATTCTTAGTTTTCTCAAGCTTGTAACTTACATCCGCACACAAGCACCATCTCAGTTTACCTCGCGGTGATTTGGCTATTAGAGTATCTCCCATGGAAACTCCTCACCCTTCTTCGTGTTGGTTTACAGTACTGAATTACAAACAAAACTAGAACATAAGTGAGAATACAATAGAAAAATATAATTGAATGGATTATAGATAAAATCGGTGACATAAACAGAAGGCAGTAGAGTCGAGGTTTTCTCTCTCCACAAGACTGAATACACCAAAGAAGTGCTCCTTGTATCGGCGGACAGTCTCCAAAGATGAAACGACTTCGTCTCGAAAGGTGGCAGCACCGCGAACCGACCGAGCTACGACAAACTGGACAGGGCTCGAACAGAGCTTCTAGATGCAGAAAGACAGAGTATATGTAGCAAGATGCAAGTGTATGCAGAGAGTGTTGGTGTGTACGGAAATGCATGCAAGGGGTCCCTATTATAATGCTAGACTAACCCACGACGGGGCACCAGAGGAATTGATGGCCATTCATGGCCCATCAAGGTAGCGGGCCATTCCAGGCTATTACGGGAGATACAGGCCGCGTGTCGAGGCTCATGTGTCGAGACCCAAGAGTCGATCCCAAAGCTGAGCCCAAAGCCCACGGGCGTGGACGTGGCGCGGCGCGACATGCGAGCGGCGCGCGCGTGTGTGGGTTTTATCCAATTACTCAAACCATAGAAGTAATTAAGCACCTTAAATACATAATTAATGTTCTTACATTAATCAATGTGGGACAAGAATTAATTCTTTCATCAAGAATCTTAATCTCATAGCTTCCTTTCTCAAGTGACATTCTTTAAACAATTATTTCTCACTCATCGGGAATCAGTTTAGAGAAATTAAGTATACTGCGATCATCTACTTTCAATGTAGATCGATCATGGATCATTTAATTATCTTCAATTAAATGCCACGTCACTTGAAAATTGATTAAAACCTCATTGACCTTCATATAATATATATATGTGTGTGTGTGTGTGTGTGTGTGTGTGTGTATAAATATATATGTATGATTCCTACACTTCGGACATTCTCTTGCAGTTCGTGGATGGCGAGAGGTACTTGGTTATTTCGGATAACCCATCCGACTAATCGAATAGTTAACGGATGACCGTAATTCGTAATTCAGTTCAATTTTGGATAGTAATTTTCGGTTTAATCGGTTGCGAATAATCCCACTGAACTTTCAGCCCTAATATAATTTGGAGATTTCATACGATTTATCTATATTGTTGTAGGTTTGATTTTCAACCCAATATAGATTTCATACGTTTTATCTATTTTGTTGTGGGTTCGTCAACGTTTTATCTATTATACATTTTATCTATTTTGTTGTGGGTTCATCAAAATAAAAAATATTTGACTTAATATTATCATCAACAAATTAACAAACAAAAAATTACTCTATGTGTGAACTTTCATGCTTTATTAACGTCGACAACATTAACAAAATATCTCACTCTGAGTATATGCTCATTCTCCATATATTTTCAGGTGCTTGAGTTCGGAGATGCTCGACAAGTTGAATGACACGTCAATTATATATTTATCTTTAAATCTTTCTCTTTCTTTGCCTACATTATATTAAAATTATTTTATAGAATTAGGGTGTGAAATCTATTGGGAACCCCACGAATTCATTTATGTTTTGATGATGATTATCGAAACAACACTTAGTTAATACAAGTTCATCTAACACCAAGTAATCAATATCATCTTTTAAATAATAGTTTGCTTATAAAAGAAACAGGTGTTTCAACTTATTTTTATCAAGTTACTCGCAAGAGAACGAGATCATTATAGATTAATAAGTTAACCTTAATCGTATTCTCAAGGAAGGCTAAACAGGGCTTCATCTACGTTGTTGAACTTGAAGCAATTAAAGAAATTGGGTTTTATGATTATTAAGTAATCTACTTAATTACCTAGGCGAGTAGATTTAAAGGAATTGAAAAATGAATTATTACATAGGCAAGTATTAAAAAAAACAATTAAATCCTAAATCTAAGAACGTAGAATTGAAGGAAATAGATCTTGACATGCTTCGAATCGATTAATTAACATGAATGGTAGATTGAGAATCAGTAATTGGAAATTAATCACGAAGGAAGCAACAAGAAAGGAAAACATAAAATAAATAAGAAAGTGATAAGAACTCACGAATTAAACGGGAAATTAATACACTAGAAAAAGACTCCGGGTTTGAATCACGAACGAATCCACAATGCGAAATAATAGAACGAACTACGGAATGGAAAATACTAAACTATTGTGTTTTCTCACATGGTTTAAAACCTTAGAATAATAGATTCTTCAATAAAATCACGCGTGCACTATTTATATGGGGGAGAAACCCTCTTGGCCAGCGATCACTAGGGGGTAGCGCTCGCTACCCCCATGTTCTCTCTTGAAAATCTTCGTAGGGGCTAGCGGCCGCTAGGGGCCAGCGGTCACTAGCCCCACGTTCTGTCCCAGTTTGGTTTAAGGGGGCCAGCGGTTGCTAGCCCCATGTTCTATTATGGTTCTCTCCCTTCGAGCCAGCGCCAGCTAGGGGCTACTTCAACTTCTCAACTACATTTGCGTCACTAACAAGTTATTTTGCAGGATGTCATTAAAGTACAACTCGATCAACAGATCATTTTATGGTTGGAATATCATATACATCTAATTGTTATAAAACCATAACATATATTCAAGCCATCTATTCTTGACCGGTGGTTAGGTAAAGGCTGGTACAACCAAGCTCAAAAAAATGATGAAAATGACTTGTTACGCATGATTTAAGGGGGAACCACACTAGAGATATAAATGCAATTTATTTCTCTAACTCTCTCTCTATTTATGTATAATGATTATTCATTATTACCATTTATTTAAATGTACACTTATTTAAATAATGTCAAAAGTCTCTTTTGATCAGAAAAAGTAAGTCGAAAGGACTAACATTAATGGTTGCACTCCTCAGTACGAGCATCGAGGAAATGATGTGACATCTTGGGAGAGAGAATGAAGATAGCATGTACAAACAAAAAGATTTTTGGGTGGCAAATGATTAAAATCATGGAGTAATCTCAACCGTTAAATGATTTTACTTTTATTTCTTTAATCTCATCCGTTCAATATGTGTTTATATATACATGAGTGTTTGACTATCTTCTTCCCTACACTTTCAAAAACCCTTTCAAATTCTAGAAACCGCCATTTTCTTTCTCTCAAGCTTTTATGCAAATCCTGTGTTCTCACTCACATATTTCTACAACATTTTCACAAACTCTAAACACCACATCATGTCTGACTGTATATCATCATCATCGTCATCGTCGTCATCATCTCATGCATCTCCGATTCCATTTTCTGAGATGCTCCATTTAATCGAGGTTAAGCTCTCGTCTGAGCCTCGTGCAGTATACATATTGGTCCCGAAAGAGTAAGATTGGTGTATGGATGGGGGGAGAATACACCAATTCAAACTTTTGGGGTTTTCTCGTTTTAGATTAATAAATAAGGCTTAAGAACACTTAATAAATAAGATAGCTTGAGTAGCAAGTCAAATTCTTCTTGTTAAGAAGAATTTAAACTAGCTCAAATAATACCTTAAGATGTGATTAACAAAGATTAAGTATAACTTTGAAGGTTAAACTCAAACTAAGTTGTGTGCGAAATTTGGTGGTTTAATGCTCTTATCAGAATGAAAACAATTTTCTTTACTCAAATGTTGGGAACCCCATGAATTTATATTTGTTTTGATGATGTTCCTCAAAACTACACTTTGATGTTTTGGAAACCAAGTAGTCATTGTCATCTCTTAAGGAATATCTTAAGTGTAATAGAAGCAGATCGTTTTTGGTATATAAATAACGATCTGTATT
>JAPKLX010000040.1:1936085-1967991 GCA_026898415.1 Leonotis leonurus
ATAGTAAGTAAGCATTTGAAGCGATAAGATTCAATTCATGATTTTCAAGGTTTGTAACATTTGCAAGCCTTGATTTTGCTAAATAAGACATCTAAGGTTCGAAACCCATGATGTTCGAGTACAGCACGAGGTTCAGGTGTTAGCTTTGCCTCTATAGTGTGTAGCATCTCCGATAAGAAAATCGGTTTTGCTTGAGAAGATGAAGAGCTAGTTTCCGAAGCAGACATTTTGAAAATGATTTAAGGATTTTGAAGAAGTAGTAAGTTGCAGAAGAGCTTAGTTTGAGAGTACGAACACAACAATGGCGGTTTAGGGTTTTATGAGAGGGAAAATTTGAGTGTGAGATGAACAGTCAAACACTTGACTATTTATAAGGAAATAAAGAACGGCGCAGATTAAAACATATAAAAGTAATGGCAAGAGACGGTTGAGATTACTCCCTTGTTTTAATGATTTGCCGCCTAAACTTCAAGTGAAGATCATACGCCATCAATTTTTAGTCACATCATTGCCTCGAAACGGTAACCGAGGACTGCAACATTAAATGAGCATCACTTTATCCTCTACTTTTTCTGACATTGGGACTTTCGACATTTCCTAGCATTTAATAGGATTTACTAGTAATCATTAGATATAAATAATCAAATAGTTGGAGAAATAAATGAGCTTGATTCCCCCTTGATTAATGCAGCTTGATTCCCCCTTGATTAATGCTCCAGCAGATCGTTTTATAGTTGAACGATCTGCTCTAGTTGTGGGTACCAGCTAGCTGCTGTGATGTACTTTGTGTAGCTCGCTGCTTTTGATAGCAGATCGTATTTACTTTGAACGATCTGCAATATTTGTCATTCAAAGTGGAAGCAGATCGTTCTTAACATATGAATAACGATCTGTTATTCTTGACATCAGCAGTTGGCTGTCCATTTTTACTTTCATGCAGTCTGCAGCTTTTGAGGATTGGCAGCAGGTCGTTTTTATTCTTTGAACGATCTGCTCCGTGTTTTTTTTTTTTTTTTAACTAAACAGCAGGCTGTAGATTTTTAAAGTAAAGCCTGTTATTGATTTTGAAATTAAGCATGAGTTTAACAACACATTAAAACTTAGTAAATAAGTAGCTAGAATTGAAGGTGTGATAACAGATAGCTTTTTACCACCAGCTAGCTGTTATCAAAACTTGTACCAATTTCAAGATTTATTAATCCCAATTTTCCACAAAGCATTTTGAATCTTTCTTCGGGTAGTGCTTTTTTGAGAAGGTCAGCTCGCTGCACATCCGTGTGAATTTTCTCTATCTTGATATTCTTCTTTTCAACATGATCACGAATAAAATGATGACGAACATCCACATGTTTGCAGCGAGTGTGTAGGACAGGATTTTGGGTGATGGCGATTGCGCTTGAGCTGTCACAAAATATGTGCACACCATCTATGTAGACTTCATAATCTTTGAGTTGCTGTTTGATCCACAAGATTTGTGCTGTGCAGCTCCCTGCAGCCATGTACTCTGCTTCTTTTGTTGAGGTTGCAACCGAGGTTTGCTTTTTAGAGAACCACGAGATGAGCTTGCTTCCAAGAAATTGACAAGTCCCCGATGTGGATTTTCTATCAAGCTTGCAACCTGCATAATCAGAATCAGAGTAACCAGTTAATTCAAAGTTATCATCACACGGATACCATAAGCCTATTTCTATGGTCCCTTTGAGATAAAGCAATATTCGTTTGGCTGCTTCCAAGTGGGATTCCCGTGGACTAGCTTGATACCTAGCACAAACACCAACAGCAAAAGTAATATCAGGTCGACTTGCAGTTAAGTATAAAAGTGATCCGATAATACCACGATACTGTTTTATATCCGTTGTTTTTCCAAGTACATCTGGACCAATCTGTCCATTGGTTTGCATAGGGATTTTTCCTGGTTTGCAATCTTTAACTCCAAACTTTGTGATGAGATCGTTTATATATTTGGATTGATTGATTAGGATCTCATCAGCAGATTGTTTGACTTGTAAGCCTAGGAAGAAGTTCATTTCCCCCATCATTGACATCTTGTACTTGTCCTGCATTAGCTTGCTAAATTTGTTACAAAGGAATTCAGATTTTGATCCAAAAATGATGTTATCAACATAAATTTGAACTAAAAGGATATAGTCTTGAACTTTAATAGTAAATAATGTCTTGTCAACTGATCCTCGTTTGAATCCCGATTGAAGTAAAAATGTAGACAGTGTCTCATACCAAGCTTGAGGAGCTTGTTTTAGACCATACACTGCTTTAGCTAATCTGTACACCTTGCTCTCATCTTCAACTTCAAACCCAGGTGGTTGTTCCAAGTAGACTTCTTCTTCCAGAATACCATTTAGTAACGCGCTTTTTACATCCATCTGGAATACTTTGAAGCGTTGAAAGGCTGCATAAGCAAGAAACAATCTGATAGCTTTTAGTCGTGCCACAGGTGCGAAGGTTTTATCAAAATCGATTCCTTCTTGTTGACAATATCTCTTGGCGACTTGCCTTGCTTTGTTTCTCACCACCTCGCCTGTTTCATCTCTTTTATTTTTGAATATCCATTTGACTCCAATCACACCTTGATGATGAGGTCGATCCACTAAGTACCACACATCATTTCTCTTGAACTCATTTAATTCTTCTTGCATGGCATTGATACAATCTGCACTTTGCAAGGTTTCTTCGATGTCCTTAGGTTCGGTGTGAGCAAGATAGCAGCTTAGCAATGCGCTTTCTCCATGCATGCGTCTCGTTTTGACTCTATCTGTTGGGTTCCCAACAATGAGATCAGAAGTGTGGCTATCTATCCATCTTCTTCGTCTTTTTATTTCATCCGCAGATACTTCGATTTCCATTTCATCGGGTGGATTTTCAAATTCAGGATGATCTATGGAAGGTACATCAAAGAGATCGTTAGTATTTAAATCAATGCTTGATACTTCATTTACCAATTGTTGAACAGATGGTTGTTGAGTTGAGGGAGGGGGAGATTGAGTGTTTTGTTCATCAACAGATGGTTGAGAATGTTCATGTGAGGTTCCCCCTTCATTTGTTCCCCCTAGATGAGTGAGTTGTCCATCTGTTCCCCCTTGCTGTGGCTTTTCTCTAGCAGGTTGATTATCAGTTTCTTCTTCATCTTCATCTCTTCGAGGACTCCATAGAAGAATATCATCGATGAGTCTATCTGTGGAATTTTTCAATGTTGAGTGAGAGAGATCATCTTTTGAAGAACCGCTATCTGTTCCTGAAACTTCAAAATTGGCTTCATCAAAAATAACATGTGGTGTTACTTCCACAACAAGGGTTCTTTTATTAAAAACTCTATAAGCTTTACTGATCTCAGAATATCCCAAAAATATTCCTTGATCATTTTTGCTATCAAATGTTTTTAATTGAGTTTTCCCATTGTTGTGAATGTAACATTTACATCCAAATGATCTAAAGTAAGAGATTCGAGGCTTCCTGTTGTTCCACAACTCGTATGGAGTTTTCCCATGACGCTTTGTCACAACAGATCGGTTTTGAGTATAGCAGGCTGTGTTAACTACTTCTGCCCAGAACTTCTTTGGGAGATTGATTTCATTCAACATAGTTCGGGCAGCCTCCTTGAGAGATCTGTTGCGACTTTCAACAATCCCATTTTGTTGTGGTGTACGAGTTGCTGAGGTTTGATGTTGAATTCCCATTTTTGAGCAATATCCTTCGATCATATGGTTGATGAATTCGGTTCCACGATCAGATCGAATGGTGATGATGGATGACTCCTTTTGATTTGAAAGTTTGTTGAGGAGATCAGGTAGTTTCTCTAGAGTTTCCTTTTTCTTGAACATGAAAATAACCCAAGTAAATCTAGAGAAATCATCAATAACAACAAGAGTATACTTTCTACCGTTTACACTTAATGGAGATACAGGTCCAAAAAGGTCTAGGTGTAGAAGTTCCAAAATCCTAGAGGTGGAGTGGGCTGCCTTTGTAGGAAATGATGCTCTTGTTTGTTTTCCGGCTTGGCAAGCTTCACACACATGGTCTTTGTCATAGATTTAATTAGGTAGACCTTCAACCAGGTTGTTTTTCACCAGTTTGTTAATTGATTTAAAGTTGAGATGGCTCAAGTGCTTGTGCCATAGCCAGCTGGTGGAGGATTTCGATGCAGTTACAAGACAAGTTTCAGTCTGTTCATTCCATTGTACAATGTACAATCTGTCCTGCAAAATTTCGGTAAGAAGAATTTCTTCTCCTTCCAAGTACTTCACTAGACATTTATTAGCGGTGAATTCTACTCTCTTGTTATTAGCACAAAATTGGCTAATTGAGAATAGATTGTGATTTAGTCCTTCAACATAAGATACATTCTGAATAATTGTGTTACCAACATAGAGATCGCCGTAACCTCTTGTATATCCTTTCGAGTTTCCTCCAAAAGTCACAATTGGCCCATTGCTTTCCTTGTAGTCAGATAACATCTCCTTGTTGTATGTCATATGTTTGGAACATCCGCTGTCTAGGATCCAAACCGCGCCCCGAGCTGCGTCTCTTCTTCTCCTTGATTTCCTAACCTGCAAGTAAAGTTTATTTAGCTACCCTAATGAAAGAGGGTGCTTTGTTAGTAGACACGGTTCCTTTTGGAACCCAAATTTGCCTAATAATAGTGACATTCTGTGACGGTCTGATTTGTTTGCCACTAAAATCGATGTACACGACTTTCTTCTTGGCAGGTGGTTGATTAGGCAATAGTTTTTTCCTAAGAGTAGATGGCTTGTGGGGAGCAGGTGGTTTTCTTTGATTGAAATATTGAGGAGCTCGCTGGTGTAGGAACTCTCGAACAGTTTGATTAATCCTTTGGGCAGGCTGTTTCCTTGGTTGAAATCCAGTCCCTTGAGTAGTGAATTTTTGTTGCTGCTGACCTTGATCCTTGATCAAGATAGCTTGTGGTTGTCTCGCCTTGTTGTTGAGATTCACTATTTTATCTTTTCCTTTTTCTTTGATAAATTTCCCTTTTGGTGGTCCTTTGTCAACTCCGTCAAAACCAAGTCCAGTACGGTCTGCAGCTCTTCTTTGCATGTCATTGATGAGTTGAATCCTATCCTGCTTTTTGTGTATTGAGTGATTAACCAAGGCACTCAAGTCATCGACCTTACGTTGAGCAGATGCTTCTCGATCAATGAGATCAGATATCTTGGCGTTCAATGTGTAGTTTTCTTCACTCTTGCTTTTGAGTTGCTGAAGTAGAGCTTTTTCCCTATCATTGAATGAGCTGCTGATTTTCTTCATTTCCTGAATAGTGTTTGTCATTCTTCCATTTTCTTTTACAGCGTGTTTGAACATCTTGTTCAGTCTTGCGTGATCTTCCATTAGTTTGTTAAAATCTTCAATGAATAGATCGTCTTCATCCTCTTCTTCATCACCAGAATCACATGTAGGTGAGTTAGTAATAACAGAAGTTCGATTGATTTCTACCTCATTGTTGTCAAGTCCGTTGTCATGACCCATGAGGCATTCATCCCAATCGAGGTCCAGTTCGTTGGCCACAAATGCTTCATCATTTTCGGATGAGCTGTCGGTTAGAGTACTTGGTGTGACTTGTTCTTCTGCGAGCATAGCTTTGAACAAGAAAACCTAAAAGTTTGAATTGGTGTATTCCCCCCCCCCCCATACACCAATCTAGCTCTTTCGGGACCAACATCAAGATATTAAGTAAACCGATTTATGAAATGATATGAAGAAGATGATAAATAAAGCAAACAAGAAAATAAAGAACGTAAGTAGTTAATGTGGTTCAGGGTAAACTTTCCCTACGTCCACGGCTCGATCAAGAACTAGTCAAAAATCCACTAAGCTCTCCTTTCTTTTTACTCGTTGAGTACGAGCCACAAGAAATATCAAGCCTAGATATTAACTTGTGACTATACTTTTTCTTCCAAAGATTGAAAACTACAATCTAGTGAATGCATTTTCTTGGAACAAATCTAGACTAAATTTGGTTTTGTAAATGGTTTTTCCAGAAAACACAAACTTCAAGCGAAGAAAACACTCAAGAGAATTCTGAGATTTCGGAGTGTTGTTTGAGCAATGATAGTTTGAAGATATTTGAGCAGAGTAATGGCAGATTTGTTCATTTGAATTATATTTCTCTTTTCTGGAAGTCATAGTGGTATTTATAGACGTCATGGCTGCAACTAGCCGTTGGAGAAGATGAAGAATCCTTCTACTTTGCATTAAATGCATGGCACGTTTTGTAGAAGCACGCGCCGTCTGCATTGCGTGTTATAACCAACAGTCACGTGATTTCCCAGTGTTTTCCATTCCTAGAATGATTCATCGTACAATAAATATGATATGCTTGTACTTCATTCCTTAAAATGTCTCATATGATGTGACAGCACACTGAGTGGTTGACTTATGATAAATTTAGGTATGTCGACAGTCCACCGTAGTTATCGTGAGGGACAACTAGCTTGACTTCTTTTAATAGATCGTTTCCTACGATCTTTCCATTGAGCTGTCCATCAAGTATTAATTTGTTTGATACCAAATTAATATTTTAATCATTTTTTTTCATTCTTGAGTCCATCTTGGTATATGCAGCATACTTGATTTGGGACAGATCGTTTTAAAAAAGGATATGTTGTTGTAACAGCGAGCTGAAATGTTGGGATAAATGATCTGTCTATTCAGTGATCGTTTACTTGAGATGGTTCAATTCTTCAAATATTCTATACTAAAGAACAACTAGTTCTATAGGGTAGGTGGTTTTCTATCCACATGTTCTTTTACATTGTAGTTGTTCAGTGTAATCTAGAAAGTACATGTCGTTCCTATAAGTGAGTTTGAAACCACAAACTCCCTTTTACAAATTTGATCTGATAAAATCTATTCTAGAAAGATAACATCTAAAACGATGATAAGTACTGAGGACAGCTAGCTGTTGGATTTAGGGACATATCGCTATAAAATCGATATGTTCCTAACTAAAACCAACTAGTTGTGTACAATGAATATGTATTTGTTGATATAGTGATCAATATGTCCAGGAAAGCTTTATAAGAATAATACAGATTGTATAACTAACGATCTGCTCATTTTATAGTAAAGTTGTTCCTTAAAAGATGATAGTGACCACTTGATTTTAGGGATCTTAAAGAGACTAAGTGTTGTTTCGAGAAGCATCATCAAAACGTAAAAAAATTCGTGGGTTCCCAACAGTACAACCATCATGGGTTTCGCACCCTTGATGTGTTGTTTGCAAAAATTTAGGCATGCCAATGTTAATTTACATGTGTTTTAGAATCATGTGTTTTAGAATCATGCAAAAATTCAATGAATCCTCTTTGCTGTCTTTGCTGTAAAAATATGTAACCATCTGTTACTAGCAGATCATATACATTGATCTGCTCTGGCACAAAAATAACACTACTTACCAAAATCTTGTGTTATATATAGGATTTCACAATATTATAACAGACAGTCCAGATTTCTACCTCCCATGACAGGTCGCTATCTTCTATTGCTCAAGGATGGAAGGTGAGCGTGGAGAGTATGTCCATAAGACCAAGGAAGAGCATATCCGCATCATAGTGATCGAGATGATACTACAAGTTTACCACCTGGAAGACTAAGGAGAGATGGTTCTTGAAGACGTCACAAATGAGCAAATGTAAGAAGCATTGAACATCATTGTGGCACAGCCGTTCACATGGACAAATAAAGCTTTCAACAAGGGACTAATGCTACCAATTTAGCGTTTGATGCTCAACTATGTCCAAAAAGTTTTCGTTGGACATGGAGGGACTTATGACGCAATCACGCCTGTGAAGATGAAAGTGATCACAGCCGTGCTGCTCAACTTGAACATCAATTGGGCCAGATCGTTACTAAAAATAATTGTTGATGAAGTGCATCAAATCGATATGCGACAAGATTTAGATGGAAACTACACATGGATAAATATCAAGCGTCCTCTTCATCTATCCACCAAAGTCAGCACACTTATAGGAGGATTTTTCAACAAGGATAAATGAAACAAAGGAGTACAATTCAATGACGAATGGATTCTACCTAGGACTCGACATCAAGTTGAGATGGCTATTGGCACAACATCTCAGATATTTTTTAAACGTCACAAATGAGAAAAATCAAGAAATTTCTGCTTCAGATAGAAAAATCCAACCTGGAGTGGGTGATTCCAACGAAGAAACCAACTGTTGGTGAAGCAGTTGCTGCTCAGGTTGGAGAATAGCGAGCTGCTAAGAGAAAACCTGCTGGTAATCCTAAACCAGTTGCTACTGCTAAGAGAAGCAAGAAAGAAACCAAAGAGCTATCTCCTATGGTTGAAAAGAAACAGGAGAAGAACACCAAGAAGGCACCAAAGAAATAAACAAGAAGAAACCCACTGCTCGAAATTTGCAAGACGAGTTGGATAATACTATCATCAGCGATGCAGAACCAATCACAAATATTTCACCACAACAACTTCATGCTCGAGAAGCTGATGATAATGAAATATTGAAAGAAGATGTGGAAGTTAACCCCAAGAACATGCCATAGATGATTTAGATTCACGATTACGAGGAGCCCAACTCATTTTTCAATAGATTCAAGAGAAGGCAGCTAAGATCGTTCTCGAGCTCATGCCTGGGATCAATCTAACTCCAAAGATTTTGGAAATGGCTAATAGGTTTCAAACCTATCTGGAGATTATGGACTGCAAGTTTTACATACTTGAAGCTATACTCCTACTTTTCTCCATTAATGATCTCAAGGTGGAAGAAAACCAGCTGCACACGTACTTTGGATTTTTGGACATCCCTGATGCTCGACAGTATTTCCGAACTTATATACTAACCAAGATGAAGGAAGAAGCCAACGAGCAGCAAGTTGATCTTGCTCCTTTCTACACCCACGAGCAAGACTTATACGATCTCGCGTTAACTTGCACTCTGGTGACTTTGATGATGCATTCTTCAACTTTGAAGAACCCACAGTGGAGAAGAAAGAACCACCTGCTGCTGCTGAAGCATCCACATCTAAGCCCACTGCTGAAACAATTCATAGAAGAACCACCTGTCTCTGAAGATAAAGATGAACCATTTGCTGGAGAAACACATGTATACCAGCATGATGTTGACATGATGCACTCACCATCTTCACCACCTATCCAAAAAGAGGAACCAGCTGCCAAATAGGAGATCGCTCATGATGCCACTCCTACAAAGAAGAAACCAACTCCTTCATCTCACATTATCATTGGACCTTTCATTGATGTTGAACCATTTGGGGAGATTTACACCAAGGAAACAGTTCCTGAAGATTACAAGCATTACTCTCTCGACGAGCTACTTGCCTCTCTCCCTGGGCCCATGAAAAATGACTAGATCACTCAATTGATCTCAATCAGGATCAATGACAGGAGTGTTGCTTTAGCCAACTTTGTCTTTACTGCTGTAAAGAAAGCCCTTCAAACTGTTGAAGAAAATTTCTAG
The DNA here is from genome assembly GCA_026898415.1 of Leonotis leonurus. Classification (NCBI taxonomy): domain Eukaryota; kingdom Viridiplantae; phylum Streptophyta; class Magnoliopsida; order Lamiales; family Lamiaceae; genus Leonotis; species Leonotis leonurus. Next base: position 1,945,571 of record JAPKLX010000040.1, read on the forward strand.
AGAGCCCAAAACAATATGTCCAAAGAATTGCACAAAGATTTGGACGGTGATCGAGATATTTTTGACAAGTACAAAGAATCCAACGATGCACGCCTCAACTTGTACAAAGCTGAGGTCGAAAAGTGTGATGAAAAGTTCAAGGAGGCAAGCGCCAAAATGGTTAATGAAGTCAAGAAAGCTGTGGAGCAGCAGTATCTTGACATGGAGAAGACTACCATACCAGCTGTTGTCAAACAAGAGGTACCATTTGTACTTAAAGATCTATTGCCACATGCTTTGAAGGATGCAGATGTAATTACGAGCGATGATCTCTACATGGTTAACAAAAATATCAAGGAGATGTAAGCTACTGACGACGACCTGTTGGTAAAACTTGCAAACTACAACAAAGGCAACGAAAAACAATTCCATGACATCACAGGCAACATCTCCATGTTCTTGCAATTCAAGGAGGATACAGAAAATATGATCAAGAATTTGCAAAAGGAACTCACTTCCCTTCGACTCATCATCTGTAAGGAATTCTTTGATGATGTCGAAAAGGGGGAAGGTAAAGATGGAAACAGAGCACAGCCAACTGGTCAGAAAAAGCCAGCTATGAAGAAGAAGCCTGCAAATAAGAATAAGTTAACCGCCAAGCAGTTAGATGAAGCAAGGAGATTAGAGGCCGAAAATGCTGAAAAAGCAAGGAGGATAGAAGAAGAGAATGCTTCTAAGCTAGCTGCAGAGAAGAAGGGAAAAAAAGTGTACACATACAAGGATGAGGAGGAAAAGATGTTCTTGGCTAGATACAAACCTGAACAGATCGATAATCCAGACTTCAAAAAACAATGGAGAGTGGAGAAGGAGAGGCAAAAGGAGTTAAATGCTAAAACAAAGGAGGACAACTAATTCAACTAAATTGTTCGAGTCGCTTGCAATTTAGAACAAGGTCATCTTACAATAGTAAGCCAACCCAAGTCGTATTCTCAAGGAAGACTTAACAGGGCAATTCAATTCTATGTTCTTAAACGGAAAGCAATAAAAATGATTTGATTTGAAGTATTATATCTAGGCGAAGAATTGAAATAAGAAACACAATTTAATTCTAATCTAAGAAAGCGAAATAAATCTAATCTAAGAAAGCTAATTGAATCTACTCTAGGAAAAGTAATAACTTGGAAATTGAATTCAAAATAAATACGGAACGAAATCTATAAATCAAAAATAGAACAAGAAATCGAAAGCATAAACAATAAGACGAATTAAAGCAATAAACGAAACAAAAATAAGTAAAGGGAAAAAACGAACGAACTAGAAATAAAAACTGGAAACGGTCTTGAATCCACAACAAAATTCTGAAAACGAACTACGAACTATAAATGTTGTAATCGGCTAACTTGAAGACAAAAAAATAATGTAAATAACTATCTAGGTCTCGACTCTCACATCGAGGTCGAGACGAGCTAAACTATGAAAGAAAAATTTATGAAAAGAGTGTTGGAAAGTAGTCTAGGGCGTCGTGCAAAAATTGGAGTCAAAAGTCCGATCAAAATTCATGTCTGTCGAATGCGAATCGCGCCGAGCATATATAGGCGAGAGGCGGGTCGGCGACCGCGTAGAGGTCAGCGGCCGCTGACCTGGTGGCTCCGTGCCAATCTAAGGTTGGTTGCAACGGCCCCGAGTTAGCCGCAAGGTGAGCGACCGCTGACTTGCTCTGGCGCGTGCTCCTCGGCTGACTCGAGCACTGGCGCGTATGGCCTAGTCAGCGGCATCGGAGTGTCACGCGATCGCTGACTAGTGCTTCGGCACTTGTCTTCATTTCCTCCTCGTTTTTCGATTCTTCTTCATTCCTTTTCCAACTTCGATGCTCGTTTAGGCCAATGATCCTGAAACATAAAATGAAACATAAATCGGGCCAAAATATCACAGAACAAGGGAAAATAGTACGAATAAAGATACGGAAAACATAAGTTTAGACGAACAAAAGGAGACTAAACAACAGCTTAACTCCAGAGGAATAAGCAGATGAACCAACAAAACATATGTTCAAATTCTTTGACAAATTTCAACTCTCTGAGCCACAAAATCTAACATGGCTACACATGAAGAAAGCAGCTCAATGGAATAGACTAGTCAAAGGATTTGTCATGGAGTATTACTATCTGTTGGAACCACAATATCAAGGTAGTTCAGTAGAAGAGATGTTTAGGAATATCGCAAGGGAAAAAATCGAATCACGGCATGCGTTCTTGACAAGACTTCAAATCATTCCAAAATTGATCTTCATATCATCACATCACGTCACATAGAGATCATAGAAGCAAGTAGATCATCTAGACTAGATTATAATCAATTCGAACAAAGCAAAATAATGATGCAGAAGATGTTATTGAGATCACATAATCGGCTAGAGTTTTTATCCATCTTAAATAGCTTATCTTTTTTTTTTCTTTACTTTCTTCTCAACATGAGGAATATTAAGGACAATGTTCACCGAGTGAGTATTCCAAATGTTCGGGTTTTCCCGGTGTGGTTTTCCATACCCATCTCTTTTATAAATTTGTATTTTTGATTTAAGAGAGCGGGGTAGAATCCTTTTGTATTCCTATTTTTCAAGAACTTTAAGAAAATTACTTAGAACGATGTCAAGTTATATGGTCATTTTCGCGAGGTGTGAACAATTAGGGGTTCCCTAATGTATCCTCACGCGGTTTCCCGTGCTCATGGTTCCCATAAGAGCATAGACCTCTTGACAAAGTTCATTTAATAAAACACAGATACACAACAAGTGGTCATAAATAACTAGCCAATTGAATCAATCAATTTATATCATCATGCATCACTATTTTAATCGTTCTACTAAGATCCACAATCCGGTCATAATGTTCCACACATTCCTAGTTCATCTACGTTTCACAACATGAATCAATGCAAAATAATCAAGTTTTCAAATCAATCTCATCATAAACATATGCCACGATTCGAATTACCCACGATGTATCAAGACAAAGTAGCTTTAAAACAATCAAAATTTTGCATGATTACAAGATACTAAAATAAAACGACGAATGGACGCATGAAAAGACACCCCTCCCCCTTACAAAATAGAGCAATGCCCTCATTGCGGAAAGTAAAGATCTAGAGAGTAGGGATAGAGAAACGTCCCTGAAATGCGGCATTCGGAACAACAAATGGAAAGAAAACCTGCAAACACAAACTAAGAAACAAAGGGAAAGACAAAAGTTAGCCAAAAACACACTCACACAAAAAAGAAAAGAAAGCAATAAAGGTACCTCAACAGTAAGACAAAGGCTCACTATTGGTCGGGCGGAGGATAGGTGGGTGTGCCGCCAAGGGTCCAAGAGGACCATTGTTGTTGCATCTCCCGGAGTAGTCGAGTTTGCTCCTCCATCGCCCGGTTCTGAGCCTCCCACTGCTGTTGATGTTTGTCGAGACGAGTATGGAGGTCGTGGATGTCTGATTGCATCTCGCGTATCCCCGTGGTGACCTCGGAGGTGAACTGCTCCCATTGAGTGTTCCATTGAGGTTGGGTGCCCCATTGAGACTGGGGACCCCACTGAGACTGTCCGCCCCATTGTGACTTGGTACCCCATTGAGGTTGGGTACCCCACCGGCGGTGTCCACGTGGTCATAGCCTAGCCAAGCGGCATCGGCCTCCTCCATGGCTTGCTCGTCCTCCTCGTGCTCGAAATGAGCTTCCTCATCATCCTCCATATGCGCATCTCCCAGTTCTTCGGATGCATTTGATGCCCGGAATCCAACTTGAGCGTTTAGATAACACCGCACACAATTCCTTCGCTCTTGTGGCACTAACTCGGTGCGAGAAAGAGCGAAATGACGCACCCCTCAACTTGTTGATGTCGATATACTTCGTGAGGAGTGGCTCATGGTTGGGAGGACCATTAGCATCGATGAGCTTAAGGTGCATAGCCAAGGGCGTAGTGAGATGTAGAAGGGACGCATGGGCCTGCTTTCGCCGTTGAATCGACTGGATGGCCTCGAATATGAAAGAAGATGGACATATCTTCGTCTTCTTGATGGCACAATGGAGTAGGAAGCATTCCACTGTGTTCACTTTATTGGCTTGTTCATTATCCGAGATGGAGTAGGCAATGAACTTGTGGAGGACGCCGATCTCGGGGTCCCGAAAAAAGCCATTGGACATACCTCTTGATGACAAATTATGAAAATCTGTAAGCTCAAACCATTCTAGATTTGGATTAAATTCCGGGGACACCCGATGGAGCCCCGAAGTAGGAAATCCAAAGATGGATTTCATCATAGAAGTGGTTACGGTATGAAAAATGCCACGATAACGGAATTTAAACGATTTAAAATCAGAGGCAACATCAAAAGTAGTGAGGAATTCAAGTCCTAACTCTCTATAGCCATCAATTTCTAATCTAGCATATTTGTCCAAACCAATGTTCTTCAAATAACGAGTTAATTTAGATGCAATCCCTAAGCTAGACATAAGATCACAATCCAACATACGGGGACGAGTAAGATCAAGAGAAATAATCGAGTATAAAGTGTACCCTCTTGGGAATGGGGCACCGGAAGTCGAGATGTGGTCCCGGAAGGGATGAAATTCCTCGTCGCCATCTCCTTGTCAGCTAGATTGTTCCACCTCACTAGTCTTTGATCTTTTTCTCCCCATTGGAATTTTGACAAACACTTGGTACGCAAAAGTAGAGATGGAATGAGGGTTTAGGATTTTGGGTGTGAATGTGTGGGTGAAAAGAAAATTTGATCGGATAGAAAGATAGATGATGGAAAAGTAATGGTGAATCCAAAGAATTGGATGGAATTATGGAGTATTGAGAGAGTAATTGGAGAATTAAAATGGACAAGGGTTAGGGTTTGAGAGAAATTGGGGATGAAGAATAGGGAAAAGTGGGAGAAATAAGGAGAGAGAGGATAAAAAAAAATAGGGTGCAATCGGGGACCTTAGCGGCTGCTGAATAGTCAGCGGTCGCTGAGTGTGGGTACGTAAATGGTTGGAGGTGTTTTGGGAGGATTTACGAAACATAGGTTAGCGGCCGCTGAGTAGTCAACGACTGCTGACTCGGTGTGGCACACGTCTGCGGACGTTGGCGCGTAAGTGATGCCCGAGGTCAGCGGCCGCTGAGCGTGCCGCGGTAAGGGCTAATTGTTTAAAAATAGAGTACGTCATCAAATTAATTCCGGCTCCCAAATCTAACATGTCTGACGCTTCCTTACCGTTTTCTAAAGCGATATTAATAACAAAGCTATCTGGATCGTGTTGCTTAGGAGATAAGGGCTGCTGCATGATTGAGCTCGCCACTTCGGAAACTGTCACCATCTCTCGGTCACCGAACTTCCTTTCTTTGCCGCCAATTCTTTAAAGAATTTGACATAGGCAGGAACGTTTTGGATAACTTCCAAAAGAGGTAAATTCACATTTACCTTGGACAACATTTTGTAAAAGTCATCGAACTGCTGATCGTGCTTCGCGTTCCTTAGTTTGCTAGGATAAGGAATAGGCGGAACATATGGATTCGCTGCCTTGTGTAATTTCTCGCTAGACTCGGTTTCCTCAACTTCGGGTGGCATATCCACCTTATTATCCACCGTCTTTCAGCTCTTTAATACCGTCACGGCTTGGGCCTGATGTGGTTGATGACCTTGCCCCAGAATCTTCCCCATTTGTTGGCCTTGTTGAAGTTGATTCGCGGCGCCAGAAATCTACCCCATAGTTGTCTCGAGACGCTTAATTGTGGTGTCTTGGGCCTCTCGCGCTTTCTTGCTCTCTTGCATAAAAGCAGCCAAACTTTCTTCAATCGATGATCGTTGGGGTGGAGCAGGAAGATGTGGTTGTTGTGGCACCGGTGGTGGATAGAATTATTGCGGCTGTGGTGGAAAAAATTGTTGTTGTGGCAGTTGTGGTGGTTAATATGACTGCGGTTGACGCTGGTACTGAGGCTGAAAATTCGGAGCTTGAGGGCGTCGATTTTGAAAGTTTTGTACTCCTTTAAATTGAGGTCTCCACCCCATGTTTTGTTGATTTCTCCATGAGTTTTGTTGAGGAGGTGGTTGAGGCATAAATCCTTGCGCAGCATAAATTTTCGCCTCGCCTTCGATAGTCATCTCCGCCATTCGTGGGCACTCATCCGCTATGTGGCCATAGTCGCCACAAATACCGCATGGCTCAAGTGCAACTTGCGGAACAGACGGTGATGGGGGTCGGTTCATCTTCAATTCTTTTAGCTCCCTCTTCATATCCGCCATTTGTTTCTTAAGATCGGGACTCGTAGTCACTGCGTTGACTTCCATTCGTGTCGGTTGTGTGGATTTCTGATGCGAACTCACAGCTAGGGTCTCGAAGATCTCGTTCATCTCTTTTGCCGTCTTGACTGCAATGTTTCTTCCCGCCGAACTGTCCACCATGAATTGAGTAGTCTAGAGCAAACCATCATAGAAAAATTGACAAAGCATCTCTGGTGCCATCTGATGGTGAAGACACTGTTGAAGTAGCTCTTGAAATCTCTCCCACGCCTCATGGAATGACTCGTCATGTGCTTGCGCGAAATTCATTATTTTAGTACATATCGCTTGAGTTTTGTGATGCGGATAGTACTTCAACATAAATTTCTCACAAGTCGATCCCAAAGTGGTGAGTGATCTGAATGGAAGAGATAAGAACTAAGATTTGGCCCTATCCTTCAACATGTAAGGGAACCACTTCAAATTGAGTTGATCCTCCGTCAGTGAGTGAAGCAGAAAAGTTTGCACCACCGTGCAATATTCTCGTATGAACGTCAAAGCGTCTTCAATCGGGAGTCCATGGTACGTCGGAAGTAGTGATTGATGGTGTGGCTTCAACTAATAGTTTCGAACTGCGGTGTCGAGAACAATGGCTGAAGTAGCAGTTTTCCCGAACTTGGGCTTAGTGAAATTGCCCATATAACACGATCTCTCGTCCGCTTTCTCATTGGCCATCTCTTCGAATAAACGCGAAAGCAAAAATTTGTCAATGTGCTCAATGTCTTCTTCTACGGTGGCTAAGATAACACGTTTCCGGCTTATATTATCAATAAAGGGTGTCAATGGCTTTCTAGCACTGCGGCGATCTTGCATAAACAACATTCAACAAAAACGTTACGCGTACCACAATATAGAAGAAGAAAGTAAACATAATAAATAAAAGAAAATAAAAAGAAAAAGAAAAAGAAAAAGAACAATGAATTAAATCGCCTAAAGTCTTCTCCGACAACGGCGCCAAAATTTGATTCGACTAAAATTGTTCGAGTCGCTCGCAATTTAGAACGAGGTCATCTAACAATAGTAAGCCAACCCAAGTCGTATTCTCAAGGAAGACTTAACAGGACAATTTGATTCTTTGTTCATAAACGGAAAATAATAAAAAGGATTTGATTTGAAGTATTATATCTAGGCGAAGAATTGAAATAAGAAACGCAATTTAATTCTAATGTAAGAAAGTGAAATAAATCTAATCTAAGAAAGCGAATTGAATCAACTCTAAGAAAAGTAATAACTTGAAAATTGAATTCGAAAGAAATACGGAACGAAATCTATAAATCAAAAATAGAACAAGAAATCGAAAGCATAAACAATAAGACGAATTAAAGCAATAAACGAAACAAAAATAAGTAAAGGGAAAAAACGAACGAACTTGAAATAAAAACTAGAAACGGTCTTGAATCCACAACAAATTCTGAAAACGAACTACGAACTATGAATGTTGTAATCGGCTAACTTGAAGACAAAAAAATAATGTAAATAACTATCTAGGTCTCGACTCTCTGATCGAGGTCAAGACGAGCTAAACTATGAAAGAAAAATATATGAAAAGAGTGTTGGAAAGTAGTCTAGGGCGTCGTGCAAAAACTGGAGTCGAAAGTCCGATCAAAAGTCATGTATGTCGAATGAGAATCGCGCCGAGCATATATAGGCGAGAGGTGGGTCAGCGACCGCGTAGAGGTCAGCGGCCGCTGACCCGGTGGCTCCGTGCCAATCTAAGGTTGGTTGCAACGGCCCCGAGTTAGCCGCAAGGTCAGCGACCGCTAACTTGCTCTGGCGCGTGCTCCTCGGCTGGCTTGGGCACTGGCTCGGCCGTTGGCGCGTATGGCCTAGTCAGCGGCCGCGGAGTGTCACGCGACCGCTAACTATTACTTCGGCACTTGTCTTCATTTCCTCCTCGTTTCTCGGTTCTTCTTTATTTCTTTTCCAATTTCGACGCTCGTTTAGGCCAATGATCCTAAAACATAAAATGAAACATAAATCGGGCCAAAAAATCACAGAACGAGCGAAAATAGTACGAATAAAGATACGGAAAACATAAGTTTAGACGAACAAAAGGAGACTAAACAACATCTTAACTCAAGAGGAAGAAGCAGATGAACCAACAAATCATATGTTCAAATTCTTTGACAAATTTCAACTCTCTGAGCCACAAAATCTAACGTGGCTACACATGAAGAAATCAGCTCAATGGAATATACTAGTCAAAGGGTTTGTCATGGAGTATTACTATCTGTTGGAACCACAATATCAAGGTGGTTCAGTAGAAGAGATGTTTAGGAATATCTTAGTCGACACAAAAATCAAACTTTTGTGGACTACCTGTACAGACAATCTGCCATGACCAAAGTCAGCCTCACTGCTCCAAAGAAAACAACGATGGTTCCACCGAGAATACCTGGAACAACAAAAATTGATCACACTTACATTCTCAACATCATAAATCAAGCTCTTCAGCACATGGGTTATCCCATTGATTTAGAGAACCAAGATTACAGAAGGGTGTTTAATGGGATATATGCTGGCTACAACGTGCCCTCATAACTAAGGAATAGAGAACTTGTCGAGAGGAGAAGGGCACAGCTCGCTGAACATCAACGCCAACATTCTCAAGAAAATGATCAACAACAATCACCTCCATAATGAAGAAAATTTTAAAATTTCAACCTTCTTTGTAAATGTTATTTTAGCAGCTAGTTGTATGCATCAATTATGTCTATCTGTCACAGCTACTCATATCAATGGAAGCTTGAAGTTTACTTTTCCCAAAAAAAATCTGATGACAATATCTCTTTGTCCAGACAATGTTTTTATGCTTGTTATTTAATGTTTTAAATATCTCTGCATATTAACTGCTTGCTTTAATCATCTGTTGTTTCAACATTTAGGAAATTTTGTAAAGTGTAGTTTCGACATCATCAAAAAGGGAGAAATTATTGGAAACCTCACGAATTCATTTATGTTTTGATAATGATTATCGAAACGCTTAGTTAATACAAGTTCATCTAAAACCAAGTAATCAATATCATCTTTTAAGAACAGTTCGCTTATAAAAGAAGCGGGTCGTTAGTTTTACGATTTGTATTATTCTTATGAACTATTTTGGATATATTGATTATAATAATAATAGGTATAAGTTATCTTTAAACAGCTAGCCAAAACACAAAGGAACAGATCAATGTTTAAAACGATCACTACAAAAAACCTTAATTTGGCGACGGATTGGATTTCCGTCGTCCACTGGCGACGGACTGGCGACGGACTCCAAAGACTTCGGTTAACGACGGACTGGCGACCGTTTTTTGGCGCGTAAGTTGGCGGCAAACTTAACGACGGACTGGACGACGGACCAGTCCGTCGTTAAGTTTTATTTTCTTTTTTTTTTATTTTTAATGCTGACGACGGACTGGTCCGTCGCCCAGTCCGTCGTCCAGCCCTTTTAACAGTTGTCTCCCTCCTTTCGCGAAATCAGAAGCTGCAACACATAATCCGTCCCCCCACCGGCGATTTGAAGGCGATTTCGACCTCCCACCGCCGTAATACTCCAATGTAAGTCGAATCCTTCCCTTTTGCTTCTCCTCTTTCGATTTCTATGTTTTTTTTTTAATTTTACCGTTGGGATGAAGCTGCCCGTTGCTCCACCTGCGCTGCCGCCCCTCCACGGCCCTGCTCCGCCGCTGCCGACGCCGCCGGAGTCCGCCGCCAGTCTCCAGAAGCTGTCCGCGCAGGTAATGTCCAATTTAATTTATTTTTTTAATTATTGTTAATTTATTATGTTTAATTTGATAATTATTTTGTAATTGTTGTTAATGTTTATAATTTTGTTTGTTAATTGAATGTTAATTAACTAATTACTAGCTATTTTATGTTATACATTGTATTGTATAAATTGCATGTTAATTGTATGTAAATTATGTGTTAATTGTAGTTTAATTTGTTAATTTTTTATATTCTTTTTATAATTATTGTTATTTCTTATAATTTCATTTGTTAATTGTATGTTAATGTATGTTAATTGTATGTGAATTTTGTTAATTGTATGTTAATTAATTGACTATTTTATAATTATTGTTATTTTTTAATTATTTTTAATTAGGTTATATATGTGATATAATTATACATAATTAACTAATTATAGTCGGTTGAGTTATGTTAAGTAGGATAATGTTAGAGTATTTTGTTTATGCTATTTACTTAAGGTTTAATTATTTAATTTGTTAATATATATATGTAATTTGTTATGTTGATATAAATAGATTTAATTAGTTGAATTATATTTAACTATTGAATTTGTTGATTTATTACTTGTTAGTAGAGTTTATTAGGATAATTGATTAATTTGTTAAACCTAATTTTTGGTTAATTAATTTTAATTTGTGTAAATTAATAAATTAGTTTATAGTTTAGTTAATTGAATAATTGAATAAATTATTTTCTGAATTACTTAATTAGGGTTAAGGATAATTAATGTAATTAATCCTTAATAAATTAATTAGTTTAGTTAGCGTAATTAATTAGTTTAGTTAATTATAGTTTTTTTTTAAAGAAATAATTATTGTAATTAATCCTTGATAAATTAATTACTTTAGATAGTGTTAGTGTTAAATATAATTGACGGGTTTGTCTACTACATGTAAATTATGATATCTTAGTTTAAATTGTGGATTAATTAGTTTAAATTGTTTAATTAGGTTTTTTTTTAATTACGTCTGTCGCTGCTCGACTCCTCTCTCAGCCTTTCCGAGCCGCCTTCTGCCGCTCCGGCGCTTCCCACTTTGGTGAAAGGTAATTAAATTATAATAATGTACTTATTTAATTACTTAGGTTAATTATTTAAATTTCTTAGGTAATTTTTAGATTATTTAGCATTTATAATGAATTAGTTGATTTTTGTATTTAATTTGATTAATCATGTTAGTTAATTGTGTAGGTTAATTATACTAATTTTCACCCAAATAATTTAGACTAATTTAGACTAAGCTTTGTTCATGTTTTCTCTAAGTCTGTTGAATTTCATAATGAGTGAATTGATTGTTTAATTTAATTTATTGTTTTAATTGACAAAAATATATAATGTATGTTGATTAGTTTATATATAGTTGATTGTTTCTAATTTCAAAAGATTTTGGTAATATAGTATAACGAAATGAGGGATTTTTGATATTGGGATAGACGTAATCAATTTCTTAAGGATCTTCTCCCTTTGGGATAGATTTTGATTACGTCTTAAGGATCTTCTCCCAATATGTGTAATATTATATATGTTGTGGTGATTTGATGAGATGCATGTGTTGTGATATTTTAATTATTATGTACGAATGTTTTGATTATGAAATGTATGTTGGGATATTTTCATGATTGTGTCAGCTGGCTGTTTTGATTAGATTTAGTGATATGGGATATATATTAATTTGGACGCAATCAACTGCAAATCTCCAAAAATGACCAAATTAAATGACCGAAAATAACCAAATACAATCAAGTGCAAATGAACTTATAATATTCGCCGACAAACCATAATTCTCAACCTGGGACCATAATTTTCATAATTCTCGTCCTCTATTGTCGTCCACTATCCTACTCCAAATCAACTTATAATTGTCTTCCTCTATTTAACCTCAAATAATTCAACTCTCATTTAACACTTTCCTAAGTGAGTCTATGTTTACACATGTGCAATCTTCATTCAAATTAATGTCTCATTTAATCGACCACTAATATATTCATGCCCTCTCCGTAACTAATTCAACTTCATTTTACTATGTAAATACTTATTAATATTAATCAGGGTTATAAAAATGAGTCGAGATTGGATGTATCTGCGTTTACTTCCGAACGGGGGATTTAATCCGCACTTCCTTGCTGGGCTTGACGAGTTCTTAAGATTTGCAAGTAGTCAGCCTCAGTTAATGGATGGAGAAAAAATCAAGTGTCCGTGTGTGAAGTGTAAGAATATATACTTTAGAAGTACAGATGTTGTACAGCTTCATCTGGCTAAAAAGGGTTTCACACGGGGTTACGAGGTCTGGAGGTTTCATGGTGAAAATGAAATACCTTCATATGCTCAAGAAACACGTGTCGACGTAGATGTAGAACCCGAGGAAGAGTACGGGACATACCACGCGATGGTTCATGATCTCGGGGGTCCCTCTTTCAACAATCCAGCCACAGAGGAAGATCCAAACGCTACAGCGAAGTTGTTGTACGAGTTGTTGGACGCTGCCGATCAAGAGTTATACCCTGGGTGTAAGAACCACACTCAGCTATCTTTTGTGGCTCGTCTGATGACTTTGAAGGCCAGTTCTGGGATGCCACAAAAATATTTCAACGAGTTGTGTGTGTTATTGAATGAGGCATTCCCAGATCACCACAAAGTGCCCATGAATTACTACAGCACACAGAAATTGCGTGGAGATCGATCCATATATCAAGTAATCTTTTACAAATCATATTATATGACTATTTAATGCAATGTGTGGTTCAAAGCAACTAATATCTTCTTTTCTATGAAGGGAATACGAATCACATCTCAGACACTCAAATCCATGGATAACTGACATGGACATTGACAAGAAAATGTCTACAGAATTCCCTGAATGGTTTTGCTCCTATGTGAGTCAAATGTTCACTAACATACTTGAAATTATTTACTTAATTACTATATAAGGGACATACAACTCCACAACTTGATAAGTATAAACTTTTGTGTGCTGTAGGTACAAAATTGTGTAACTGATCCTGTTATGTGGGACATTGCATGTGGACCTTCACCAATGATTACATCATATCATGGTTATTTGGTGAATGGTTACAAATTTCACACGATATCACATGGAACTCACAGAGCAACTATGAGTAGTGGGGTGTGCATAAAAGCGGGTAACTATGGGGACTCGAGTCAGACGGATTTTTATGGACAATTAGTCGAAGTGTGCGAGCTCACATACCCAGGATTACACAATAAGAAGGTCGTTCTCTTCAAGTGTGACTGGTTCAACACCTCTCCGGCCGGTACAAGGGTTGATACACAGTTCAATTTAGTGTCTGTAAATCATACGCGCAGACTTAGAAAATATGAACCATTTGTATTAGCCATTCAAGCTACACAGGTGTATTATTGTTCATATCCTAGTATGAACCAACAGTGTAGGGAATGGTGGGAAGCTTGTTCTATAAAGGCACGGGCCACTATCGACGAGTCTCGAGCGGATGTGTCTACGTTGGAGTCACCGTTTCAGGAGGATGATGACGCTCATGTGGTAACTACTGTTGATGTAGATGATATTACATCAGTTGCCCGAGACGGTGAACATGTAGAAATTGAAGATGATGATGACCACGTGGACTCTGATAATGTCCTCGAAACAGAAGAAGAAGATGACGAGGATGATGAATACCAAGAGGATGAAGCATCAGATGACGAAGAAGAAGATGAAGATGAGGAGGATGACTATGAAGATGAGGATGAGGAAGATGAAAATGATAACGATGAAGAGGATTCTCCTTAACACTTTGTGTAGAAAACTTAACACATTCGAATTTCAAGTTATTAATTATAAATGCAACATGTTATAAGTTCAATATAAACATTCTACGTATACGTGATATGTCTATCATGAATCTTATTTATCTATTTATTTTCAACATAATAGATGTCTTACTCTCGGCGAAAGGATGTGGGGACCCCTCGTGGTAGGGGTTCACGACGATCTCCTCTATCCATTGGTAGGGGTAGTTCCCCGGGCTCATCCTCTGGATATGAGTCCGGGACCGGCGGTCTCAGCCACCATATTGGTGGCATACACATAGGCGGTCCGTCTTCTGGCTCCGACGGTGATGGTCAGTTGGAGCGTAGACCCACAGGAGACGTTGTTCTTTCTGTGAGTGAGCTGGGGTACGTAAATGCAACCACATCTTCAATTTTGACAATTATTTAATTAGTTATTCAAAAATCTAACATAAATTAATATAAAATTACTTATGCGGGGGATTTTACCCGCATGCCGACCCGGCAGATTACATTTGGGAACTATTTAAGATAGTTCCCAACCCGACTGGCTACAGTTGGAAGCTCACGCCTGAGGACGTGAGACAGCGATATTGGGAGGAGTTTAAGGTTCGAAAAAATTTACTAAAACTTTCCAATTCATTCTTAATTATAAAATTATAACTACAATTTCTAACACACATTTTCAATGCTAGAAAAAATTTACTTGGGAGCCGGCACTCGATTCCAGGATTCGGGAGTTATGGTATGATAAGATCCGGGAGAGATATAAGGATTATATCTGCGGGATCAAGAGGAGGAGGAATGATCCGCCACCCAGAGGTGGGAAGCCTGGGTGGTGGACGGATGATGTCTGGATGGGTTGGCTCGCTTACTGGTCCCGGGATGATGTTATGGCCAAATCCCAGGCAGCGAGGCGCAACCGGTTGTCTGAGCCCCAGGGACCGGGTACTGGTCCTATCAAGCACAGGGGAGGGTCCAAGTCGGTCATGCAACGAGCTGAGGAAAAGGTAATAATATACTTCAAATAATAATACTAATTATGTGGTACAATTTTAATTCATATACACATGTTTGAATGACACAACTCCAATATCGTGATCTGATGCATAGGGTCGTGAGCGGGGAGTAGCTCCGATTTCGTGCATGTTCGACTCCTTTTTGGACGAGCATCGATACGCGGACGGGACATACACCGATCCGAAATCTGAGGCGATAGCGGTAAGTTTTAATTTAAATCTAATATATATATATATATATATGTATTAGATTTTCAATATTTATAATATGTATACTAACAATTGTTCATTTCTCGTTTACATGCAATCAGACTGAGGTGTTTCGCCGTGCTGACGAGGAGCGGGCCCAGCTACCCGAGGGGGACCACGATGCAGTCGACATCAACGAGCTGTATCTGGAGGTTCTTGGCGGCCCGGACAAGAAGAAGAGGCTGTTCGGCACGGGAGGCGCGGCGAAGGCCTTGAGAGCTTCCAGATTCGGGGGATCCTCGTCCGCATCACGCCCATCCAGAGACGAGGTTGAGGAGCTGCGGCGCCGAGTCGAGGAGCAGGATCGCGAGCGCCGTGAGTACCTGGCTGAGCAGCAGAGATTAGCTCAGCAAATGGCGCTCATGCAGTCTCAGCATGCCGAGATGATGCGCTGGATGCAGTCTCAGCAGGGAGGTCCACCCTTCTTTCCCTCTTATCAGCCTCCCCTGTCTGATCCCCCTCCCCAGTTTCCTCCTGATGATGACTACGATTCGTAGATGCTACTGATACATTTACTATTATTTTATTTTTTGGTTTGTCGTGGGATGTGACTGATACAATTATTTATTTTGTTCATTATATGAAATCCGCGTTCATTTTGAATTTCATTTGATTGGTTCAATTTTAAATTATTGTTCAATGTTGGATTATGTTTGTATTGTTGGTTATGACACGTTTTAGGTAATGAATAATAAGAAAACAAAATTATTTATTAAAATAAAAAAAAAAAATTACCTGGCGACGGACTGCAGTCCGTCGCCACTAACGACGGATTTAATCCGTCGTTAGCTTTCCGGCGCCGTCAACAGTCTCCGGCAGACTCAGACGACGGATTTTAGTCCGTCGTGGCTAACGACGGATAAAATCCGTCGTTAGTCCGTCGTTAGCTAACGACGGACTGTATTTTCCGTCGTCCGGGGGGCTAACGACGAACGAAATACAGACGGAAAAAATCCGTCGCCAGTCCGTCGCTAAGCCCCCGGGACGACGGATTTCTTCTCCTAACGACGGATTTTTCCGTCGCCAGAAGCTGTTTTTTTTGTAGTGGATCTATCCCTAATTCAACAACTAGCTGTCCTTTCTTATCTAGACTACATGTCGTGGTTTTTAGACTTGGTACTTCTCTAGTATAGATTTTATCAGATCAACAGTGTAAAAAGGAAGTTTGTAAATTTCAAACTTACTTATAGTAACAATCTGTATTATCTGGATTGTGTATAACAGTTACAAAATGTAAAAGAACAGGTGGATAAAAAAATCACATGTCCTATAGAACTAACTGTTCTCTAGTATAGGTAAATGAAGACTTAAGCTGTCTCAAAGAAAATGATCGTGGCACAAACAGATCGTTTTCTTCACTTCACACAACCCGCTGTCTCAAAACAACAGATCATCACTTAAACGATTTGTCTCAATCACTTCCAGTTGTGTGACTCTAGAAAGGTTCGGGAATCAAGAAGAACAATCAAGGTATCAATTAGGTATCAAACTAACTAAGTACTTGATTGGACTGCTCGAATGACAGATCGTAGGAAACAATCTGTTAGACAAATTCAAGCTAGTTGTCCCACACATTAACTACGGTGGACTGTTGACATACCTAAATTTGTCATAAGTCAACCACTCAGTGTTTACAGTTGGTTGAAGTTTGTGTTTCTGGAAAACTATTTTTCAAAACCAAAGTAAGGGTCTAGTTTAGATCCAAGTAAAGTTATTTCTTAGATTGTAGTTATCAATCTTCAAAAGAAGAAGTGTAATCGCAAGATAATATCTAGATTTGATATTCTCTTGTGGCTCGTACTCAACGAGTAAAAAGAAAGAAGAACTTAGTGGATTTTCAATCAAATTCTTGATCGAGCCGTGGATGTAGGGACAGTTTATCCCGAACCACGTTAAATACTTGTGTTCTTTAATTTTCTATTTACTTTTTTTCATCATCTTCTTCATATTATATCATAAATCTGTTTGCTAAAGTTCTTGAGTAAGAAAATTATTTTCACATTAAAAAGATCATTAACCACCAAATTTCGCACACAACTCAGTTTGAGTTTAACTCTTTGAGTTATTCTTAATCTCATTGATTCACGTATTAAGGTGTTATCTGAGTGAATTTCGTTCTTTTTAACAAGAAGAACTTGACTTGCTACTCAAGCTATCTTAAAATATTAAGTGCGCTTTCAAAATTCATTCTAATAATTATGAAAATTTTGCACACTAAACTTGCTTTTTAGGGTGAAAAGGGCATCAAAATTGAACTCAACGCAACATGAGTTTTGTGACATTAAGATTCCATTCATATGGATGAAATGAAAAACTCTTCTTCATTTTCCTATTCAATAAGTGATGCCTAGCTATATCATTGGAGTGTGGTCGAGTGTCACACTTTTGCATCGGTACATTTCATATATCTCATAAAATTTATCAATTAATTAATATTATTAAAAATATAATAAATTATATAATTAATATTTATTTAAAAAATGACTTTTTTCTATATTTTACTTTTAAAATTTATCAATACTAAAATTAGAAATGATATTAAATATTAAAAATATTATATTTTATGTTTGGATGGGATAAATTGTTAGTACTAAATACAAAATAAAGAATAAACAAAAAAAGCCAAAACACGGCCAGAGAATAAAAGAATGGAAAATTTTGATGTGGTAAAATACAAAATAGCCAAATAAGATTGTAAAAGATAAATAGTAGCCACGAATATAACATTATATAAATTGTAGCAATTTTTATTGTAGATTGTCATGAATATCCTTGTAAATTAACCGGTGTATTTTTTGTTTTTTTTAACAATTTGAGTTTGAATCCCGCTTAATAGGTATTGTTTGGTGTGTTTTTTTCGTGTTTTTAAAAGACTTTTCAAGTCTCATTTCATAGCTTTAGGTTCATTTTGATATATTTTTAAGTTCGTATTTACGCCCGGTTATCGTAATTGCATGTAGGTTGTTTGGTGTGGAAATTAGCACAAAATTGAGTTATAATGATGAAGCTTGGATAACATAAGATTAAATTTCATCTCGATAGGAGTCCGTAGATGCAAATGGATCCAAAATCGGAGTTCAAACGAAGGAGAATGGGCTGAAACAAAATCGCTGCGCGCGAGGGCCAGAGGCCGCTGGAACCAGCGCCGGCTGGACCTGAGACTCGGCTGGGACAGAAAAGCGAGCCCAGCGCCCGCTAGACCCTCCGCGGGCGCTGGGCGTAATTTTTGGATGCATTTTATGCTATTTAAAGCCCGTTTTTGGGCGTATTTTGAATCCCTCTTTCATATTTTCTCTCTTTCAAACCCTAGAACAGTTAGATTATTTAATTTTTATTGTAATTTCACATCGGGACGAAGGATTGAGGGTGAGATTAACACTCAATCCAAGATTTATTCTTAGTAAGTGTCTCTTATTTTCGAATATTGAATGGATTGATTTGTTTTTCTCTACCTAGTTTTATGAATTTCTTGATTAATTATTGATTGTTCTTGATTCATGTTTTATTGATTAAACTTGTGCGTAATCGAATTGAATGCTTGATCACCATTTAATTACCTTTATATTCTAGATGTGATTGAGAAATAAATCTAGAATTTGATCTAGGGTTTAATCATCAATAATTCCAAATCGGAAACGTATGAATTATATTCGTTGTTAATTGTGATTTTCCTATTGTGTAATTCAAATACGTGAGTTAGAATTACCGCTTAATTATCGAATACGTAGTTAGATGATTAAGCAACTCTAGGAATTGATTTATTAATTATGAATCATTGTTCTTAATTGAGAAATTCTTCTTGGGGTAATCTAATACGAGAGTCTTGATTACTATCTAATTAAAAATACGTAAGTAATTAATTAGACTAACTATTAAGAAGCCCTTAATGAATGAACAATAGCATGAGTTTAGGAGAATGATTTAATTGATTTTAGATTTTCTTAATTTTAGGCCCTTAAATCCGGAATCCCACATTTTCATTATTTTGTTTATTTATTTTATTTCTTATTTCTCCTGCTTATTATTGGTTTAGAGTGTTTAGGATTTTCCATTTATTTGTTTTTAATAACACTTAGGATTAAATCGCTCTGTTAGGCTTTCCATCGAGATTCGACCGGGGTTAACTTTCCACGTGCAATTGACCTCGTATATTTGCAAGAACCTATGGTGTACACATTTTAGGTCAAATAGGTATGATCTATACTCTTCATACATATGTAGTAATATTTATACAATTCACGTATAAATAGTATGAATCACTAAAATCATACCATTCATATGTTTGGTTTTATTTATACACAATATCTAAATATTATTTGTTTGATTTTTTTTTGTTGGTTTGGTTTCGATTTTGGTTGTGAAATAAATTTTGATGGTGGAATTGGTGGTGGTGGAATTTCTTTAACCGACAAATTTTTCATTTTTCAGCCTTTTGAGTATGAATCTCGTTTGCTAGGTATGATTCATAATCTTCATATATGTATAGTACTATTCATACAAATCACGTATGAATGATATGAATAATTAAAATCATCATACCATTTATACTTATAATGCAAGGATACGGCAGAATAGTATTTAAAAGGGTATTTTGTCCAAAAATTAAAAAAAATAGCTAGAATGTATACACTATTATATTGGTGGTTAGTACTCTCTCTGTCTCATTTATCTTGGTACACTTTATATTCAACTGAGTGTATTATAATAATAAAATGTATCAAAATTAGTGGGAGTAGGGGTGAGAATTTGGGACCGGGACCTAGGAAAATCCCGGTCCCGTCCTGAGTCCCATCGGGATTCGGGACCCCGAGTCCCAAAATTTTCGGGATCGGGACCAGGACCGGGACCTGACAATTGAAAATTTTCGGGACTTGGGAGTCTCGAATCCCGATCGGGACTGTCCCGAGTCCCGAAATCAATACATTTCTAATTATGTAATTTTTGAAATATTGGAACCCTAAATCACTCCACTCTCACCCTCCTCCCAGCGCCTCACTCCTCAGAATACCCTGCTCAAGTCTCAGCCACCGCCCTGCACCGCCACCGCGCCGCACCGCCCCGCAGGGAAGTCTCACCACCCTCCTCTTCCCCAATTTCACTGCCCTTGAAGTTGAATCAACTAAAACCGCAGGGAAGCCCATCAAATGCCGAGGTAAATTTTCCAGGCAAACTAAGAACAATGTGTTGAAGATGATGATGTATGCATATATCTGTATGTATGCAATATATATATGTATGTATGCAATACATAGTGCGAAATATCAGTGTGTTGGTGTGTGTAAATGCAGCTGCGGTGGCTAGAGATGCAGGGGAACCCTTGGTGGTAGAGGAGGTATTCGTGGGCCCCCCTAAATCTGGTGAAGTGTT
Source organism: Leonotis leonurus (assembly GCA_026898415.1). Lineage (NCBI taxonomy): Eukaryota > Viridiplantae > Streptophyta > Magnoliopsida > Lamiales > Lamiaceae > Leonotis > Leonotis leonurus. Next base: position 1,966,001 of record JAPKLX010000040.1, read on the forward strand.
CTTCTCTCTGCCACAACGATCTCATTTTCTGGAAACTCAAAGTATGCAACCATTTCTTTATCTAGAGAACTTAAGCTATTTCGATTTACAGTACATAGAATTGAGTTTTATAATTACTGTTTGAGTTCCATCATTTGAAGTGGAATCTAAAACTCCTATAAATTGTGATTTGTCACTATAAGTATTTTATGCTCTAAGTCTTACTTAGCCAGATTATGCTTTGGTGCTTTGGTACATGAATTCGATATCTCATATGGAAGCATTCTAACTGTATGATGATATGTCTGTGAAACCTTCACTTAAAAGTGTTGTCTGTGAAACCTTCACTTAAGTGACTTAAAGCATATATTTTCATGCTATTAAGTTAGATTCTATTATTTTAGATAATAAGTCAAATGCTATTATTTTAGATACATTAATGTAAAATATCATTATTAATATTAATTTAGTTTGTTTATATTTGTTTAGATGGAGGATTATCAAAATCAAACTCAAGAACCACTGCACGATAGTAATGTGGTTGGTGATGAAGTAGATATGGAGAGTCTTGAAGATGTGAGTATAGAAGAAATAAGAGAAGATGTGGTTGAACCCAATTCCAAGAAACAAAAAACTACAACCAACTCCAAAAGATCAAAATATTGAGAGGGATTCAGTGTTGTAACTTTTCTAGATGGAGATCCTCCAAAAAAAGTTACAAAGGGGCAATGTAAAACGTGTGGGAAATTAATTGCAGCGGATTCTGCCAAGTGTGGGACGAACGGGTTGAAAAAGCATTTGGAAGCGTGTAACAAAAATAAGGCAGGGGCAAGTGTTCAATTGATGCTAAAACTACCAAGTTAGCACTGATGAGACGGGGAAAGTGTTGTTAACGAATTGGAAATTCGACCAACAAAGATGCAGAATTAAGTTGTGCGAGATGATAATCCGTGATGAGTTGCCCTTCACACACGTGGAGAGAGTGGGGTTTAGGGGTTACTCAGAAGCCTTATGTCCTCAATTCAAGATTCCGGGTAGACACACAATTAGAGCTTACTGTGTGAAGATGTTTTTGGAGCGCAAGATGTCATTAATGTCATTTTTTCAATCAAAGGGCATGGTAAAAGTGTCTATAACCACAGATTGTTGGACATCGATTAATAACACAAATTTTATTTGTGTTACTGCATATTTTATCGATAAAGATTGGCAGTTGCACAAGAAGATCATCAGCTTTTGCAAGATTCTCGGCCACAAAGGAGATGATATTGGTGCTGCAATCATATCTTCGTTGGAGGATTGGGGTTTGCAGAAAGCTCTTTGTTGCACAATGGAAAATGCTTCGGCAAATGATGTTGCAATCAAGTTCATGAAGCCGATCTTTGAGAGTTGGGGTACAAGCCTTGCAAGTGGAAACTATATGCATACGCGATGCATTGCACACATCATTAATTTGATTGTGTCTGATGGGTTAGAAGATATTGGCATGTCTGTGAGACGAGTTCGGGAGACCGTGAATTGGATAAAGGCTTCACCATCTAGAACTCAAGAGTTCATGAAAACAGTGAAAGTTTTAAATGTTGATTGCTCGAAGACCTTGTGCTTGGATGTGCCAACAAGGTGGAACTCTACATACTTGATGCTAGAGATGGCCCAGCCATATGAGAAGGCATTGCTTGTCTTTGGATACAGTAATAGATAATTTACAATTGATATGAATCAGAAGAAGTATAAAGATGGAATTCTTGGAGTTCTAGAAGATGCTGATTTCATCCACGTGTCCAAGTTGTGTGATTATTTGTGGAAATTTTATGATTTGACCCTACTCGTCTCCGGCACCACATATCCCACATCACATTTATTTTTTAAAGAGATGTGTGAGTTATTTGATCTCATCAGTGGATTAGAGTTGGATGAAGATGATGAAGTTAGTAGCATGGCCAAGAAGATGAAGACGAAACTTGGGAAATATTGGTTGGAAGACATGGACTTGAATCCGAGGATGAACAAGA